>CM059875.1:36948726-37548726 GCA_030490815.1 Acer saccharum
AAATGAAATAAATGGACATAATATAACAAAACTTTTGAAATTTCAACTGCATAGTCTCCTCACTTTGTGGGCAAGTGCTGAACCAAAACATATCCCGGAGGCATGAAAATGTCGAAACCTCTTTGATGTCAAAGCAAAGTGACGGGCCTCACTTACCCTGTTCATAAAACAAGTCTAATTTGTGGTGATGATTCAAATTTGAAATATTATCCGGTTGAATGATTCATTTACCACCGAACCACATTGAACCTTTTTGTAATTCGATCCATATTGAACTTTTTGTAATCGAAAATATCGCCACAGTTCTAAAGAACTAAAGAAGTGAATGAGATGACAATATTTGAGTACACAATGTGTACTCAAATTCATCGCATTGTTTGCGATCTCCAATATTTTCTTTTTTCATTTTTTCATTTAAAAAATACTTTTTTATCCACTTGCTATTAAAATGACTTTTTAGTCCTCCCATCATTAAGTCAACATTAAATTTAATCCTAGTTAAACTAGTCAAAGGTATCTTCTTGTAAATAAAGGTAAAAGTTCAATATTCGTAAATTATTGTTAAAAGCAGGGTATGTTATTGCAATTAACCTAAAAAAAAATTGTTGATAATATACTGAAATAAATGCCGTGAAAATGAAATAAATAGACATAATATAACAAAACTTTTGAAATTTCAACAGCATGGTCTCCTCACTTTGTGGGCAAGTGCTGGACTAAAAAGAAATCCTGGAGGCATGGAAATGTCAAAACCTCTTTGATGTCAAAACAAAATGATGGGCCTTACTTACGCTGTTCATAAAACAAGTTTAATTTGTGGTGACGACTCAAACTTGAAATATTATCCGATTGAATGAGTCCTTTACCACAGAACCACATTGAACCTTTTTGTAATCCGATCCACATTGAACTTTTTGTAATCGGAAATGTTGCCACAGTTCTAAAGAACTAAAGAAGTGAATGAGAGGACAAGATTTGAGTAATGTGTTCTCAAATTCACCGCATTGTTTGCGATCTCCAACATTTTCTTTTTTCATTTTTTCATTTTAAAAATACCTTTTTATCTAGGGCTTGTTATTGCAATTAATCTAAAAAAAATCGTTGATAAGATACCGAAATAAATGCCGTGAAAATGAAATAAATGGACATAATATAACAAAACTTTTGAAATTTCAACTGCATAGTCTCCTCACTTTGTGGGCAAGTGCTGAACCAAAAAATATCCCGGAGGCATGAAAATGTCGAAACCTCTTTGATGTCAAAGCAAAGTGATGGACCTTACTTACACTGTCCATAAAACAAGTCTAATTTGTGGTGACGACTCAAACCTGAAATATTATCCGGTTGAATGAGTCCTTTACCACTGAACCACATTAAACCCTTTTGTAATCCGATCCACATTGAACTTTTTGTAATCGGAAATGTTGCCACAATTCTGAAGAACTAAAGAAGTGAATGAGAGGACAAGATTAGAGTAATGTGTTCTCAAATTCACCACATTGTTTGCGATCTCCAACATTTTCTTTTTTTATTTTTTCATTTTAAAAATAATTTTTTATCCACTTGCTGTTAAATTGACTTTTTAGCCCTCCCATCGTTAAGTTAACATTAAATTAAATTTAACCCTAGTTAAACTAGTCAAAGGTATCTTCTTGTATATAAAGGTAAAAGTTCAATATTCGTGTATTATTGTTGAAAGCAGGGTATATTTTTGCAATTAACCCAAAACAAAAATCGTTGACAAGATACCGAAATCAATGCCGTGAAAATGAAATAAATGTACATATAATATAACAAAACTTTTGAAATTTCAACAACATGGTCTTCCCACATTGTGGCCAAGTGCTGGACCAAAAAAAATCTTGGAGGCATGGGAAATGTCGAACTCTCCTTGATGTCAAAGCAAAGTGATGGGCCTCACTTACCTTGACAAAACAAGTTTAATTGTGGTTGCGACTCAAACCTGAAATATTATCCGATTGATTGAATGAGTCATCTGCCACCTAACCACATTAAACTTTTTGTAATTGGAAATATTATTAAAAGCATCTCTAAGAAGCTCCCTAAACCATGTCTTTAGCTAAAATAGGGAGTGAATTTGGTTTTAGAGCACTTCAAGGGGCTCCCTATTTTAGAGAGCCACCAAGAGGCTCTCCAAATGTAGGGAGCCATTTAAAGCTCCATATCTTCTCTCTCTTATTTATTTATTTATTTATTATTATTTCTAAGTTGATTGATCTTCTCTCTCTTGATTTTACAATTTAAAACAAAATAAATTTATTTCTATTTAAAATTTTAAAAATATTAAAATATTAATGACCAGTTATAATAGGGAGGATGGTTGGAGTGATCTTATGAAATGTCTAATATAACTATTTTAAATGATAGAGTTATATTAGACATTTTAGTTTTATTAAAAAAGCTCAAAAAGATCTACTTGGAAAAATCTAAAATTTGAGTTTCTTCAAGTAGACGTAAAACATATTTTTTAATCATCCAAAAGCTCCACTGAGTGACAACCAAATGACACCATTTTTTTTTTTTTTTTTGAAAAGAGCATTTTTAATTAAAAAGGCTCTTTTAACCGGTAGAAAAGCTTTTCCAAACGGGCACTAAATTGTGTTGGCGACTCAAACCTAAAATATTATCTAGTTAAATGAGTTCTTTGTCACCGAACCACGTTGAACTTTTTGTAATCGGAAATATCGCCACACTTGTAAGAACTAAGAAGTAAATGAGAGAACAAGATTTGTGTAATGTGTTCTCAAATTCACCACATTGTTTGCGGTTGAAAAAGGTCTCCCTGTAGTTAGCATGTGAATTTTAGTTGATTTTCAATCATCAAAATCCTATGGTCGGTGAGAATTTAATTGCACGACTAGATAAGATTACAGAGAAGATGTGACTTGTATCCACTTTAACGAATATATTCTAAAAGTTGATCGATTATTTGTACTGGGAATATTGAATTTCATTCACTAGATTTTGGATGGTGGGTTCAAATTTCTTTTCTTTCACATGTTAGTGTCCACGCCTATCACGGAACCTATTATTCAAGCCAACAACTTTTTCACTATCAACTTTAATGACGAAATTTTGTTACCAAATCTCAATTTCAAATCCAATTAGAAAAAGGTGGACATCAACTTTTAACATTAAAGTATTAATTTGTATCAGTAATTTTATTATTTTAAACTGACATGGTAGTATGGTCTCGTTCGATAGAAAATCATCCCATGTTCAAGGTTTGACTTCTGGAGAGCGAAAATATTCCTTGGAATATAGTCTTCAAGCTTGGAAGAAAATTCTGAAAAGTATATAATTAAAATTTCATTTACATTGCCCATGGAGCAACTAGCAAGCAAAAAGATTACTTCAACCAGACAAATATAGACAGTGAAAATTTGACAAAAGATGTATTATGGGCATCTAGGGATTGTTGGTGTTACTTGGAGCCAGCACGAGACGGTCGTTTTGAAGTAAGGAGGTAGGGAAAGGAGCTCGGCAATTGCTGATATGTGATTTAAGCCTGGGTATGTTAGGGTGTGCACTTTTACAACGATGGCATCGCAACTCCATCGACAACAGCCTGTCATCGTCGTTTAATGTTGCTTTGCCTTGATTACTGATTTCCTCGATTACATCTACTGAATCACGAAAAAAGGCGGTAGTGAAGGAGTTCCAGTGCTTCTTATTCTTGAGAAGTTTGGAATTGAAATCCTGACTTATAACATGTAGATGTAGTTGGCGCATAGATGGAACCTGCAAGAATTAGTCCAACATTACATGTTAGAAAATTGAAAATTCCAGTTTTTGTTAAGGCTATATCGTAATTGATCACTGAGCAATACAAGGGAAGAAATCAACCAAAAAGAAGAGAGAAAGAGAAACGAAATGGCATTTAATGAAAAGCCAAGTAATACAATGCATATGCCATATTGGATCCTACAATAGACATACCCCACCTTAAATTTTGCTGTTAAAATCATTATTGGTATCGAAAATAATCCAACTAATAGATATAATTCCAAGCACTTAACATGGACATGTCTTCGATGATGAAATCACTACAGCCTCATCTTCTACCTAAGTTTTTTTGGCAAAGACATTACTTCTATCTGCAGTCATTTAGCTGATTGCATCATTTGACTATCAATTATTGACTCTAATTTTAGAATTCATCCAATTCTAAATATTTTACCCACAAATGATTCAAAGGCCACTTCCAACACCAAATATTGGTCCAGATGTCATGCAATTTAGTTGATTAAAGCTACTATAGCAGTACGAAGGAAAATATAAGGACTGAGAGAACAAAAAAGAGAAAGAACAAAATTGGAAACTGCATTTAAGCCCAAGTATTATTTACCGAGTGATATCCAAGGCGGAAGACCAATGATGCATCTTCATCCAAGAACTTCTCAGCCCACTTCAAACCAACAGCATGCATTGTCTTTAACAATTGTAGATGTTCTTTACGTACATCTCCCAAGCAATCAAGTCCATCACATCGTGTCAGCACCAAAAGATGTTTTTGTGCCTGCAAAAAGAATGGAAATCTCATGTGTTTATTAATTCAACTTGAGCATACAAGAGGGCGAAATGACGTGACACGGGTACCTTTGGATAAAGATCATTTAGTACAACAACATCGTCTAATATCTCTAGCAGCAGGTTATCTTTATGCCGTTCAGGATGCATAGCAATGTGGTAAAGAGCTTGAGCCCATGAGCCCCAGGCCTTACTGGTGCTTACATCAAGCTTGGCATTTTCTGCATTTACTTTTCCAGCCCTAGAGGAATTAATACTAGTTCCTACTTCATTTTGAGATCCCTTGCATTTCTTGCTTATCTCATGTTCATGGATACCATCTCTTTTATTCTTTTGGTCACCAGTTGGAGAATGATTTCTAGGCCCATCCTTGGAGTGACCCGGTGACTGTGAAGGCTCCAACTTAATCTTTTCATTGCTTTCTTGGGATAACTTAGCTTGGGTACTCACTATAGATAAGAAACCTTCAAAAAGTGACGTGTAAGCTTTTTGGAGAATCTGGCAACCTTTGACATAGTCACCACCAAGACAATTTGGTCTATGTGGGTTCATATTTGGTCCAAGAACATGTATAACATGGGTCACTCCTTCCTTACTAGACAAGGGAGATGTAGAGGGGAGAGGAACAACTACAGCACTACCAGGAACAAGGGATTTGGCCTGTTCCTTTGTTGCGACCTCTAGATCAGGACCGGCAGCATTGAAAATTGCAGCATTCACACCTCCACCTCCAGGTTTCAATCGCCTGCACAGTGTGACCTGTCAATTAGTCTTCTTAAAATGTGAATTAAGCCAGGGGCATAGCAATAATATTATTTTCAAAGAGATAGTAACAGTGCAATGAAGAGGATACAACATAATGTCATAATGTCATCTCTTAGAGGGCAGTGTGTTGTCAGAATTAATCATATCAAACATGAGAAGTAATCATGTAATAACTAGAAGATATGGTCTCCATATTTAAAGGAATGAATCTAGGAGTCAAGTTTTTTATTTTCCAAGACCACAATATACATCTCAGAAGGTAAAGGACTTGAATAAAAGAGTTGCATTTAAATATAAAAGGATTAAATTCAGCCAATCAACCTTTTGATGTTGGCTTAAGCCATTCCAAAGGCAAAATGATACAAGTAAAAGGAGGTTTCTAGTTTAATGTTTAAAATCAGTAAGTCACTCATATAACCCCTTGTTGAACTATAAATATATAATATGAAAACTATAAAAGTTTACCAGTTGGCAGCATTAGCTATTACAGTGCAGCGTAAACCTCCTTCTGAATAAAGCTTAGTTATATCTCCCACAAACGTGAAGAACTTTTTGGGATTGATGTTCTTTTGTGCCGCTTTAGCCCTAACCAAAGACAAAATCTTTGATCCACGAGTCAAGTCCACTAATACAAGCTTGGCATTTCCAAGCTTATCCATGGATTCTTCAACTTTCTCAACAATTATATCAGACGCCTTCTCATGGTCGAATTGGAAATCTGCTGTTGAGATGGATGGAAATGCCAGAATAGGACCATCACTTGAAGAACCCTTCCGGGTGCTAGAGCTCACCCCTGGATCTTGACAATCCTTTACCTCCTCACGAGCATTATGTGATAACAAAGAAGCGGTTTCTTTTCCTCCAAAGCAGGAATTCTTTTCCTCAATTATTTGGGAAGCCGGAGAACCCTGAATGCTACTTGCACTGGATCCTGCATTAGAAGGAGCCTCTACTTTCTTCAAGAACTTCATTATACCAAGTTGAACTTTAGTATCTGGTTTCTTCTGGCCAAAACTGCCATGTGGAAGGGTATCTAACAGACCAAACCCACTGTACGTATCAAGAGCAGCTTGAACATCACTCTCGTTCTGGCAAAACATGATTCTAGAAAACCCCTCACTTAGTTTAGGCAATTCTTTCTTTTGTAGCATTCTATTTACAACTGCTGCAGCTTTTCCACCTTGCAAATTCCCTTCATGCCCAGTTCTTTTAACAGATCGAGATATACAAAGCTTGGCGGGAAGATCAAGCACCACAGCATGCACTTCTACTTGTGGACTCCCAAGCTTAACAAAGTCTACTCGCTGTTCTTTTTCCAGGTTGCATCTGTCAATAAATACACTTTTTCCCTCCTTCAATGCACTGATGGCATTGGTCAGGCACTGAACCTTTGTTCCTGCTTTGCCATTATTAATAGTATCCTACATTACAAATCAAAGAGAGTATAATCAACCGCTAAGAAAATTTAAGATTATATAGAAACAAAGATTTTATAGTCACTTATGATTCACATATTTACATCATTAATAATCAATTTGAGTACTAAAACGAGTTTTCCCTCTGATAATGCATAGCAACTCCCAGATTTGAAATAGTTCAAATATATAACTAAAAAAGACACCTACAATGTAAAGCAAATCCAGCACTAACAAAGAGTTAAAAGACGGTGAGACGTTTCATCAAACACTTGTAGTGCAAGGGAGCTGACCTGGCAAACGCGGACCCAGGACCGAGCAGAGGAGCGGATGACGTGCTCGCAGAAGGTGGACTTGCCACTTCCCGGCGCGCCCATCAAAATGACAACAATCGGCTTTGCCTTTTCTTCTTCACCTTTTTGAAAATCAATCAAACAAACAAACACATCATAATGTGATGATTCGCCAATAACACTTGATCATTGACCAGACCACAATCGCAGGAAAAAAAAAAAAAAAAAAAAAAAAATCTAAAAAGAGACATCTGTACCTTTGGCTTTACAAGTATCGTCAGTATCCATCTCCATTTCTATAGTCTATGAGTGAGCTTCTATTAAGTCTGTACAAAGTTAGAAGGAGACGCAAATTTGCCAACTACGCCGATACATATTTCTCCTCGCTCTTTCCAGTTTTCGGTGTGTTTGGGCTACGGTCTCAAAATGGTCTGGGCCTGAAATATGATCAGCCCGATCATTTCAATCGATAAGAGTAAGCGGACTCAGCACGCGAGAATGTCAATTTTGAAGAAAAACCCCTAGTTTTAGTGAACAGTAATCGAGCTTAAGGTCAGGATCTTCCCTTACTAATAAATTTACGTTAATGTGTTCTACTTTTGTACTTGAAATTTCTGATCTGGTGTTTTACTTTGTTTTTTTTTTTTTTTTTTTTTTTTTTTTTTTGATTACAACAACAACTACCGGGACCGACGAGATGAGACACTACTAGCTCAGCCCGGAACGAGACTCCCACAAAGGGGAGAGAGCACCCACACTATAAGGTAGGACACAACCCACACAAATGGAGGGAAATCTCCCTAATACACACCTGGGCCAGGGTTGAACCTTGGTGGCAAGAGAATCCAGAGAGATTCTGGGCCACCAAGCCAAAGGGCCGTGTGTTGGTGTTTTACTTTGTTGTAGTTAACATTGGTTGCTAAATTTGGCTACATTTGAATTGAATGGATAATTTTTTTAACATTTCATAGCAAATTTCAATTATCACAATTTTAAAAGTTCTTGACGAATACAAAAAACCATTTACAACCACAAGACGTATGTCTGTTACAATCATAAAACATCCCTTCATATTATTCGATCGGTTTAATCGATTCTAATAGAATTTCCCATTTTAGAAAAGAAGAGAATTTTTATAATGAAATAATTTTCATTGCTCTTGAGACAAAAGATAGTAGTAGTTTTCAAGTAGTTTTTTTGTGAATTTTTTTTTTATTATTAAAAAAGAAATTTTCACTTGGTTGTTCGAATAAATTTTCACATTCGATTAACCAGTAGTAGGGATGATTTCACATCCAATTTTATAATGATTTGAGTTTTCTAATAACCCCATTAGACTATACCACTTCAGTGGCAATGGTGAAATTGTTGGTCAATAAAAAAAGGAGACCCACAATTAGCATGGTCTGCAATATAAGCAATGAAAGAAATGACCCAGGCTTTGGTAGGTGTATTTCTATGGAAGCACAAGCGTATATAGGCTGTTTGCATAAACTCTCATTCCAGCATCAACATGAATTTAAGAAAATTTATATTCTACTAAAACAACAAATGTGAACTGAAAATTCTTCCTAAACAATTTATTTGAACTCATTCAAGCATCAAGGTCAGACTTCAAATGCTCAATGGTTGTCCACTGTTCCAACTAAGTGCTATAAATCAGTGATGACTGCAAATTGGATACTCACCGAGTCATTGACAAATGCAAGGTTGATTATGATCTAATAGAGTGTACAGAATTGATCCAACAATACTTTTTTGGGAAGATGGATGTGATGAAACTGTCACACCAGTTATCGGTGCAGCAATAAAGTCCCAATTTCGTGGTATTGGAAACAAAAAGCCACACGCAGAACACCTTTAAAGCCGGTCATAATAAATCTCATCATGACAAGAGCTTATAGATGAAAATCTGACTAATGTCAACTACTTTACCCTAAAGCTGACCGTCTTCAAGGCAAAAACTATTCTAGGACATCTATCACCATTTAATGCAACCAAAATGAAATACTAAACTAGGGTTCATATTATGTGTGCTTAACATTAGAAAACATTGAGAAGAGGATTGATTTTGGTTAAGCTAAAAATTGACAACAGATAACTCTGCTCAGTTCCTTGGTCTCAATAATCATACTTTCAAGCTACATCAATATCACATTCAAATAGTATAGTTAACACTCACACTCATCTAATATGTAGTAAATGTAAATGTCACATGAAATTTGTAATTTGGAACTTTCAAACATATCAGATAGTTCCAGAAACATGCAAATGTAGAAATGTATCTACACTCACATCGGGTATGATTTTGGAAACATGCAAATGTAGAAATGTATCTACAATCTCATCGGGTACGTAGAAATTTGTAATTTGGAACTTTCAAACATAATCAGATAGTTCCGGAAACATGTCAATGTAGAAATGTAGCTACACTCTCATCGGGTATGATTTTGGAAACATGCAAATGTAGAAATGTATCTACAACCTCATCGGGTATGTAGAAATTTGTAATTTGGAACCTTCAAACATAATCAGATAGTTCCGGAAACATGTCAATGTAGAAATGTATCTACACTCTCATCGGGTTTGATTTTGGAAACATGCAAATGTAGAAATGTATCTACAATCTCATCGGGTATGATTTTGTACCACACGAGAAATCAGTTTGCTCTTGGTACACACTCAATGAATGGTTTAATTCACTGAAGCATTCACAAACAACCTAAACTGACCAACAACAGAGCAGATTCAAGACTCTCAAGCTTTGATCTTAAATCTATACATTTTGATTCACTGAGATGTGAATCAAAGCACAAACATGGCAAATAAAAAAGCAATATTATGCAAACTAATAAAATAAGTAATATCAAATCAAATCAAACTATAACGAAATAAAATCCAAACTGATAATACCATTAGATTGAATCTATCGAAAGTTATCAAAACATTCAAAATCCGATGTCAGATACAACTGACTAAAAACATATAAGAAAAAAAAAGACAACTGATACTCGATTCGACAAACGAGAAAACCTATGAAGAGAGACAGCTCCTTTTCGTCTACTTAGATCTCTGTCTCATCTTTCGGCGCTTCCTCTTCAACCTCCTCATGCGCTTCTTCTTCCACTGAAACAACAATCATCACCAAACGAGAAATCAGAAACAATATTTTGATTAAAAAAAAAGAAAAGAAACACATATGAAATCGAAACAAATCGAACAAGTTTTTCCCAATCGAAGAAACAGAGTGAGTTTCTATCCTCAGATTAAAAGGATTGATGGCTTACCTTAGCTCTCATGGTGATTTCGCAGACAAAAACTCAGTCTCTCCAAGTTGCTTTCAAAACCCTAGTTGACACAGAGAAACAAAGTCGTAGGGTTCGCGACTATTTATATATCAAAACCCTAGAGTTGGACCGGAATGACTCGGTATGCGTTTTCCATTGAGAGCGCTAGATCCGGTTCGCGGTTCACTTATCAATTTTTGTTAGCAATAACGCAAATTCTTTTGTCAAAAAATAAAAATAAAAAATAACGCAAATTCAAATATAGGAATTATTATTATTATTTTTTATTGCAGATTTTATCCTCAAATGCTAGCTTTAAAAATTGCAAATTTTGTTTTCAAAAATAATAAATAAATATTGCAAATTTATTAATTACAATTGAAGGAATTATTTACTTTTTATTTTGCAAGTTGATTGAAACTATATAATCTTTATAAAGAAAAAATATATAATTTTTTTTGAACCCCATAGCAAATTTAAAACTAAAATTAATCATGCTAAGTTATTTTAAAAACAATGTTATGTAGGAGATATATTGTTAATTGTTGTTTTTCTTATGTATAGTGTAAATTGTGTTGGGCTTGTAAGAGTGTTCTAATTTGGGTTTATCTTAGACTTGGGCTTTAGGTTTGTGAGGTGACTATATATTATCAAACTTGTAATTTCTGGATTGTCTCCATTGATTGTTCATAATCAGTAGGTAAAAACCGTGTTTTCATCATACGTCTCATTCTCGCCCAAGATCTGATGGGTTGCTTGCCCTCACGTCTACGATGAGATTGTAGTTGATCCCACCACACAAATGCTCCCCCTTTGAGCTTATAAGCAACTAATTTCACATGACTAATTTCACATTTTTATCCACACATTCAAAGAATTTTTCCACATCTTGAACCCAATCAAGAAAATCCTCAATATGCATATGACCATCAAAACTAGGGATATCAAACTTAGGACGATACTCACTATTACCAAAATTCCAATGAGTTCTATTTCGAGGAGCATACCTTCTGCTACCCAGGGCCAGTTCTTCAACCTCCTCATATGTGTCAGATTCAACAAATCACGGGTGTCGACGAGGAGCGTCATCCTCCTCTGAATTTGTGTGATTAGGAAGCGGAGGACATTCACGAGTTCGTTGACTAACTCGGTGATTTCTTCGAGCATCATCAGTGCGTTCACGAGGCACATCTCGATCTCGGACCTGATAACCTCTTTGATTCACCATTGGAACATGGCCAATTGTAGCGATGGATTGTCGCATCTCTTGTGCAAAAGCTTCAAATCGTTTTTTGAATCCTTGCTCCAATTTCGCCATGGCTGCCCATAGGGCCTGCATGCTATGATCTTCGTCGCCAGCATGATGACTATTGCCGTCGCCTGCCATCGTCACCATAGGAGAAACCCAGAGCTCTGATACCACTTAACGCATCGGAAATGAGTGTTCAAGCCAAATCCATGGCTTACTGGAAACAATCCAGAAATTACAAGTTTGATAACAATGTCAAAATATTCAGCTCCCTTTTACAATGCTATAGAGTGGTATGTATAGCCACCTCACAAACGTAAAGCTCAAGTCTAAGATAAGCCCAAATTAGAACACTCTTACAAGCCCAACACAATTTACACTACACATAAGAAAAATAACAATTAACAATATATCTCCTACATCACAATGTGCATGTTTATTATTGAGGAATGAAAATTAATTGAGTGCCATTAAAAAATGAAACTTGATTTCTTCCCAACAACTAATAAAGGTGGGTCAAGGTGGGAAATGGGAAAATAACTAATAAATTTTCTTCTCAATAGCAACTTGAGCTTGTTGGTTTGGGCTTTTAAAAAGCCTCTACATTGTAAAAGGTCATTGCTCGAAGAGTTAGAGATAGAGCTTTTGCAAAAAAAAAAATCATAGTTGTTTAGTTGGTAGATTTTTATTTTAAAAGATCTATTTGGAGAAGTTCCTCCCCATGAGGTTTTGTCTAGTGGAGGTTTAAACATTACTGAATTTAAAATAGACAATCTCAAAAGTCCAACCAAATAACTCTAAAAAAACAAGTTTATAGAGCTTTTGAAGCCGTGTAAAACCCAACCAAACAAGCATTTAGTTCTTTTTTCTAATCCTAGAAACGCTCCTTCTTTATGAATTTTATCATCACTCGTAAGTCGTACCTTTTGAGAAGGAAATATGGTCGGTGACATTTTAGCAAATTATGGAGTCAATGTTCAGTGTTTTGTTTGGTGGGATATGAATCATACCCTCTTACATGGTGGGCTGCCAAAATGTGCAACACCGCCAACACATGAGAGCAACTTTACTAGTCCTATATTAATAATGTCACCAGTCACCACAAGCTCTTCCGTTCAATCAAGGTTGATCAGATATTTTTGGTGTTTTAGCCATTATTTCTTCTCCAATGAAAATTATTATCTTATCATGGCTTTTCTTCATAACCTGTTCGACAAATTTCTTTGGCATACCTATGATTCTGGTTTCTGGCCAATGTCAGAGTGACTAGCAATCCTTGTTACTCAAATTGAAAAACAGCCTTGTCTTCAACATTATTTTGTCTAAGTCCGGTGCGGTGGAATCAAAGAACAGATTGTTGTACATGGAGCGGCGCAGACTGTGATATGGCTCATGGCTGGTCGTGTTATTGGTCTTGACTTAAGCCATGCATGAATCAATCTCAGGTAGAATTGGTAATTCAAGTGGCCTTTTCACTTTTCAGCATCTTCAGAGCCTAAATCTGGCTTATAATTACTTTGAAGAAGCTCAAATTCCATCCAGGTTGGCCAACCTCACCAATTTGACTTACCTGAATCTTTCTAAGGCTGGCTTCGGGGGAGAGATTCCCATCGAGATTTCGTGCATGACAAGGTTGGTTACTTTTGATTTGTCAACTCTCTACACCCGGACTCTGTTGGCTGATCCTATATCAAACTTGGGATTCCCAACTTAAAAGCACTTGTTCAAAACTTCAGTGAGCTCAGAGAACATCTTGATAGTGTAAATATATCATCCCATAGAAATGAATTGACAGGACCCGCCCCGACTTTTATTTTGAATACGAGGGAATCTTGTGAGAATCTCATCTTTTTCTTTCTCTGATGGGCTTGAGTTTGAGATTTACAACTCAAAACGTCTACGCACTCTATACTTAATAGGGATCAAAGCCCTCGTAGTTCATTTAACTTATGCTAGCCAACAAAAAATACAATCTAAAAATTATTAGCTATAGAAAACTTTTCTCAATTTATTTTTGAATTATGCATTTCTTAGGCTAAACTTAATCCGTAGAATACCTTTCTATATCTCTTTCTAAATTTTGCGTCTCTTCTTGAAAAAAATCTGAAAGCCGTTTTGTAAAACAAGATGAGAACTAGTTAAAGATCTTTTCTTTAAAACACATTTTTTTCTGTAAATACTATATAATATAATAAAAGCATTTTTTGATTTTATAAAATATAAATATCTGATTTAAGGTCTGATAATCTGAAAGCTTTTCTGAAAATTTAAAATATTTTCTCTACTGATCATAATCAGTAATATACATATATTTATGAAAACTCTTTATCAAACTAGTACCCAGGGGAATATCTCATGTACGTGGCAAAGCATCCCAATACACGCGTAGAACAGGGGAAAAACATCTAACATACACGGTGATATCTGATCACTTGTGTAGAGCGATTATCTCACATACACGTTGATATCAAATTAGACGTACGGAGTAATCTCATATAATCTCACATACACGTCGATATCTGATCGGACGTGCAGAGTAATCTCACATACACGTGCAAAGCAGCCCCAAAGGCCAATAATATGAATATAATCTCACATACACGTTGAATTGCCCATTTGGCCATATGGCTATGTGCCCCTCATTAAAATGATTTTCACGTTTCACATTTGGCTTTAAAAATGGTTTCACATTTGACTTCAACACTAGGAAAAGAAGGGAGGAAGACGAAGCATGTGTATGGAGGGATATTTTGGTAATTTAATGTCTATGGGGTGAAACGAATTTTTATAAAGTGATTACTAACAATAAAAAATTCGTTTGTGATAAAAAATAAATTTTATATATTTTATGTGGTGATTTTCGTAAATTCTCATCTTTTTCATAGTTTTTCTTTCCGGTAGGAACCTTGTTTCTAATTTGTTTGTGGGCTCACAACTCGACTTAAAAATTATAACAAATTTAATCAAGAAAAAAATTATGCTGACATAGTAGGAAGACTCTCTAACTTCAACAAGCAACAATTAGTTATTAAACTAAAACCAAAATTTTAAATTAGATTGAATTCAAATTAATTATGTATAAATTTTTGAAAAACGAAGGTTAAAATATGTTTAAATCCGAAAATAAGAATATTAAAGTCCTTATTAGATTGAAACCAAAATATTAAACAAAAATTGGTTGAGTAGTTTTTATTAAACTAAAACCAAAATTTTAAATTAGATTGAATTCAAATTAATTATGTTTAAAATCCGAAAATAAGAATATTAAAGTCCTTTTCTCAGTTTTTGTATGATTTATTAAAAATTACATCATAGTCTTATAAACTATTTTGGACTATGAATTAAATGGCAGCTATTGTGCAACTCATGATTAGTAGGTCCCAGTCGAATAGAATTCATGTTCTGTCACCCTTTTGCTAGCACTATACTCCTATATTAATAAGGTCACCACAACTTCTTTCATTCAATCAAGTTTCATCAGTCATTTCGGTGTTTTACCTATTTCTTCTCCAATGAGAATTATTCTCCTATCATGGTTTTTCTTCATAACCTTTTCTACATATTTCTTTGGCATCCCTATGATTCTGGTTTCTGGACAATGTCAGAGTGACCAGCAATCCTTGTTACTTCAGTTGAAAAACAGCCTCATCTTCAACTCTACTTTGTCTCTCCGTCTGGTGCAGTGGAAACAAAGCACAGATTGCTGTGCATGGAGTGGTGTAGACTGCGATATGGCTGGTCGTGTTATTGGTCTTGACTTAAGTGAGGAATCAATCTATGGTGGAATCGATAATTCAACTAGTCTTTTCGCTCTTCAGCATCTCTGGAGCCTAAATTTGGCTTTTAATTTGTTTGACAGAGCTCAAAATATTCCATCCAGGTTGGCCAATCTCACCAATTCGACTTACCTTAATCTTTCTTATGCCGGCTTTGAGGGGCAGATTCCCATTGAGATTTCGAGTTTGACAAGGTTGGTTACTCTTGATCTGTCATGTTCCTACACTGCTCGTTTGCTACTTGAGAATCCAAACTTAAAAGTACTTGTTCAGAACTTCAATGAGCTCAGAGAACTATATCTTGATGGTGTATACATATCAGCCCACGGAAATGAATGGTGCCAAGCTTTATCATCTTCGCTGCCTAATCTGCAGGTTTTGAGCTTGTCCTATTGTTCTCTTTCAGGCCATATCCATTCTTCCCTTGCAGACCTTCAATCACTCTCAGTCATTCGTTTGGATGGAAATGATTTGTCATCTCCAGTTCCAGAATTTTTGGCTGATTTTCCAAGTTTGACCATCTTGAGTCTGGCTTATTGTGGTTTGTATGGAAAACTTTCTGAAAACATATTCAAGGTATCAACACTTGAAACTCTTGATTTATCTTCTAATGATTTACATCATGGTTCATTTCCAGATTTTCCTCAAAACAACTCTTTACGAACCTTGGTTCTCCATAACATAAGTTTGTCGGGGACGCTAGCACATTCCATAGGAAACCTTAAAAGTCTGTCGAAATTGGATCTTGGGCAGTGCAACTTCACCGGTCCACTTCCCATTTCAATGGGTAATCTAACCCAATTAAAATATTTGGCCTTGTCAGTCAACAGTTTCACCCGTCCACTTCCCCCTTCAATGGGTAATCTAACCCAACTAGAACATTTGGACTTGTCATTCAACAGTTTCAATGGTCCACTTCCTCCTTCAATGGGTAATCTAACCTAATTAGAATTGTTGTACTTGTCATCAAACAATTTCACTGGTCCACTTCCCCCTTCAATGGGTAATCTAACCCAATTAGAATATGTAGACTTGTCATCAAACAAATTCAGTGGTTTTATCCCTTCTTTTCATATGTCAAGATCTCTCAAAACTTTAAACCTCTTTCGTAATGTCTTGACCAGTGGGATCTCGTCCACTGACTGGGAGCAGCTTCAGCATCTTTATCTGGTTGATTTAAGCTAATTTCCTTAATGGAAGTATCCCCCATCACTGTTTGCACTTCCATTGCTGCATCACCTTAAGCTTAGCAATAACCAATTTGAGGGCCAAATTCCTGAATTTTTGAATGCTTCCTCCTCTGTACTCTATGACCTCGATCTAAGTGTCAACAGATTAGAATGTCCTATTCCCATGTCAATCTTTGAACTCAAAAACCTCCTATTCCTAATTCTCGCTTCCAACGAGCTCAATGGCACTGTACAGCTGGATGTGATTGGAAGGCTTGGCAATCTTGAGACATTTGACCTTTCATACAACAACTGGGCAGTCGATGTAAATACCAGCTTTTCTTCTTTCCCTCCCAAAATTCAGCAATTGAGGTTGGCTTCTTGCAAACTTGTCATGATTCCTAATCTATAGAAAATCTGGTCTATTGAAGTCTTAGATCTTTTAGACAACCAAATTTCTGGAGAAATACCCAATTGGATTTGGAAAGTTAGCATCATTCTAAATCTCTCACTTAATAGCTTGGTGGGTTTTCAAGAACCTTATTCTATTTTGTATCTAATGTTTCTTGACCTACATTCTAACCGGCTTCAAGGAAAAATCCCACTCCCACCACCAAGGGCGTTAATTGTTGATTACTCCACCAATGCTTCAAATTTTATGGCAACATCAGTTGCCTAGAATATGATGTATCCTGGCCAATGCTTCATATTATCGACTTAGCTTCCAATAATTTTACTGGAAGACTACCACAAAAAGGCTTAACAACCTGGGAGGCAATGATGGTTGATGAGCAGAAAGCCCAATCTCAGTTCAAACACCTTCAATTTGAGATGGTCAATGGAAGTCAACACTACCAGGATACGGTAACAGTTACCATGAAAGGTCTGGAGATGGAGCTAGTTAAAATCCTAACTTTATTCACCTCCATTGATTTATCATCAAATAATTTTCGAGGGTCGATACTGGAGGAGTTAGGGTTTGGAATAAGTTTTGTAGTAGTTGTTGCACCTTTGATATTCTCCGAGAAAGTTAACTTATGGTATGATATCATTGTTTACAAATTTCTACATCAATTCTGCATGTGAGCTTAAGATGTACCATCTTGAAATAAATAAATAAATAAAGTAATTTTTTTTTTTTTCTTGGCTGCTTTTAAAATTTAAATGGCAGATGTTTGGGTCTAATAAAAATGAAATGAAAGGATACTGCTATCATGTTTTTAATAAGACATGTAGTTCTTTGTCGATTGTTGGTCCAACATCATTCTGGTATTGACTCAAAAGAAGCTAGTGAGATATGCAAACTGATCTCGTTTGGTTGTAGCAAATTCATTTTTTATTTTGGTTTATATTAATCTTTTTAACTCTCAAAGAACTTAAGGAAATAGCAACTGATTTTTTTAATCTCGCTTGGGCCTAATAACAAGTCAACTCTTCAACTTTATGGGCCTAATCATGTTTTTAATAGGCCCAATAACTTGAATTCGTTTGAGCTCGGTCTACAAAACTGAAATTGGGATGAAATAAACTGATTAGAGCCACCCAAAAAAAACTTCTCACAAGTCACAACACCCATTTTACTTTCTACACCCATATTAAAAATTAAAATTAAAATTTTACTTTTTACACCCATTGAAATACCGAAACTATCCTTAAATATCATTTGTAATTTTTTTTTTACACATCCAATAAAATTTATAGGGATAAACGAAATCAACGACAAAATACAACAAAATGGAAATAGTTTTTTTGTTAATTGTTGCATTTATCTTTTCTGCAATAAAATGAAAAACTAATGCATAGTTTTGACTTTTGAGCAAGCAATTTGCTGCAATGAAACGCAGCAACTTTTATTTTTAATTTTTTGAAACAAAAGAACAAACTCGAGTAACATAGGACAGAGCAGCAGCATCCAAATGAACAAGAATAGCAGTATCTGAAGGCACCTCTCATCCACCCACACCACATGCGTGTCCAGATCGAGTTAATGCAAGTTGGCAAGCTGGGACATCTGTGAATGGCCTCTGAAAGAGGTTGAAGAAGATATCATATATTGATTTCATTTTCAACCATCATAATGGAAATTTAATGTTCAGTGTCAAATTGTAGGATAAGGGTCCCTTCCAACATTTAATAGTCAATGGTTTTTAGAGTTTATCGCCAAAAAGTCCACGGAATGTTATTCCTGATATGGAAATATAACCGAACATTAAAGGAGAGCCTCAAAATTTCTTCCACTCATCTTTTCAAAATCATTAATGTTACACAGCCCAAAAATTTAGCAATTTTGCAGCTTCCTGTTGGATTCTTTTTCTTGATGCTTAGTGATAGGAACATGATAGGATTCGTTTTATGCCAATTTTCACGCTTCACCGTCAATCTTGGGCTGTAAAGCAACAAGCACTCAATTTGAGAATTTCTTTTGACAATCCAATTTTTTCTTTTTACACTTCTTTTCTAAAGACACTCCATTCTCAAAATTTAAATTTTAAAAAATTCTAAAGACACTTCATTTTGTTACAAGATTATCCTTTTTATCTTTTTTGAATTTAATTATTAAAAAAAAAAATTATCTCTCCTAAATCATTAGATTAATTACTACATATTAAATACTCTCTCCTAAATTTTTAATTACCATGTTAAACTCTCTCTCCTTCAATACATATCTCTAATTTTTTATCTTCATTCTTTCTCAAGCAAGACTAACAATTAAGGGGAAAAAAAAAAAAACTTACTAATAAGTTTGATTTCTAGGAACCATATGTATGTATACTTTTTTTTTTTTTTTTTTTTTTTTTTTTTTTTTTTTAAATCGAAATATGAAAATATTTTTTTGTTACTCTTGTAGGTCTATAATTGCCTAGACAACTTTAATTCTTTCAATAGTCTTAGAAATTTAAGCTTCATATACTTTTTTTTTTTTTTATTGAAAATTGACTTTTTAATATATATATATATATTAAATATATATATGAAGGCATTAGAAAAATAGGCGAAATATAGGAAATTCAAGAAAAATAGTTTTCGTGCTTGAAAAATTCTCAAATTTTATTCATAGGTAGATTTCAACGAACTTATCATCCACAAAAAAATTCAGATTAAAATTCATTCAAATCGATATGATTTCATGGTGGTCCTTACCGAAATTAAAATAAGGGATCCCTTATGAGAGAACCACTATATATATATATATATATATAAATATATATATATATATATATATATTACTGTTAGTAAAAAACTAAAGATATTCATAAATTTTTTTTTTCTTTAAATATTAACCAGAAATTGATTGAGAAAGTATAGAAATATGATGATTATTATTATTTTTTAAAATGGGGAGAGATTAATTAGGAGAGAGCATTTAATATGGTAATAACAGATTTATGAGAGAGAGTTTAATACGTAATATTTAATCTAATGATTTAGGAGAGAGATTTTTATTTTTAATAATTTAATTAGTTTGGAGTGTCTTTAATTTTTTTTTTTTTTTTGTCTTGTTTAGTAATTTTAATTTATGTTAAAATTGTCATTAATAAAAAAAAAAATTAAATTGGAGTGTAAATAGATAATTTATGGATTGTAAAGAGAAGCTCTCCAGAAGGTATAGATATATGGAAAGATCAACTTCGAAGCGATATAGAGGAAATGAATCCTGTAGTCAATATGTACAAGCTAATTCTAAGGGCCAGTTTGGTATTGCTGTAACTTTTAAAATAATCACTGTTAGCTATGCTGAAGAAATAATCTGTTGTGAAGTTAATCAGACAACTGTTTGGTTAATGTTGTTGGTGAAATTGTTGTAGATTGAAAAACAGTATTCATGCGTTTGGTAAACTTTACTTTTAGCTATGATTTTACATAATAAACTAAAACAGACATGAAATAGATCTCAAGCAAAACAAAAATTTTCTTTCACACCTCTCAATCTCAAACTTCCGTGGCGATCAAAAAATCTAGGGTTTGACAACACCAAGTCTAAAAAAATAAAAAATAAAATTTTTGGTGCTTCTTCCTTTACTCCTTTCTTTTCTTTTCACTACAATAGTCTTTGATTTCTTTTGCTTTATATATCCATACCTACGACACTTCAATCTTTATCACTTTTTATTATTATAATTTTTATTGATTGTATTTTTTGGTGAGTTTGTGATGGTAAAGAAGAAGAAGTAGATGGCGAAAAAGATGAGTATTAGGGGTTTGTTCTAAGTTCTAAGTTTGGGTGTTTGTTCCGGAATTGGGTTGAGAAGATGAACAGTTTTTTTTTTTTTTTTTTTTTATATAAATATTTTTATTTAATCTTATATTTAATCAATGATGAACTAATAAAATTGAGTTATATGAAATTTCAAAATTTTTTTTTTTGAGTTATATGAAATTAAACATGAGATATATTTGTATTTATGTTAAATCAATAGGGGTAATTTAGTCTTTAAAAAGATTTATTAAATCTGACACATATTATATCATAATCACTTTGCAAAAGTAACCCTCAACTATTTCTTAAAATTGCTGCCAAATCAACCAAGATTCTCAAATAATCACTTTTGAAAATTTGACCAAACATCTTTTTTTATGTCAAAATTATTATATAATGAAACAAAAGACCAAACTTGATCAACACAGGACAGAGCAGCAGCATCCAAATGAACAAGAATAGCAGTATCTGAAGGCACCTTTCATCCACCCACACCACATGCGTGTCCAGATTGAGTTAATGCAAGTCGGCAAGCTGGGACATCTGTGAATGGCCTCTGAAAGAGGTTGAAGAAGATATCATATATTGATTTCATTTTCAACCATCATAATGGAAATTTAATGTTCAGTGTCAAATTAATTGTAGGATAAGTGTCTCTTCCAACATTTAATAGTCAATGGTTTTTGGAAGAGTTTATCGCCAAAAAGTCCAAGGAATGTTATTTCTGATATGGAAATATAACCAAACATTAAAGGAGAGCCTCAAAATTTCTTCCACTTATCTTTTCGAAATCATTAATGTTAGACAACCCAAAAATTTAGCAATTTTGCTGCTTCCTGTTGGATTCTTCTTCTTGATGCTTCGTGACAGGAACATGATAGGATTCGTTTTATGTCAATTTTCACGCTTTACCGTCAATCTTGGGCTGTAAAGCAACATGCACCCAAATTGAGTTATTGATTAGAAAACAATGGGGTTACTACTTTTATTTTCTGTCAGAAGGTATATATATATATGGAAAGATCAACTTCGAAGCGATACAGAGGAAATGAATCCTGCAGTCAATATGTACAGGCTAATTCTAGTCTCCCAATTACAACTTTTACTTCCACTTTAAGTTAGTCCAATTTACACATAATCTTGATGATGTTGAATCTATTTTTATTGCCAATAATTAAAATCGGGAGGTTTCGTGCAATAAATGCACCACAATTACTATATGTGTAAAGGTAAATAATCTATTTTTATTGCTAATAATTAAGTACGATCATTCAATAGAAATTGATTTTTCAATCAAGCTCCGTGTTTTCGAATTTCTTATTCTATTGCTATCTCATTTCATTTGTGGACCTTGTGGTCCTTTCTAGTCTAGTTTTAAACGATTCAGTCAACAACAGGCTTACAGGACTTATCCCACAATCAATGTGCAATGCTACGAATCTTCGAGTTCTTGACTTGTCAAGCTGGCACAGTTTGAGTGGCATGGTACCGACATATTTAACTGAAAGGATGCTAGTGTGATATGCAAACTGATCTTGTTTTGTTGTAGTAACTGGTAATTTAGGTTCAAAATTGAAGCGTTAGAAAATCTAGTTGCTTTTAAGATGTTGTTCAGAGTTCAGATCTTAAATTAAGAGTTACTTATATCTAATTATCTATAGAAAGAAGACATTGTGGAAGATGGGACTGGACAGACAAAACTTTAAAGTCTTGTAATTAATGTTAGTCCTGATCGATATGGACATTTAACCAAACATTTAAGGCCAGGCTCATAATTTCCTTCTTCACTTATACTTTTGTGTACATTTTTATGCTTGTCCACATCCTCCTGTAAGCTTTCACACTAAGACCCTGTTTGATTTTTTAATTTAACACTGAATGACACTTAATGTATTTTATTTATTTATTTTGTTTGATTTTTTAAGTGTTAAAATCACTTAATAATCCCCTAAAATCACTTGTTTTGAAAAGTGAAAAAATTTCACTTTTCAATATTTAACAAAAATCTAGTAGAATTTAATACAAAATTTTACTTCCAAAGCTAGCCTTGGAAATCAAATCCTACCAATCAGAGATACAATAAGCATAGCTTTTTGAAAATCAAATCCTACCAAATACAAGTATCAAGGGTAAAATGACTGAAATTGGAACAATTTAAAATCAAGGGTAGTGTGGTCATTTCAGGGTATTTTTGCAATTAATTTAGGTTTTCGGGTAGATTTGCAATTCAGTCCCTAAAATAGGGCAATTTTGCTAAAAACCCCTTTTTTTAATTAATTTTTTGAACAAATTACAGCAAACTAGCCCGAGGTTTGCTCTTTTACATACAGAAACAATTTTACCGTTAATTGACACGCCTCCCTTGCTGTTAGGGTTTGACTGCTAAGTGTGAGAGTTGACCGTTAAAAAATGATAAAAGACAAAAATACCCCCGATTCACCAAAAATCTAAAAGAACTAAGGGCCAGTTTGGTATTGCTTTTAAGAAGTTAAAATCAGCTTATTTTATAATTTTGACATAAATTGATGTTTGGTAAACCTTCCAAAAGTGATTAATTGATAATCTGACAAGTTTTGACAGTGATTTTGAGAAGTAGGTAGGGGGTTACTTTTTGAAAGTGATTATAGAATAATCTATTTCAGCATTTAATGAATCTTTTAAAATATCATTATTATCCTTATGAAATCAAATTAAAATCATTTATATACCTTATTTTATATAAAAATTAAAGATTCTAATTAAATATTGATTTGATTTATAAAATCTTTTAAAAATATTTTCATTGTTCTTATGAATTTTTTTTTCCAATTTAAATATTCTACTTAAATATTGATTTAATATAATATAATTAATGAAAAAAATGAAATAATATTCTAAAATCATATCTATTTTAATCATTGTAACTAATTTTAGCACTTTTGAAATAAAATTACCAAACATATGTATACTGCTTTTGAGCTATACAGTAGTTTTAAAAGTATAATTAACCAAACATCTACTGATTAGCTTCACAGCTGATTATTCATTCAGCACAGCTAACAGTGATTATTATAAAAGCTACAGCAATACCAAACTGGCCCTAATTATTTAAAAAAAAAGCGTGTACATATGTCATAATTTGGTTGGTTAGACACAAATTGGGACACCATTTTTGGAATCAAATTAATTATATGTGCTTCACACACAAATCTATAATTAAGTTCCTCTCTATTCTCAACTTAAGTTCACTTTCCAATTAAACTTATTCCCCAATTAATAAATGCACTCATGGTTAAGCTACTTAACATACTGTAAAAAATAAATAAATAAAAATAAAAATCTCATCATTTTAATTAGAACCAAATTTCAAAGATTTAATCTTTAAAATAAAAATAAATAAATTGTGAACTCCCTTTTAAGGATTAATTAATTCGTGGGAGCTAAATTACAATTACTTTGACAAGTATTTGGGTTGAGTCACACAACATGGACGATGACAGTAACCAATAATTTCTATCAGGTAGGACATATAGAAGACCAAAACGACTTGGTTCCAAGTTTTATTTCAACTCACAACATATTAATTCAACATCATGCATGCGTATTATTGTCATTATATATCACTTGCAATGACAAAGAAATCTTGTGTCGTCGAAGCCTATCTTATTAGGAGAAAAGTCTTCAATGCGTCGTGGAGTTTGTATGCACCATATCCATCAATATCTTATCTTGAATGAGTATTTCCAATTAATAAAAAATCTTGGAAACTTTGTTGGAGGATATAAATCGAAGAGACAGACATCAAGAACAAGTTAAAGTCTAAATGTAAAGCAGAAAATTTTAAAACAATTACTTTCACAGGTCTTGGAAACAAATCTAACAAATCTTTGGCTGCATTGGTGGACGACCACAAAAACATGATTTTTTTTTATATTTTTATTTATCTGGATACGATAAACATAATGACTTGACTTAAAAGTAACTGGTCTGGTATCCTTTTCTGGTCCAATTTTGTTCTTTCATTACATATCAGCAATTAACCAGAACCAGATGTAATTATTATTTACTTGATAATAATTAATGCCAAATAAGTCCAACTACAATACAGTATAGTTGTCTAGTTGAAGAAGAAGCTATCATATACTGTTTTCATTTTTTAATCATCATACAATATAGCTGGAAATCAATGTTCAGTGATTGTAGGATAAGTCTCCTTGACTCCCTTCCAACACGTTATAGTCAATGGTTTTTGGAAAATTTGATCACCAAAAAGTCCATGGATGGACAGACTATTCTAAGTCTCCCAATTACAACTTTTGTCTACGAATTTGGCATTGTCCCCTATAAAAAGTCTTTGGAATCGTACTCGATCGTATGGTTTTAACAAAAATTTCCAAGGTGCCTTGGCAATTTCCTTATAGATTTATTGATGTATGGACATTAATCGCTCTATAAAACTTATTATTTTTATAAAGGGGTCACGTCGTCCCTCAAAAATTGTGTTTTTACTGATTTTAAAAATTATTGTTTTGTTAATATCTCTCCATAGAAAATTGATTTTTTTTTTTAAGGTATATTAAGTCTGATCATTCAATATATAGAAATTGATTTTCAAATTTCAATCAAGATCTTTGTGTTCTCGAGTTTCTCATTCTACTACAGTAACATGGGTGTTTACTAGTCATTAGATTCTATTTCAAGGGTCTTTTGAGTTGTTTGGTTCAAGTCTTACTATAAGATTATCTCGAATGCATATGCTAATGTCAATGCTAAATTTGGTACAAAAAATTGTAAAATGCTATATTTGGCACATCATTCTAGCATTGTACTCAAATGTATAATTCTATTTGAAATGCTATTTTTAATTTTTTATTATTTAAAGTTTAACAAATATAATTAACGCATTCAATTTATATAATATTTTTTATTATTTAAAATTATAAAAGTTAACAATTAATGCATTCAATACAATTATAAAATGATATTTTATACTTTAGTACTTTACCAAGCACCACTTTTTTTCTCTTTCCTTGGTTGTTCCTACTTTTCTTAAAGCATTTCTCAAGAAATTTTTGTCATATGAAACTTAGAAATTCTAGATTACGAAGTTATACTTTTTTTTTTTTGCTTTTTCCTCGGTTATTCCTACTTTTTCTAAAGTTTTGCTCAAGAAATTTTTGTCATCGTAGACTTAGAAATTCATATCTATGCTGCAGTTGACTCAAAAGATACTAACTTTTTGGAAGAATTTCAGAATTAACCCCATAAAACATTGAAAACTATTTATTTTTAACCAGATCTACATCTTCCTAGTAAGACACCTAGTTCTTTGTGGATCGTTGGTCAAGTATTACTATTATTCAAAAGATGCTACATCTTCCTAGTAAGACACCTCCAATGGCAAGATTATTTAATCACCCTCTCTCCGTCACTCTCAGCTTATTTTAAATTTTCTGATGAATGAATTCAATGACCAACAAGAAGAATATAATTTAAAAAATGACCTACCTAATAGGTCATTGCCATTTTACCAACTCCCCTGTAATTCTCCAACCACTGCACCATCTATCATCTATGCTCCATAATTTAAGGGGATGGAAAATAAATATTCTTCTTCTTGGAAAATATACAAATTAACTAATTTCATTTCTATAGAATAATAAACGAGCAGTCAATATAGTGGTGCTGTCTCTGTCCTGTTCTTTCCTCGGTTATTCCTACTTTTTATAATTTAATGTCTATGGGTGAAATGAAATTTTATAATGTGATTCCTAACAATAAAAAATTCGTTTGTGGTTAAAAATAAATTTTATATATTTTATGTGATGATTTTCCAGTCCTGTCACCCTCCTTCTAGTACTAGTCCTATATTAATAATGTCACCACAAGATCTTTCATTCAATCTCAAGTCAGATAAGTCATTTTGGTGTTTTAGCTATTATTTCTTCTCCGATGAGAACTATACTCCTAACATGTCTTTTCTTCGTAACCTTTTCGACAAATTTCTTTGGCATCCCTATGATTCTGGTTTCTGGCCAATGTCAGAGCTCCTTCTTACTCCAAATGAAAAACTTCCTCACCTTCGACTCTAGTCACTCTACTTGGTCTGTACGTCGGGTGCAGTGGAATCAAAGCACAGATTGCTGTACATGGAGCGGTGTAGAGTGCGACATGGCTGGTCGTGTTATCCGTCTCTACTTAAGCGATAAATCAATCTGTGGTCCACTTCCCCCTTCAATTGGTTATCTAACCAGATTAGAATACTTAGACTTGTCGTCCAACAGATTAGAAGGGCCTATTCCCATGTCAATCTTTGAACTCAAAAACCTCCGATTCCTGATTCTCGCTTCCAACAAGTTCAATGGCACTGTACAGCTGGATGTGATTGGAAGGCTTGGCAATCTTACTTATTTTGACCTTTCATACAACAACTTGACAGTCAATGTAAATACCAGCTTTTCTTCTTTCCCTCCCAATATTCGGATTTTGAAGTTAGCTTCTTGCAAACTTGTCATGATTCCTAATCTAAAGAATTGCTCGTCAATTGATGAGCTAGATCTTTCAGTCAATCAAATTTCTGGAGAAATACCTAATTGGATTTGGGAAGTTGCTGGCACCAATCTAAATCTCTCACATAATAGCTTGGTGGGTTTTCAAGAACCTTATTCTATTAAGAATCTGAGGTATCTTGACCTACATTCTAACCGGCTTCAAGGAAAAATCCCACTCCCACCACTAGAGGCTAGAGTTGTTGATTACTCGAGCAATAATTTTACTTCTTCCATCCCAGATGACATTGGTAATATTGCATTCCTTATGCAATTCTTTTCCGTTTCAAACAATAAACTTACAGGCGTCATTCCTGAATCATTGTGCAATGCTACACGGCTTAATGTTCTTGATTTGTCGATCAACAATTTGAGTGGCAGAATACCAACTTGTTTGATTGAGATGGGTGAGAATCTGGGTGTTCTGAATGTCAAAAGAAACAATCTCTATGGAACCATTCCAGACAGATTTCCAGGAAATTGTGGATTCCAAACGCTGAGTATGAACTCGAATCAACTAGAAGGATTGGTTCCAAAATCTCTTGCCAATTGCACAACGCTGGAGGTTTTAGACCTTGGGAACAACAAGATCAATGATGCCTTTCCATGCTGGTTAAAGAATGTCTCCAGTTTGCACGTCTTGGTTTTACGATCCAACAAATTTTATGGCAACATCAGTTGCCTAGAATATGATGTCTCCTGGCCAATGCTTCAAATTATCGACTTAGCTTCCAATAACTTTACTGGAAGACTACCACAAAAAGGCTTAACAACCTGGGAGGCAATGATGGTTGATGAGCATAAAGCCCAATCTCAGCTCACACACCTTCAATTTGAGATGCAAAATTCGTACCATGAAATTCCACTGTACGAGGATTCAGTAACAGTTACCATGAAAGGTCTTGAGATAGAGCTAGTTAAAATCCTTACTTTGTTCACCTCCATTGACTTATCATCAAACAATTTTCGAGGGCCAATACCAGAAGATATTGGACTACTCAAATTGCTCTCTGTTCTCAACTTGTCACATAATGCTCTCACGGGCTCAATCCCATCCTCTATAGGTAAATTAGGACAACTGGAGTCCTTGGACCTCTCAGTGAACAACTTGAGTGGGGCAATCCCAACACAGCTCGCAAGTCTAAATTTCCTTTCTTTCTTGAATCTCTCATATAATCACTTGGTTGGAAAGATCCCATCAGGTACACAGCTCCAGAGTTTTACATCAATTTCTTTTGAAGGAAATGAAGGATTGTATGGGCCTCCTTTGACCAATGATGATCGCACAACAAATTCGAGTGAGCTACCTGCAGCTTCAAGCAACGGATTTGAATTTGATTGGCAAGTCATAATAGCAATTGGAGCTGGATTTGGGGTAGGCTTTGGAGCAGCGGTTGCATCCCCAGTATATTTTAAAAAAATAGATATATGGTATGACATTCTCATCCACAAATTTCTTTTGTCAATTCGTCGTGTGTGATGAAAATGTCTTCTTATTCAATAAAAATTGTACTTTTTTTTTTTCTCAAGGGTTTGGCTTTTCAAATCTTAAAGTTTAGTACTGTATGGAATTTACTGCACATGTTGTGCGCTTAAATTAAGGACTTTTTTTTTTTTTTTTTCTTATTTTTCTGTTCACATGCATGTTACAAACTTACAAACAAATTTGATTCCAGACAAATTATGCAATACCTCCAGGGCATTCACATAAATTTCTGCTGCTGACCCTGTCTTATCTCCAAATATCTTCTCTTCTGCTGCTCTCTTCTTCTACTTTCCAGTTTACATGGTTGGCTTGGTTGCCAAAATGTGCAACACACATGACAAGCAACTTTCAGGGAGTCAAATTCCATCCAGGTTAGCCAACCTCACAAATTTGAATCTTTCATATGCCGGCTTTGGGGGTGGGGGGTGGGCGCGGGGGAATACCCATAGCTATTTTGTCTATGACATGGTTGGTTACTCTTGATCTGTCATTAAATTATTTACTTTCCGGTTCGTTATTAGATTTTCCTCAGAATAATTCTATCCGGACCCTACTGCTCTGTGTCACAAATTTGTCACGGAAGCTACCAAATTCTATTGGCAACCTTAAAAGTCTGTCAACATTAGATCTTGGAGGTTGCAACTTCACTGGACCACTTCCCACTTCAATGGCTAATCTAACTCAACTAGAATATTTGGACTTGTCATCAAACAATTTCACTGGTTCAATCCCTTCTCTTCATATGTCCAAATCTTTTCATATTTCAGAGGAAATGAATCCTGCAGCCAATATGGACAGATTATTTTTAGGATTGTTTACCAGAATCTCCTCAAAATCTCTCCAGATTCTCAGGATAATACCAGATTCTATTGTCAACCATAAAAATTTACCCAGAGTAAAATTTGCATTTTGCAATTCTATATATTGTCAACCATTAAGAAAATACTGGTAGAATGAGAAATAAGTGCACAGCAAATTCTAACGATCAGCCGCTTTAAATACTAGCTTCAAGCCAACCAATTGTTGGGCAATTCTTCATCTCCATTGTTTAATCACACCTTTTTTTTTTTTTTTATAATCTATTTCCTCTGCTTTAGCTTGTGAGTCAAATTAAACTCTAGTTAATACTTAAATCATACAAGTATTTAAAAAAAAAATGATTATCGAGTCGAGTAGACTCAATTACAGCGTCATGATCAGACTCGTTCCCTCCCCGAGTTAACAGGTAACATGCCCGGACATGTCACCAGTTGACTCAAAACATCATTTATAACCTACTGAGTATCATGTTTTAATAAGCCAAATGACTTTAATTCGTTTTTGCTGGGCCTGCAAAACTGAACATGGGCTCAGTCATGAATCAAAACGGATTATCTTTTCGGATTCTGTTGATCCAAAACACAAAGATCCAGATTCCGATAATGTACTGAAGTGAAGAAGATGTTAGGGAATAAATCCTGCTTAGGGGATATGCACACAAACAAAAGAAAAATAATAGACACAAGATTTTATGTGGTTCAGCAAAAGCCTACATCCACGGAGCGCACCCACACTCAACTTCCACTATGAAATCAATAATTACAATAGTGAAGCAATATCTCTCTCAACTCTCACTAATTTCTTTCTTCTCTACTTGCACACGCACACACCATTTTACAATGAAACAGCAAGAGTATTTATAATACTCAAAGTTCAATCTGCCACCAAACAAACAATAAGTGCATGCAAGCTTTGTCAATGGTGGTTGATGGCTAGGTGGTTGTGGGCGGTGCAATCAATGTGGTGGGCGGTGCAAATAATCAGGCTTCACACTTAACAATCTCCCACTTGAAGACTGAAACTTGAGTGGACTTCTTCCTCCTCCTTTGATGACTAGTGGATAGGTACGGTGCGCTCATCCTTCTCTATCTTCAACCTTGAAGACCCACTGAAGCTGCACACAGCTCCAGTTTCTCCGTAGTGACTGGTTTGGTTAACATATCAGCTGGATTCTTGCTCCTTGCGATCTTCACAAGCTTCAATACCCCATCCTCGATTAACGACCGAATGAAATGGTAACGCAGGTCTATGTGCTTGGTCCTAGAATGGAATGCCGAATTCTTTGCCAAGTGTATCGCACTCTGACTATCACTATGCAACACATTCATCTCTTGCTCGAATCCTAACTCTGCTAATAACCCCTGTAACCATATGAGCTCCTTGCTAGCTTCAGTCACAGCTACATATTCCGCTTCAGTTGTAGATATTGTCACTATCTTCTGCAACTGAGAAACCCAACTAATAGCAGTACTCCCCAGTGTGAACACATATCCTGTGGTACTCCTCCTATGATCCACCTCTCCAGCAAAATCAGAATCCACATAACCTTCCAGCTTGAGCTCATCTTTTCTGAAGGTCAGACACTTCTCTGTCGTACCCCGCAGGTACCTTAGGATCCACTTCACTGCTTCCCAGTGTTGCTTGCCTGGATTAGACATGTATCTGCTCACAACTCCCACTGCATGGGAAATGTCCGGTCTCGTGCAAACCATGGCATACATCAGGCTTCCAATGGCTGAGGCATATGGTACTCTAGCCATGAAGTCCTTCTCTTCGTCTGTCTCTGGACACTATTCCTTGGACAATTTAAAGTGACTAGCTAATGGTGTTCTGACCGGTTTTGCATCGCTCATGTTGAACCTCTGTAACACCTTACGAATATACTCTGCTTGAGACAGCTACAAAGTACCTCTCTGTTCGTCTCTGCTAATCCTCATTCCAAGTATTTGCTTTGCTGCACCTAAATCCTTCATTTCGAATTCACTCGACAATTGCTTCTTCAAATTGTTAATCTCTTCCAAATTTGCACCAGCTACTAACATGTCATCAACATAAAGTAACAATATTATGAAACTCGATTTAACTTTCTTGAAGTAGCAGCAATGGTCAGCATTCCATCTGAAGTACCCGTTCCTTTGCATGAAACCATCAAACTTCTTGTACCACTGTCGGGGAGCCTGTTTTAGACCATACAGGCTCTTCGTCAATCTGCAAACCATCTCTTCATTGCCCTTTTCTACAAACCTCTCTGGTTGTTGCATGTATATCTCTTCCTCCAAATCTCCATGAAGAAATGTAGTTTTGACATCCAACTGCTCAAGATATAACCCATTTGCTGCGACAATGCTTAACACTAACCGTATCGTAGTTAGTTTATTAACAGGAGAAAAAATATCAGTGTAATCAATACCTTCCTTTTGCTGAAAGCCTTTGACCACCAGTCTCGCCTTGTATCTCTTAGAACCATCATGTTCCTCCTTGATTCGAAACACCCATTTGTTCTGAAGAGCTTTCTTTCCTTCAGGCAACTTGGCTAACTCCCAAGTTTGATTGGATACAAGCGACTTCATTTCATCCTTCATTGCAAGCTCCCACTTGCTCGCATCTTCACCCTGACATGCCTCATCATAGCATTCAGGTTCTCCGGCATTTGTAAGCAACAAGTAATGCAAGTACCTTTTATTTGGTACGTGTGGGCGAGTGGATCTTCGTGGTATACTCTGGGCCTGTGGGGATCTTCTCAAAGCATTCCCAATTTGTGGATTCAGAACTCTCTGACCGATCGGACTTTGTGGTGATAGAACTTCATTCTGTGGTATAGGTTTTTCAACCTGGGGCTGCACACCTTGCTCTTCAACTTCTTGATTACTACCTCGTTCCACAATTTCACCACTCGATACATCATCTGGCCCAAAATAGTCTGGTTCTTTTTTCTTAGACGTCTCTGTGTTTCTGTCCTTGTACATGACCTTCTCGTTGAAGACAACATCTCTACTTCTGATCATTTTGCGGTTTTGGTCATCCCAGAGTTTATATCCAAACTCGTCTTCGCCATAACCCACCAAGGTGCATTTCACTGATTTGGCGTCCAACTTGCTCCTTGCATGATCACTTACATGTACATAAGATACACATCCAAACACTTTTAAATGATAAAGTTTTACCTCTTTCCCAGTCCAGATTTCTTCTGGTATAGCGAGGTCCAAAGGCTTTGATGGTCCTCTGTTGATCAAGTACGCTGTTGTATTGACTGCTTCTGCCTAGAACTGCTTTGGCAACCCTGACTGTAGGCGCATGCTTCTGGCTCTCTCAGTCAATGTCCTATTCATGCGTTCTGCTGTACCATTCTGTTGCGGTGTACCTGGTACCGTCCTTATGAGCTTTATCCCACTCTGGTAGCAAAACTTCTTGAACTCGTTGTCTTCGTACTCTCCACCATTGTCTGAACGCAGCTTCTTGATCTTCAAACCCGTCTCATTCTCAACCATAGCCTTCCACTTCTTGAAAGCTTCAAACACATCAGACTTGTGTCGTAAGAAGTAAACCCATACCTTCCTGGAATGGTCGTCGATGAAAGTGACGAAATACTTTTTACCTCCGATCGATGAGACTGAAGCTGGACCCCATACGTCGATGTGCACTAGTTCCAGCTTCTCCTTTGCCGGTGCTCTTCCGGTCTTCTTGAAGCTAACTCGCTTCTGCTTCCCAAGAATACAACTCTCACAGAAATCAATCTCAACAGACTTTAATCCTGGCAGTTTACCTTTCGAATGCAGACACTTTAGCCCTTGACTACTCATGTGCCCAAAACTCTGGTGCCACAAATTTGGGTCCTCTCTACTTTCCGCCACTGCGGTCAAACCATACCCATCGGTAGTCGTGTAAAGAGTCCCATTCTTAGTTCCTCGGGCGATTGTCATTGCTCCTTTCGAGATCTTCCACTTATCTCCTGTGAAAGTCGTCACATAACCATCTGACGCTAACTGCCCAATGGAGATCAAATTCTTTCTTAAGTCCGGTATGTGTCTCACGTTGTCGAGTTTCCAAACTGAGCCATTCAGCTGGATCTTCACATCTCCTTTCCCGATAATGTCGCATGCTTGATCGTCACCAAGATACACCTTACCGAAATTTTCGGAGACATAGTTCTCAAACAAATCCCTATGTGAGGTGGCATGGAATGACGCCCCTGAGTCCAGCACCCAAGATTCCGTCTTGCTTTCCAATGCACAAATAAGGCAATCATCTGCCTCCTCTGAAACACAATTTGCACTGCTCTTGCCATCGTCCTTCTTTCCGGATCTACACTCACTAGAGTAATGACCCATCTTGCCACAATTCCAGCACTCGATGTCTTTCTTGCTTCGCTGCTGATTACCTGAATTGTTGCCCTGACGATTCCTGGACTTGGATCTTCCTCTTGACTTTGATCTACCCTGTTGATTTCTGTTCCGATTCCTGTTTCTGCTTTCTCTACCTTCCATGTTCAATGCTGAAGATGATGCCCCTGATCCCTCTTCACGCATCCTGATTTCCTGGGTCATAATCATGTCTACGACCTGTTGGAAGGCTAACTTTTCTTTTCCGAACGAGATGGCGATCGATTGACACGTCGTACTCCAACTCTCCGGCATCTGGCCTAGAATTATGCCTGCCAACACCTCATCATCAAATATTATGGAAACCGAATTTAACCCATCTGTTACCTCGTTGAACACATTCAAGTGCTCCTTGAAGCTTTGATTTTCTGACATCTTCAGATTCACTAGCTTCTTTATCAGATGGACCTTCCTTGCTGCAGAAGGCTGCTCATATAAATTCGATAGGGCCTTCATGAGATCTGCCGCTGTCTTTTGACCCTTGATGTTGAAGGCGACTGATTTCGACAAACTAAGTCGAATTGCTCCTAGCGCTTTCTGGTCCAAAACCATCCACTGCGCGTCGGTCATGTCTTTTGGTTTACGTTTGACCACCCATTCTTCATCGGACACGTCCTTTGGCTTTTCTACTATCGGCAAATACAAGTCCTTCTGGTACAGATAGTCCTCCATCTGCATCCTCCAGAAGCTGAAATTCGTACCGTTGAATTTCTCTATCTTGTATGTATCCTTCTCGGACCCCATTGCTCCAACTTAAACTAAGAACGGCAAGCAATCTGAGCTTGTCAACGAAAAAGTCAAACTTGGACGGAATCCAGCTGAAATTTGAAACTTTCCGTTTCAATGTCAAAGGAACCGGATCTGGAAGATTTCACCACGCTGAGTCTGCTGGTGGTGTCGGTTTTCTCAGATTCACGACGGATCGGCGTAGATCTGACGATAACCGTTCGGTTCAAAAAACTTTGACGGCTGATTTGAGGATTTTCCGGTGCTCGATTGATGACGGCCCAGAAGACAATCTTGAAGATTGTCTCTTTCCGCTTCTTTTGGTGGTGGTGGTGTCGCTCAACTCGCCGGCGGCAACTGGGCGGCGAAATGGCTCCTATTCAACCTTCGTCGGCCGTTTTGATCACTTTCTGGTGATCTTTTGACGACGGACCAGAAGGGAAACTTGTTGGTCAGATCTTTCTGATTCTAATGGTGTGAGAGGTGACAACTCACTCTCCGTGGCCGGCGGCGACTTCTCCGGCGGCTACTGTTCCGGCGGTGGCTGCTCCAGCGGCGCGTCAGCTGCGTGGCTGCAGTTCTGGACTCCTGGAACCTTGTGCTACAGAATCCTCAACTTTGGATCCTATACACCCTAAGCCTTGAAACTAATGCTCTGATACCAGTTGTTAGGGAATAAATCCTGCTTAGGGGATATGCACACAAACAAAAGAAAAATAAGAGACACAAGATTTTATATGGTTTAGCAAAAGCCTACATCCACGGAGCGCACCCACACTCAACTTCCACTATGAAATCAATAATTACAATAGTGAAGCAATGTCTCTCTCAACTCTCACTAATTTCTTTCTTCTCTACTTGCACACGCACACACCATTTTACAATGAAACAGCAAGAGTATTTATAATACTCAAAGTTCAATCTGCCACCAAACAAACAATAAGTGCATGCAAGCTTTGTCAATGGTGGTTGATGGCTAGGTGGTTGTGGGCGGTGCAATCAATGTGGTGGGCGGTGCAAATAATCAGGCTTCACACTTAACAGAAGACGAGTGGGACTCAATGATGTTGGTTTAGGATGCACCTTATTTAATCAAAAGCATCATATATTGATTCATTTTTTACCATCATGAATGGAAATCAATGTTCATTGTTCAGTGTCAAATTGCAGGATTAGTCTCCCTTCCAAGTCAATGGTTTTTGACAGAGTACATTGATCACCAAAAAGTCCATGGAATGTTATTCCTGATATGGACATATAACCAAACATTCAAGGAGAGCCTTACAATCTCCTCTATGTTCTGTTAGAAGATAGAATAGCAACAATCCCCAGAAGCGATCTAATTAATGGAGTTTTTGTTTCCAGATAAAGAGTTGTAAAACACAGATGTTTGAAGAAATGCTTCATTGCTTCAATGAAGCTAGAACAAAATTCTCAAATGGAGATTACTCTGTAACATATTTTATTCAGCTTTTTGTGAATAATTACACAAATGATAATATATATATATATATATATATATATATATATATATAGTCTGTACAATCTTTTAGAAACATCTCTTACTAATTTCTCCTTAATTTCAGGGCTACCAATCATTGATCCAGCTCAGCAAGGCAGTTACAAATTGGCGCCAAAATATGTTTTCAGCAATTGTATACTGATGCTGACTGGGCTTCGTGTATACTGTATAGAATAACTTGATCATTCTTTAGATTATAATAAATCTTTTAATAATAGTAAATGGAGCCTTAATTTTCGAAAAAGATTTGTAGAACTTTTATAAGCACCAGAGTTTTCCCCTTTTCTCTTCTTTAGATTATCCTTTTCTTTTGCTTTTTGCCTTTTTCCTCGGTTATTCCTACTTTTTCTAAAGTTTTGCTCAAGAAATTTTTGTCATACTTAGAAATTCATATCTATGCTGCAGTTGATTCAAAAGATGACTTACTTTTTGGAAGAATTTCAGAATTAACCCCATAAAACATTGAAAACTATTTATTTTTAACCAGATCTACATCTTCCTAGTAAGACACCTAGTTCTTTGTGGATCGTTGGTCAAGTATTACTATTATTCAAAAGATGCTACATCTTCCTAGTAAGACACCTCCAATGGCAAGATTATTTAATCACCCTCTCTCCGTCACTCTCAGCTTATTTTAAATTTTCTGATGAATGAATTCAATGACCAACAAGAAGAATATAATTTAAAAAATGACCTACCTAATAGGTCATTGCCATTTTACCAACTCCCCTGTAATTCTCCAACCATTGCACCATCTATCTTCTACTCCATAATTTAAGGGGATGGAAAATAAATATTCTTCTTCTTGGAAAATATACAAATTAACTAATTTCATTTCTATAGAATAATAAACGAGCAGTCAATATAGTGGTGATGTCTCTGTCCTGTTCTTTCCTCGGTTATTCCTACTTTTTATAATTTAATGTCTATGGGTGAAATGAATTTTTATAATGTGATTACTAACAATAAAAAATTCGTTTGTGGTTAAAAATAAATTTTATATATTTTTTGTGGTGATTACTAATTTCATTTGTTACTCCAAATGAAAAACAGCCTCACCTTCGACTCTACTTGGTCTGTACGTCTGGTGCAATGGAATCAAAGCACGGATTGCTGTACATGGAGCGGTGTATACTGCGACATGGCTGGTCGTGTTATTGGTCTCCACTTAAGCGAGGAATCAATCTGTGGTCTACTTCCCCCTTCAATGGGTTATCTAACCAGATTAGAATACTTAGACTTGTCATTCAACAATTTCACTGGTCCACTTCCCCCTTCAATGGGTAATCTAACCCAATTAGAACATTTAGACTTGTCAATAAACAGTTTCACTGGTCCACTTCCCCCTTCAATGGGTAATCTAACCCAATTAGAATATGTGGACTTGTTATTAAACAACTTCAGTGGTTTTATCCCTTCTTTTCATATGTCTAGATCTCTCAACTATTTAAGCCTCTCTTCAAATTGTTTAACTGGTGGGATCGCGTCCACTGACTGGCAGCAGCTTCAGGATCTTTCTCAGGTTGATTTAAGCTTTAATTTCCTTAATGGAAGTATCCCCCCATCACTGTTTACACTTCCATTGCGGGAGAACCTTCAGCTTAGCAATAACCAATTTGAGGGCCAAATTCCTGAATTTTTGAATGCTCCCTCCTCTGTACTCTATGCACTCGATCTAAGTGTCAACAGATTAGAAGGGCCTATTCCCATGTCAATCTTTGAACTCAAAAACCTCCATTTCCTGAATCTCGCTTCGAACAAGTTCAATGGCACTGTACAGCTGGATGTGATTGGAAGGCTTGGCAATCTTACTCATTTTGACCTTTCATACAACAACTTGGCAGTCAATGTAAATAGCAGCTTTTCTTCTTTCCCTCCCGATATCTACTCATTGAAGTTGGCTTCTTGCAAACTTGTCATGATTCCTAATCTAAAGAAAATCTCATCTGCCGATTTAGATCTTTCAGACAACCATATTTCTGGAGAAATACCGAATTGGATTTGGGAAGTTAGCATCATTCTAAATCTCTCACATAATAGCTTGGTGGGCTTTCAAGAACCTTATTCTATTAAGAATCTGGGGTATCTTGACCTACATTCTAACCAGCTTCAAGGAAAAATCCCACTCCCACCACCAGATGCTAGAGTTGTTGATTACTCGAGCAATAATTTTACTTCTTCCATCCCAGATGACATTGGTAATATTGCACTCCGTATGGAGTTCTTTTCTGTCTCAAACAATAAGCTTACAGGCGTCATTCCTGAATCATTGTGCAATGCTACAAGGCTTCAAGTTCTTGATTTGTCGATCAACAATTTGAGTGGCAGAATACCAACTTCTTTGATTGAGATGGGTAAGAATCTAGGTGTTCTGAATGTAAGAAGAAACAGTCTCTATGGAACCATTCCAGACAGATTTCGTGGAGATTGTGGATTACAAACGCTGAGTATGAACTCGAATCAACTAGAAGGATCGGTTCCAAAATCTCTTGCGAATTGCACAAAGCTGGAGGTTTTAGACCTTGGGAACAACAACATCAGGGATGCCTTCCCATGCTGGTTAAAGAATGTCTCCAGTTTGCACGTCCTGGTTTTACGATCCAACAAATTTTATGGCAACATTGATTGCCTAGAATATCATGTCTTCTGGCCAATGCTTCAAATTATCGACTTAGCTTCCAATAACTTTACTGGAAGACTACCACAAAAAGGCTTAACAACCTGGGAGGCAATGATGGTTGATGAGCAGAAAGCCCAATCTCAGCTCAAGCACCTTCAATTTCAAATGGCTGGTGAAAATCAACACTACCAGGATGCGGTAACGGTTACATTGAAAGGTCTGGAGATGGAGCTAGTTAAAATCCTAACTGTATTCACCTCCATTGACCTATCATCCAACAATTTTCAAGGGCCGATACCAGAAGAGTTGGGACTATTCAAATCTCTCATTGTTCTTAACTTGTCGCATAATGCTTTCACAGGCTCAATCCCATCTTCTGTGGGAAATTTACGACAGCTGGAGTCCTTGGACCTCTCGATGAACAACTTGCATAGGCATATACCTGCACAACTAGCAAACCTGAATTTCCTTTCTGTCCTGAATCTATCATATAATCACTTTGTGGGAAGGATCCCAACAAGTACTCAACTCCAATCATTTTCACCAACTTCTTTTGAGGGCAATGAAGGATTATGCGGGCCTCCTTTGACAAAAAGTTGCACAAATTCTAGCGAGTCGACAATTTCACCTCCGAGCAATCAATTTGATCCTTCAACACCCGTTTCAAGTAATGAATTTGATTGGCAGTTCTTCTTAGTCATTGGAGTGGGGTTTGGGATAGGTTTTGTAGCAGCTGTTGCACCTTTGATATTCTCTGACAAAGTTAACCTATGGTATGACATCATTGTTCACAAATTTCTACATCAATTCTGCATGTGAGCTTAAGATGTATCATCTTGAAATAAATAAATAAAGTAACCAGTTGGGTTTTTTTTTCTCTTGGTTGCTTTTAAAATTTAAATGGCAGATGTTTGGGTCTAAAACTCTGCTTTGATCCCTCTGCCATATGATTGTTACTTAGAAAATAAAAATGAAATGAAAGGCTACTGCTATCATGTTTTTATTTAAGACATCCAATTCTTTGTCTCCACCACCACATTTAATATTCAAGGGTTTTTGGAAGAGCCTCAAAAACTCCATGGAATGTTATTCCTGATATAGAAATAAAACCAAACATTAAAGGAGAGCCTCAAAATTTCCTCCACTTATCTTCTTGAAATCTTGCTGCTGCCTGTTAGATTCTTCTTCTTGATGCTTCGTGACAAGAACATGATGGGATTCATTTTATGTCAATTTTCATTCTTCACCGTCAATCTTGGGCTGTAAAGCAACAAGCACCCAAATTGAGTTATTGATTTGAAAACAATGGAGTTACTATTTTTATTTTCTTTCAGAAGATATAGATCTATGGAAAGATCAACTTCGTAGCAAAACAGAGGAATTGAATCCTCTGTATCACTCGTGGGGTTGCTCGTGCCCAAGGCTTCAAATTGTTGACTTAGCTTTCAACTACTTTAGTGGAAAACTTCCAGGAAAAACTTTAAAAACTTGGCAGGCAATGATGGTCATTTTGTTCGTTAAAACTCTCAAAGAGGTTTTTACAATCTTTGGATCACTATTCACAATCATCATTTCTTGATTTCAAATTGTAGGATAAGTCTCCTTTCCAACATTTAATAGTCAATGATTTTTGGCAGAGTTGGTCGCCAAAAAGTCCATGGAATGTAATTCCTGTTAAGGAAATATAACGAAAAATTAAAGGCCTTCTTAGAAGTAGGTTGTTTATTGATTTGAAAACAGTGGGGTTATTATTTTTATGTTCTGTACCATACAGAGGAAATGAATCCTGCAGTCAATTCCCAGTTCCAGAATTTTTTGCTGAATTCCCAAACTTGACCTCCTTGCATCTCAGTAATTGTGGGTTGCATGGGAAAATTCCTGAAAAACTATTCCAGGTACCAACAATACAGACTCTTGACTTGTCAAATAACGAATTACACCAGAGTTCTTTACCAGAATTTCCTCAGAATCTTTCTCTGTGGACTCTGATACTGGGGGACAAATTTCTCAGGGACACACCTGATTCCTTAGGCAACCTTAAAAATTTGTCAAGAATAGAGCTTCATGATTGCAATTTCACTGGACCACTTCCTGCTTCAATGGGTAATTCCAGCAAACTGATATATTTGGACTTGTCTTCTAACAAATTCACAGGTCCAATCCCATCTTTTCATATGTTCAAAAATCTCCGCCGTTTAGAACTCTCTCATAATTCTTTTAGTGGAGCCATCTCATCCACTGACTGGGAACAGCTATTGAATCTTGTTTATGTTGACTTGAGATACAATTCACTTAATGGAAGCATTCCACCATCCCTACTAGCACTCTCATCCTTGCAGCAGCTTCAGCTTGGCCACAATCAATTTGAGAGCCAAATTCCTGAAATTTTGAATGCATCATCATCCTTACTTGACACCCTTGATTTAAGTAGCAACAAATTTGAAGGGACAATTCCCATGTCTGTCTTTGAACTAAAACGACTGCATATCCTCTGACTTTCTTACAACAAGTTCAATGGCACGATACATCTAGATGCTATTCAAAGGCTTGGCAGTCTCACTAGACTTAACCTTTCATACAACAAATTGGCAGTGAATGTAAGTGGTAGTGATTTTTCCTTCCCTCCCTGGATTAGCACATTGATATTGGCTTCTTGCAAGCTGAGCATGATTCCTAATCTAAGGAATCAATCACTATTATCCCATTTAGACCTTTCAGACAACCAAATTTCTGGGGAAATACCAAATTGGATTTGGGAAGTTGGTAACGTTTCTCTCACCCATCTAAATCTTTCACGTAATAGCCTTGTGGGTTTGCAAGAGCCTTTTTGTATTCTGCCTCTCAGTGTCCTTGACCTACACTCCAACTGGCTTCAAGGAAAGATCCCACTCCCACCACCATTTGCTGTGTACGTGGATTACTCAAACAATAATTTTAGTAATTCCATCCCACATGACATTGGTAATTTCCTTAGTAATTCCATCCCATATTCTTTTCTCTTTCGAACAATAAGCTTACAGGAGTTATCCCTGAATCAATATGCAATGCTACAAATCTTAAAGTTCTTGACTTGTCGAGCAACAATTTGAGTGGCAGCATACCGGCATGTTTAATTCAAAGAAGCGAGTATCTCAATGATCCAATTGTAAGGCAAAACAACCTTGGTGTTCTAAATGTAAGGAGAAACAGCCTCAACGGCACCATTTCCGACAAATTTCCAGCAAATTATGGACTTCGAACTCTAAATATGAATGGAAATCAGCTAGAGGGAAGCATTCCAAAATCTCTGGCCAATTGCGGAGTACTCGAGGTTTTAGACCTTGGTAACAACCACATCAATGATGCATTCCCATGCTGGTTGAAGAATGTGTCCAGCTTGTGCGTCCTAGTTCTGTGATTCAATAGATTTAATGGCAACATCAATTGCCTAGAACATGACGTCTCCTGGCCAAAGCTTCAAATTTTTGACTTGGGTTCCAATTACTTTACTGGAAGGCTACCTCAAAAAGGCTTAACAACCTGGGAGGCAATGATGGTTGATGAAAATAAAGCCCAACCTCAGCTCGAGCAACTCCAGTTTGAAATCCAGCCTTTCAACCCCTTGTATTACCAGGATACAGTAAGCAAAGGTCTTGAGATGGAGCTAGTGAAGATCCTAACTTTGTTCACCTCCATTGACTTATCATCAAACAAATTTCAAGGGCCAATGCCAGAAGAGATCAGACTACTCAAATCACTCTATGTTCTCAACTTGTCACATAATGTTCTATAGGTAAATTAGGACAACTAGAGTCCTTGGACCTCTCAGTGAACAACTTGAATGGGGAGATCCCAACACAGCTCGCAAGTCTAAATTTCCTTTCTTTCTTGAATCTCTCATATAATCACTTGGTTGGAAAGATCCCATCAGGTACACAGCTCCAGAGTTTTACATCAATTTCTTTTGAAGGAATGAAGGATTGTATGGCCTCCTTTGGCCAATGATGATCGCTCAACAAATTCAAGTGAGCTACCTGCAGAATCAAGCAACGAATTTGACTGGCAATTCATAATAGCAATTGGAGCTGGATTTGGAGTATGCTTTGGAGCAGCGATTGCATCCCCAGTATATTTTAAGAAAATAGATATATGGTATGACATTCTCATAAACAAATTTCTATTGTCAATTCGTCATTTAAGATGAAAATGTTTTCATATTCAATAAAAAATGAACTCTTTTTTTTCAAGTGTTAGTTTTTAGTGTTCCCTATAAAATAAAAAATCAATGAGTGCCATGCAAGTGCTACAACTATAAATCTCGTTTTCTGATAAACATGTAATTGTTATCTAAGAAACTAAAAATGAAAACTCGTTCCAAGTGATCTAACAGGTAACCTAATATAATTTGTTAACACAAAAATTTACCTGAAACAAGCTTGGCAGGAAGGCTCGCAGAAAAAAAGAAGCATGAAGCATCTAAACATTAAGAAAACAATGGTAGAATGAGAAATAAGTGCACAGCAAATTCTAACGAGCCTACCACTTTCAAGCTTCAAGCAACCAATTTGTTGGGGAATTCTTAATAGCCATTGGAGCTGGGTTTGGGAAATTTGTTGGCCGTACAGGACTTCTGCTTCTGTAATGGTAGCAACTAGCAACTCCATTGCTTCATCGCACCTTATTTTGTGTGGATTTCTTCGGGTCAAGTTCTATCAAACAAAAAGTCACTAGTTGACTCAAAACATCATTAGTAAGATACTGAGTTGACTCGTGACGTACCAACTATTGGGCCTGACCATGTTTTAATAGGCCCAATAACTTGAATTCGTTTGGGATCGGCCTGCAAAAGCTGAACTCGTCTCAGCCATGAATCAAAACTGATTATCTTTTTGTATTCTGTTGGTCCGAAACACAGAAATTCAGATTCTGATCATGTACTGAAGTGAAGACGACGGAGACGACATCAACATTGACTCAATAATGTTGGTTTAGGATGCACCTTAATGTTTCATTTTTTGTCATCATTTTGTTCTTTGAAATTCTCAAAGAGGTTGAAGAAGATATCAATTGGTTTTCAGAATTTTTCACTCAGAAGCATCATAAATGAAAATCAATGTTCATTGTCAAATTGTAGGATAAAGTCTCCCTTCCATCACTTTATAGTCCATGGTTTTTGGCAGAGTACGTTGATCACCAACAAGTCCATGGAAATTATTCACCAAACATTAAAGGCCTTCTTAGAAGTAGGTATAAAATATGTAAAGTGTTTGATAAAGGAGACAAGGTGTTTGATGAAAGGTCTCAAACACGAGAAAACAGAGAACTTGAGAAGAAGAGAAAGCCATTAATGGAGCTTCACAAGTAATGAGCAATTGCTCTGTATTTCGTTAATTAACGTTTACAATCTTATGCTACTATATATATACAAGGTGTAGCCAATGTTAGAAAACTGATTTCCTGATTTTCAGGGAATTGTAACTAACAATTACGTCAGCACATTTCACACACATTTGCAGTGAGCTTTCCCGCCAATGCACCTTCTAGAAGTTTTGCCAGGTCAGCTTAGGTGGTTAGGTCTTCAGTCACAGTCTCTCAATATCGATTGATGATCAAGCTCTGAAGTCCATCCTAGCTTCCCTGTGGTAGCACACAGAGTAATATACTCTGGTTTGTTAGATCCTTCCACCTTTGCTTCTAGAAACAGCTGTATTGAGCTCTGGCTTTGATAGCTTCTCTGCCTTGGAAAAGCTCTCTGGTACAGTAGTCTTTACGAAAACAATGGGGTTACTATTTTTATGTTCTGTCAGAAGATAGATCCATAGAAAGATCAACTTGGAAACGATACAGCAGAAATGGATCCTGCAGTCAATATGGACTTCAGTACCTGTAGAGCCTGAATTTGGCTTTCAATAGCTTCAATCCAACTCAAATTCCACCCAGGTTGGCCAACCTCACAAATTTGAAATACCTGAATCTTTCTTATGCTGGCTTCGCAGGTCAGATTCCTATTGTGATTTCAGGCATGACCAGGTTAGTTACCCTTGATCTCTCAACTGAATCCTTTTTAGGATCTCCTCTCTTGACACTTGAGAACCCGAACTTAAGGGCACTTGTTCAGAACCTCAGTAAGCTTAGAGAATTATATCTTGATGGTGTAAATATATCATCAGCCCACGGAAATGAATGGTGCCAAGCATTTTCATCTTCACTGCCTAATCTGCAGGTTCTGAGCTTGATCAATTGTTTTCTTTCAGGACCTATCAATTCTTCCTTGGCCAGCCTTCGGTCAATCTCTGTGATCCTTTTGGATCAGAATAATCTGTCATCTCCAGTTCCAGAATTTTGGCTGAATTCCCAAATTTGACCTCCTTGCATCTCAGTACTTGTGGGTTGCATGGGAAAATTCCTAAAAAAACTATTCCAGGTACCAACAATACAGACTCTTGACTTGTTGAATAACGAATTACACCAGAGTTCTTTACCAGAATTTCCTCAGAATCTTTCTCTGCAGACTCTGATACCGAGGGACACAAATTTCTCAAGGACACTACCTGATTCCCTAGGCAACCTTAAGAATTTGTCAAATTCCTGATTTTTCAAATGCATCCTCTTCTCTACTTGCGAACCTTGATTTAAGTAGCAACAAATTAGAAGGGCCTATTCCCATGTCAGTGTTCGAACTAAAACGACTGCATATCCTCTCACTTTCTTCCAACAAGTTCAATGGCACTTTATAGCTAGATGCTATTCAAAGGCTTGGCAATCTAACTAGACTAGACCTTTCATATAACAGCCTGGCAGTGATTGCTAGTGATTCTTCTTTTCTACCCCAGATTACCAAATTGAGATTAGCTTCTTGCAAACTGAGTGTGATTCCGAATTTAAAGAATCAATCTAGACTAGTTGATATAGACCTTTCAGACAACCAAATTTCTGGGGAAATACCAATTCAAATTGGATTTGGGAAGTTGGTAAAGGTTCTCTCGCCGCTCTAAATCTTTCACATAATAGCCTGGTGGGTTTGCAAGAACCTTTTTCTATTCCGTTTCTGATTGCCCTTGACCTACACTCCAATCGGCTTCAAGGAAAGATCCCACCACCACCTGCTAGATACCTGGATCACTCAAACAATAATTTTAGTAATTCCATCCCACATGACACTGGTAATTTGTTCTCCATGACATTGTTCTTTTCCCTTTCGAACAATAAGTTAACAGGAGTTATCCCTAAGTCAATATGCGAAGCTACATATCTGCAAGTTCTTGACTTATCAAGCAACAATTTGAGTGGCAGCATACCGGCATGTTTGATTCAAAGAAGCAAGTATCTCAATGTTCTAAATGTAAGGCGAAATAGTCTCAACAGCACCATTCCAGATAAATTTCCAGCAAATCGTGGACTTCGAACTATAAATATGAATGGAAATCATCTAGAAGGAATCATTCCAAAATCTCTGGCCAATTGCAGAGTACTAGAGGTTTTAGACCTTGGGCACAACCACATCAACGATGCATTCCCATGCTGGTTGAAGAATGTGTCCAGCTTGCACGTCCTAGTTCTGCAATCCAATAGATTTAATGGCAACATCAATTGCCTAGAACATGATGTCTCCTGGCCAACGCTTCAAATTTTCGACTTGGGTTCCAATTACTATAATGGAAGGCTACCTCAAAAAGGCTTAACAACCTGGGAGGCAGTGATGGTTGATGAAAATAATGCCCAACCTCAGCTCGAGCACCTCCAGTTTGAAATCCAGCCTTTCAACCACTTGTATTACCAGGATACAGTAACAGTTACCAGCAAAGGCCTTGAGATGGAGCTAGTGAAGATCTTAACTTTGTTCAACTCCATTGACTTATCATCAAACAAATTTCAAGGGTGAATGCCAGAAGAGATCGGACTACTCAAATCGCTCTATGTTCTCAACTTGTCACATAATGCTCTCACACGCTCAATCCCATCCACTATAGGTAAATTAAGACAACTAGCATCCTTGGACCTCTCAGTGAACAACAGAAGCATAGAAAGTATCTGAAAATCTGTAAATCTAACTAGAACTCTGTCTGAACATATAGGAACTATTTTTCTTTCTAAATCTTAATTCTTAATCTATTTCTGGAAATCTGCACATTTCTTAAAAACATATCATTTGGAAATTTGTTTTCTAAATAAATGAATAAATCATTTATTTCTAATAATTCTCTAAATAATTAAAGGCTTAAAGCTAACATATAATACCGAAATAATTAACTTAATTATAAATTAAAACTATCCAGTCATAGAACTCCTGTACTCAAATATGTTTTGAGACTAGGGTTCCCTCCTGGATTCGTCACTTTCTGGATCCATTCCTGAATGTATTTCATCTGCACCTTAATTCTTTTTCCAATCTCATAATCTCTCTCTCTATATATATTGCTACCGGGTCAACTTCTCTTCCTTCATTTTCTTCTTTTCTTTCTCAACTCTCGCGCTCTCAACTCTCTGTTCTCTGTTTTTTTTTTTTGGCTGAAAATGCCATTCTCTCCATTTTTCTTATTTTCTATTTTTTTTATTCTTCTTCTTATCAGATCCACCTCTTGCTTTTTCCTATATAACTCCTCCCCTTGCCACGTACATTACATACTCACATGCAAATTCTCACATTCCCACTTCACCAAAAATGGGCACCGCTTCAACATTATTATTATTATTATTTTTTTTTATTTTATTATTATTTATACTAAAAATCTCAACCCAACTTACCGGATACCAATTATTTGTAATTTGGATCTTTTGGGGCTTGGGCTTGCTTGGAAGTGGGCTCGGATGGGCTTGAGTAAATTTTGTGTTTGTGCTTGAATTATGGATTTGGGTAAGTTTATGGGATTAGGGTATTACAAAACCTCGTACAAATGTACTTTTCATCTCTTGGATCAAAATTCAAGGGATGTTATGCAAGTGGTGGGTCAGGAGAGAGAATATGAAAAGTAGGTTTGTATGTAATATTATATCAATAGGTCAAGTCAAGAAATATATATATATATATATAGCGGTTCTCTGGTAAGGACGTCATGATATAAGAAGGTAAGGATGTCCAACCATAACCACACATTGGGTATGGGTGTGAGAATTTATTAATGTGGGGCTGTAGGCCTCCTGTGAATGTGTGGCTATGGTTGAAGGTCCTGAAATAATAAAGTTGTGATGGTCCTGATAGGAAAATTATCCTATATATATATATATATATTTCAAGTCAGTACGCACTGATATAATTTATATTAGTGCATTGAATATGGACCACTAGATTTACATGATTTGACTCAAGTGTGTATGCACTTGTCAATGCTTCTCCATAATCGGTGGTCCACATTAGGGATGACAATTAAATTCGAACCCATGGGACCCGCTCGAACCCAACCCGCTTAAAGAGGATTTGGGTTGGGATAATTGTACCCGTGGGCGGGTTTGGGTTTGAAAACTATACCCGTCACGAGTTCAGGTTTGGGTATGGATTTTGAAAACAAAAACAATTCCCGAACTCGCGAACCCGTTTAGCTATGATGTGGACTGTGTGTGTGTTTGTGTGTTTTTTTTTTTTTTTTTTTTTTTGTAATTTTAATATTTTGAACTTATGGATTACGGACCTGTGTTGTGTTAGAATTCAGAACTTGAATTTATGGATTATGTATTTATGTTAGAATTTTAGAACTTGAACTACAATTTTTTTTAATTTTTTTAATTTTTATTTTTTGCTGTTCTAGTTTTTTTTATTTTTTTTATTTTTTTATTTTTTTTAATTTTTAAAGCTATTTATACTTTTAAGCTTAAAATGATAAATGTTCACGGCTTCGCGAGTGCCACACTCATCCACAAATCCTTTGAAGTTCGTGGGTTCGTGGGTGGGTTTGGATGTTGCTTAAATCCGTGGGTAAAACCCGAACCCGCTACATTTCATGGGTTCGTGGATGGGTTTGGATATCATTTTCTTTCATGGGTTTTGGTTTGGTTTTTCCCAAACCCGCCCGAACCCGGTCGGCCGGTCCATTGCCATTCCTAGTCCACATTCAATACATTGATGAACTTATACCGGTGCGCACTCACCAAAACATAACTATATATATTTTCTCTCTCTCCTCGGGACGAACTAATTTTATTTATATTAGTTCCAAAACTGTCAACCATTAGATCTACATACTTCAGTTTAGTCAAAGTCTTCTTAAACCTAATCAATGACTCATATGTCTTGTTCTAATCTTAAAAGTTCAGTTCGGTCATGAGTAAAGAAATATATATGTATATATAGTCATGACTATTTTGGCATGATCACATCAATTCATATGTGATCACATACAACTCACATGTGACCACTTTAAATTTTTAAAGGTGTATGGTATACCACCACCAGTGTTCTATAGATTGTGCCATAGCCTATATATATACAATCTTTCTATTATCAGTTCGAATTGACAAAAATTATATCCTTGTATGTGGGCCACTGGATTTAAATACTTTGACTGACAAGTGCATACAGCCAAGTCAAAATATTTAAATCCAGTGGCCCATATGCAAGGAACTGATATAACTTTTATCAGTTTGAACTGATAATAAAATTTCTGTATATATATATATATATATATATATGTTGTAAATCATTAGATCCCACATTGCTCCCATCTGCTTCTACTGAGCAGTTTAAATGACCGGGTGGGGGGTTTGTTGTGGTGCTAAAGCGGACAATATCTTGATAGGCCCATTTACAACAATATATATATATATATATATATATATATATAGGGGCAGGATCTATAGCCTCATTTTTTTACACATTTTTTGACACACTTTTGTGTCCATTGGATACTTATTATTTGGATGGACAATATTGAATGTTTGTTATTCCTTTTCTCTCTCCTCATTCAATATTTTAATTTCTTTCACATATTTATTCTTTTCTCTCTCCTTAATTTTATTATTTTATTCAAATCCTTTTTTTTTTCTTCTTTTCTTTTCACGTTATTTTTCCTCTTTTTCTCTCTTTTATTTTTTTTCCTTGGTCATTTATTTTCAAGTTTTTTTTTTCTCTGTAACTGTCATTTAACTTTTCATATATATATTATTCTTTTTGTTTCCTCTTTTCTAATTTCTTATTTTATTAGCACCCTCCAACCATATGATTTTACAAAGTTGAACAGTAGCATTATTTTAACTTATATCGGTCATGTTAATGTATTTGTAAAAATTGAACAATAACATCATACATTTTATTTTCTTTTTCGTTTTTGGAATAGGTTTACAAACAATTAGATGCAACAATTTTGGCATGAGTTTATGAAGGGATAATTTAATAGCCCTATGATTTAGGATACAAATCAATTCAAACAGGTACAAATAAGTAATTCTATAAAAACCTACAAATAAATAAAATTGGTAAAATAAAAACTAGAAACGGATAAAAAAAAAAAAAAACTAATTAACAAAATTTTAACATACTGCAAACTACTATAAGTCTTTTCTATTCCATGATTATTATTATTTTTTTGTCATTATGATAAAGATGTAAAATTAATTTCATGCTAATCCAAGGAAATAGGAAGGGAGAAGAAATAAAGAAGTTCACGATGGTGAAGTGAATAAGTAAAAGAGGGAAAAAAACAAAAAACATTAAGGAGGAAAGATTAAAAATAAATAAGGATAGAGAATTATTAAAACTAAGGAGAGAGGAGAGAGGAAATAGGAAATGATATAAAAAAAAATATTAATGGAAGAGAGAGAAAAGATGAATCCAATGGACACAAAAGTGTGTCAAAAAATGTGTAAAAAAATGGGGCCATGGATCCTGCCCCTATATATATATATATATATATATATATATATATATATATATAAACAATTCAAATTTAAGTACAAAAGTTACCAAATAAAATCGTTTATATATGGAAGATAATAATTGGGATATACAATTTTTCTATTATTAGTTCGAACTGACAAAAGATATATCAGTTCCTTGCATATGGACCATTGAATTTAAATACTTTAACTTGCATGCACTTGTCAAAGCATCTTTTAAATCCAATGGCCCACATGCAAGGAACTGATATATCTTTTATCAGTTCGAACTGATAATAGAAAGACTATTGGGATATATAAATATATATATATGGTATCCTCTTCTCTCTGTATCCATCCATACTTGACACATATGGTTGTAGTTTCCATTTCAGTTACTAATTAGTCATTTTTACAACAAAGTCTAATTAATCTGTATTGTTAAATTGGGTATGTAAATCCTTTGAATCCTTTTAATTTGTTAACTATTTCCATGATATTTCAAATTTAAGGAAATAATTTTGTATTTGCAGTATGAATTTTTCTGTAAATCCAAAGATAACATGTGTTTATGGAATTTCAATAAACAATAGATTCATTTTCTTGGGCCATGTTTGGTACACCACACTGGACTCCACTGGACTGTATAGGATTGGATTGTACTGGATTAGATAATATGTTTGGTGTTGCAACACAGTACTACACAGTGTGCTAGTATTGTCCAGTATGAATACAACGCACCAAACAAGCACTTGAATTTCAATATAAAATAGCCTTTGTTCTTCTTCAACCTTTTGTTTCAGTATTGCAGTTTTTTACTCTGTATGAGCATATTATGTGGCGCTACAGATAGTGATTCAGATAGAAAGGTAGGTATTATCTTTGTTTTCTAAATAAACAATGTTGTGAAATTTATCAGAATCCTCAAATAAAATTCTGAAATGATCAAAATTTCCCTATAAAATTTATCAGAAAACTCTAAACTGCCATTAATATATATTGATGCAGCTACACATTGTGTACATGGGTTCCCTGCAAGAAGGGCAATACTCGTCGGCATCACAACATATGACTATGATTCAAGAAGTTGTTGGGAGCGGGTAGAGTATTCCTAGAATTTTATTGTAATTTTTTTTTTCGCATTTTCTTTAACACTCAATCTCCGTGAACCCAGCTCTCTAGAAAATGTATTGGTGAGAAGTTACAAAAGGAGTTTCAATGGATTTGCTGCCAATCTTACCGATAATGAGAGACAAAAGCTGTCTAGTAAGTTCAATACATTAGCTTTTCATGCAACTTGAATAACGAATATTCCTTAGTTTTAACACTCTTGATTATAATATATGCAGGCATGGATGGAGTCGTCTCTGTCTTTCCAAGTAGAACTCTCCACCTTCAAACAACCAGATCTTGGGATTTTATGGGTTTCAACGAATCTGTTAGCCGAAAACGAAATATTGAGAGTAATATTATTGTTGGTGTTTTTGACACTGGAATCTGGCCTGAATCAGAGAGTTTTAGTGATGAAGGTTTCGGCCCTCCTCCGAAGAAGTGGAAAGGGGCTTGTAGAAGTGGCAAAAATTTCACTTGCAACAAGTAATATTTTTTTTCTCATTAAATTATAAATAGAAGTCATAATAGTTGCTTTTCTATAGGTTGTTATATATTTCTTTTTTCTTGTTTTTAATGATTAATTTACAGCAAAATAATCGGAGCTAGATATTACAACTCAGCATCATCTAAAATTAGTACTGCCAGAGATGAACATGGTCATGGATCGCATACTGCCTCCACGGCCGCTGGAAACCAGGTAAAGGATGCTAGTTTTTATGGACTGGCGAAAGGGACAGCAAGAGGAGGAGTTCCCTCGGCAAGAATTGCTACATATAGAGTCTGCTATCTATCTATAGGGTGTGAAGATGCAGATATCTTGGCTGCTTTCGACGATGCTATTGCTGATGGAGTTGACCTTATTACAATCTCAATTGGGGCAAATTACGTAGAAGAATTTAATGAGGATGCCATTGCCATTGGCGCATTTCATGCTATGGCTAAAGGAATCCTGACAGTACAGTCTGCCGGCAATGAAGGTCCTAAATTGTCATCAGTGACAAGTGTTGCTCCATGGCTGTTTTCTGTAGCAGCAAGCTCCACAGATCGCCTGATCGTGGACAACATTATTCTCGGGAATGGAAAGACAATACAGGTACAAATAATTTTGTTTTCGTATTAGTTGCCAACTTGCCATAATCAGCAGTTGTGTATATATAAGTAAATTTTCTTTTATGTAGGGTTCCTCTATAAATTCTTTCAGTCTTGACGGACAAAAACTTCCTTTACTACATGGCAAAGAGGTTTTTTCTAGCAGTTGCGAGAAGGAAAGTGCTGGGTACATAGGTTTCACTTAATGACTCATTTCAACCCGTAACGTTTCTATTACAAAGAATGTATTAAACTTATGTTGCTTTCAGGTTTTGTCTTCCTGGGTGTCTCGATAGACTCAAAGTGAAGGGAAAGATTATAATATGTGATCAGGTTATTGGATATGTAGCTGCTTTTAGAGCTGGTGCTGCAGGATCAATCGTGCTGACTGATCTATCCAAGGAATATGCTTTCATTGTTGCATTTCCAGCTTCGGCTGTTAGCTCTAAAGAATACAATGCAGTCCTCTCCTACAAGAATTCGACAAAGTATTTGATATCTTCAAGTAGCTTTATATCTGTTGATTAATACTTACTATTTTAACTCTCAAAATGATTCAAAATTTATACTGAATGTGTAGAAATCCGAAAGCAGAAATATTAAAAAGTGAAGCCATCAAGAATTCTGCTGCTCCTGTTGTCACTGAGTTCTCTTCTCGAGGGCCAAATTCACTTGTACCAGAGATCATGAAGGTATACATGCTGTTGAAGTCTACAACTCTGTCTCGACTATCCTTTGTAATGCATTAAGCTCATTTAATGTTCAAATGTGATCCAGCCTGATATAAGCGCCCCTGGACTACAAATCCTGGCTGCATACTCACCTATTGCTCCAACTTCTGAGTATGACATGAGAAGTGTTAAATACAATATAATATCAGGAACCTCCATGGCTTGTCCCCATGTTGCTGGTGTAGCTGCATATGTTAAGACGTTCCACCCAGATTGGTCTCCTTCTGCCATCAAATCTGCTATAATGACAACCGGTGAAATCTTATACCTTCATAAATCTTTGTCTTTATTCATTTTGAGTTTAGTTTATGTTTCTAAATCGTTTAACTTTTTATTCCACTATCTTCTTTCTCTAGCATGGACCATGGATCCTAATACAAATAGTGACGGTGAATTTGCTTATGGTTCTGGCCATATCAATCCGCTGGAAGCTATAAATCCTGGACTTGTTTATGAAACTCTCAAACCCGACTACATAAAAATGCTCTGCAGCAGAGGCCTTAGTGATAAAGCACTTAGTAGCATATCAGGAGATAACAGCAGTTGCCCCAAAGGCTCAGAGAAAGAATCCCCGAAGGATCTCAATTACCCTTCTATGTCAGCTGCAGTTAAACAAGACACATATTTTAAGATTACATTTAACCGAACTGTTACCAATGTTGGCTTTCCAAACTCTGTTTACAAGGCGAATGTTTCTCAACCTCAAAATGTTAGTATCAAAGTGGAGCCCGCAACTCTCTCCTTCAAGTCCTTAAATGAGAAGAAGTCTTTCGCCGTTACAGTTAGTGGGAGTGCAGGGAAACCATTTTTGTCATCATCCCTGGTGTGGTCTGATGGGAAGCATAGTGTCAAAAGTCCAATTGTTGTGTATTATTTAAGTTAATATCTATGTTGTTGTCACTGTAATAACCTAGCCATATTTAACTCCATTGCTAAAATATGCATTTGCTCTGTTTTTTAGGATGGATATACATGTTCAAGAACCTTAAGTAGGAAAATGTAAGTGGTCATATTCAAATTACATGATAAACAAATGAATATAAAACTTTAATTCCGTAGGTGCATTTGAAGAGTGTCGCAACCTGCAAGTGCTATAGAGACCGTCCAATGAAAGTGTATGGTTGCAACCTGCAAGTGCTATAAATACCCACACACACAAGAAAATTTATAGTACCAATCAAGCTCTCAGCTAAGAATTTTTCAGAAATGGCTTATTTTGCTCATTTACTCTCCTTCCTTGTTCTCACTACTACTCTTATGTTTTTCTTCATGTCTCCATCTCATTCCATCCCTTCTCCTCCTCCTGCAAAGCCTCCCAAAGTCGATCTTGTTCTGTACTACGAAACGCTATGTCCGGCCTGTGCTGATTTCATAACAACTGATCTTGTGAAGATTTTCCAGACTGATCTCAACACCATTGTCAACCTCAGGCTGGTCCCCTAGGGCAATGATAAGGTCATTAACGGTACCATCGTTTGTCAGGTGACATTGCCATTGTCATATATCTTCTGGATTATTGCTGTCAGGATTTTTACATTGTTGTATACATTTCACTGATTTAATCATCATTTTCTTTGTTCTCTTCACAGCACAGTGAAGACGAATGCTACCTGAATATTATAGATGCCTGTATCATCAAAGTCTGGCCTGAAGTGGTGACATTTCTTTCTTTTCTTTTTCTCTCTCTGAGAAACTATGTATAAATAAAATTTTCGAAATCTGTTTAATTAGCTACTTGATTTTTTACCATAATTTATTTGATCATTGTGCAGAAAAAACATTTCCCGTTTATCAACTGCATTGAAGCTGAAAACTCTGCAATGCAAGTGAAACACAGTTGGAGGAAATGCACTCATAACCTAGGGTTTCCTCAGGAACCCATTGACAAATGTTACCATAGTGGAGAAGGACTGAAGGAATAAAGGTTATATGATATCATATATGTAATACAATTATTTTGGTCTCTCAATTGCCTATCTATGACATAGTTACATTGGATGCAAATTGATATGTAGCTCTCACTCCGATATGGTAATGAAACACCACCTCATGAATATGTACCGTGGATCACAGTGAATTGTGCACCACTTAAAGAGGTTATTCCCGACTCTCATCTTCAGGAAAAGTGTTTCTACGTGCATCAAATATATGTATATTCATCTAATAGAATAATGTCATTTGCAATTTTATATACATGACATCATCATGATGGATGAAAGTACATGCATTTGATGTCTCTCTCTCTCTCTCTCTGAATATTTCTTGTTTTTTATATTTCTTTTTTGGATATGCAGAATTACCTAGATTATATATGATATGTGTGCAAGGCATACAAAGGGGCATGCAAACCAAAGTTGTCCTCATCAACTTTGAAGGACACATCTACCAATCCAGTCTGCTACACAGAAAAATCAAGAAACTCCTCATCGTTTTTTGTAGCAGATGATTTGGAGACAGAGGGGATGAAAAGGCCACGTGCACCCAATTGATTTTTTCAGCTCTCTGCATCAGCTTTTGTTTGTTAGATCATGACCAGGAACCGGTCCAGTATTATTATGCAATAATTGACTGGATAATCAATGTGTTATAATAAAATATTTGTGTTTTGGTATAGTATAATGAATTGAAAACAGTTTGCTTTTCATATCATTCGTGATCCTTCCAATCTTTTAATTGAAAGCACTTATATGCGGTTGTTTAATTACATCAGGGATAAATAAAGGAATGAGCACAAAATTCTGAATGAAATGATTTTGTGTACTTCGTATCAATTTTGATGAAAAAAAAAGACATGACATGACAGGGAAATCAAAATTTTGAAGGAGTCTTGTCAAGTTACTTCTCAACTTGCTGATCCCAGTCAATATTGTCCATACATACACACTAAAGCCAATGACAAGAGATTCAGTTAAATCACTTAATTTCATGCAACAGTTGCATGACAAATAGAAACAGAAAGGATGCATCAGTAAAAGGGGAAAAAATTTAAACCATTCCAGAATCAATGACACTTGTACGTAGTGATAAAGAGCTACAGATATCTAAACCGGTAATCCCATCATTCAATGCAACCATTCTCGTCTGGGAGACCGGAGACTGATATGAACTAATTGGGACATAATTAGAACTGATAGAATTTTAGGGAAGAATCAGAACAAAGAAGTAGAAAGAATGACTCGGTTTGAGTCTGGGAAGAGAGGCAGAAGAAGAATTTAGCAGAAGAGAGATATTGGTTTGGAAATATTGATATTCGATATCTTCAATTAACTGATTCAAGACTATATATAGTCGGATACAAATAGCTAAACTACTAACAACAATTAGTGCCAAACAAATAGGAAACAATGCCAAAAGAAAAGGAACCACTACGCTGGAGATCAGCTCCACGATTAGCTCCACTAACAAATACACTTATTCAAAACAAACTAACAAACATGACAACTAACACACATGACTAAACTAACAAATATGACTAAGTCTTTATGTGACAATTCTCCTGCACGTGCACATATCATTCCATTGCTTGCATGAATGCCTTGCATTACTCAACACTACTCAATTCGTATCAATCCACCCTCCTTAGACAGGCCTTGTCCTCAAGGCTGAAATTTGGATACGGCAAAGAGAAACGCCACCCCAAATTGCAACTATCGCTCCTACTTCTTCAATCGATCCATATCCTCCCGGATCGAACACATGCAATGGAACCGTGGCCGTTGTTGTCAAATATGGTTTTGTTCTGAATGCCTCTCCTTGTGAGAGTTCCTTCCTTTATATAGAATTATCGGACTAATTACAAGGCTGAAAATCAGAGCTAATTACAAGGCTGTTTACATCTGACTATGGAAGGTAAATAGTTGACAAAATAAATGTATAGTTGACAAAATAAATGCCTATCAATTACAATAAACTATTCTATATATATCTAGACTAAATAAAGTAGAATATATACTGCCTTAACTGTCAATTCTGCTAACATCCCCCCTCAAATTGATGCTGGGTGATCAAGAAGCATCAATTTGTCAATCATGAACTGATGGCGATGACGGGAGAGAGCCTTAGTGAAGACATCAGCGGTTTGGTGTTCAGTGGAAATGTGTGGAAGAGTAATTTCATGACGAGCGAATGCTTCACGAATGGAATGACAATCCACTTCGATATGTTTGGTGCGCACATGAAAAACGGGATTGGCAGCAATCTAAATAGCACTGGTATTATCAGCATGGAGAGGAGTAGGAGTAAGCTGCGGAACACTAAGTTCGCCTAACAACCCTCGAAGCCATGCAATTTCAGAACAAGCAGACGACATAGCTCGATATTCAGACTCGGTGGAGGACTTCGAGACACGAGCCTGCTTCTTACTCTTCCAAGAAATAAGGGCATCACCAAGAAACATACACCAACCTGTAACAGAACGATGAGTATCCGCACAACCAGCCCAGTCAGCATCACTAAAACCCTCCAACTGTAAAGAATTCCCTGAAGGAAAAAACAAACCACGACCAGATGTCCCTTTGAGATATCGAAGAAGATGACGGACAGCGACCAAATGTGTCTGGCAAGGAGCCTGCATAAACTGACTGACCTGCTGAACAGCAAATGAGATATCAGGTCGAGTAATGGTCAAATAATTCAAATTGCCTACCAACTGCCGATACATCGAGGGATCAGATAAGGAATCACCACACGCCTGTTGTACCTTCAAGTTAACCTCCATAGGTGTAAGACATGAATTACTGTCTTGAAGTCCGGCTAAAGATAAAAGGTCTTGGGTATACTTGCGCTGATGTAAAAGCATACCATTCAGACAATGTTGGACCTCAAGCCCAAGAAAATACTATAGTGGACCAAGATCTTTCATATGAAACGAAGATTTGAGGCGCTGCTGGAGTTTCTCAATTAACTGTAGATCAGATCCGGTAATCACAATATCATCGACATACACAAGGACTATAACGATCCCATTAGTAGTTTTGCAAAAGAAGAGAGAGGATTCATACTGACTCTGAGTAAAAGTGAAATCTAGTAGAGTTTTACGAAACTTCTCAAACCATGCCCGCGGTGCCTGCTTCAAACCATGCCCACGGTGCCTGCTTCAAACCATACAGAGACCGCTTCAAGCGACAAACCTTAACAGAAGAGGGAGGAAACAAGCCAGGAGGAGGAGTCATAAATATTTCTTCCTTCAGATCACCATGTAAAAACGCATTCTTCACATCCATTTGGTGAAGCGACCATCCCTTCGAAACAGCAATTGCCATAACAGTACGGACAGTAGTCATTTTGGCCACGGGAGCGAATGTTTCCTTATAATCAAGCCCATACTCCTGTCGATTCCCGAGTGCCACCAGATGAGCTTTATGTCTTTCAATAGAGCCATCAGCACGAAGTTTAATGGTGTATACCCATTTGCACCCAATAAGCTTCACTCCAGTAGGACAAGGCACGATGTCCCAAGTATGATTGTCCTGAAGAGCCTGAAGTTCGTCCTGCATAGCCTGGCACCAACACTCTTGAGTAGAAGCCTGAGAATAAGACTTAGGCATAAAAGTAGTATCAAGGGTAGCTTGAAAAGCTGAAGTAGAAAATCCATACCAATCCAGAGGCCGGGAAACCCTAGTAGACCGGCGGGGCTCATGCACGACATGATCGGATGGCGGTTCAGAGGAATGAGACTCATGCACGACAGAATCATGCAGCGGTTCAGAGGAAGGAAGAGGTAGTGGGCAACGTCGTTGATACACAATACCTGGTCGGAAACGAGTAGGAGTACTAGACACATCATCAAAAGGAGGAAGCAAAACAAAGGAAGAAACAGTATTAGTACGAGACGGAAAGAAATATTGATTTTTAAAAAAAAATCACATTTCGAGAAATACGAATCTTGTTAGCATCCGCATCATAACACACAAACCCTTTATGAGAGTTACTATAGCCAAGAAAAGCACATTGAACTGCTTGAGCAGTAAGCTTGTGACGTTCAATGGGTGGTAAGTGAACAAAATAGACGCAACCAAAAACATGCAGACAATTATAGTCAGGAGGAACACCAAACAAACGAGAATATGGAGAATCAAAATGCAAGGTGGGAAAAGGTAGACGATTAATCAAATATACAGCTGTAGATAATGCCTCTACCCAAAATCTAGGAGGGACAGAAGATTCAAGCATCAAGGTACGAACAACATCTAAAAGATGTCTATTCTTACGCTCGGCGACTCCATTCTGTTGAGGGGTGTAAGGACACGAATGCTGAGAAATAATACCCTTCTGTTGTAGGAAAGATTGAAAATCATGAGACATATATTCTCCCCCGGAATCTGAGCGTAAGGTCTTAATACAGGTAGAAAATTGTGTTTCTACATAGGCAACAAAAGTTTGGAAGGTCGAAAACACATCAGCTTTAGAACGAAGAAAATAAACCCAAGTGAAACGACTATAATCGTCAATAAATGTCACAAAATACCTATATTGAGCATGAGAAAGAATAGGACTCATACCCCAAACATCATAATGAATAATCTCAAAGCATGTAGAAGCACGACTACCCTGCAAAGGAAATGGTAATGATTTGCTTTTACCAAGTTTACAAGGTGCACAATCAAAAGACAAGGAAGAAAACACATTAGTATTGCTCAAATGACCATGTTTCATAAGATGGGTTAGAATTACAGAGTTGGGATGTCCTAATTTCTTATGCCAAAAATGGCTATTATTAGCAATAGCAGAATAACCAACAGAAATTGAACGAGGAATTGAAAACGATTGAAGAGGAAAAAGACGTCCCACTTTAGGCCCCTTCGCTATCTCCAATCCCGATGCTTGATCCTGCACACGACAACCACTACGATCAAAATGAAGAGAAAAATTTTCTTCTACTAATTGTCCAACAGAAATTAGATTGGCAGATAACGCAGGATACACAAACACATTAGTAAAAGAAGACCCCAGATTTCCAACCGCAGTAATAGGAAGAGTATTGCCATCGGCGATCTGAATATGTTGCTCACCATCATACTTACGAACATCTTGTAAAGCTGCTGGACTGCCAGTCATGTGATTGGAAGCCGCAGAGTCAATTAACCAAGGAGAAGAAAGAAGATATTGCTTACCTTGGAGACCAAGAGCAGAAAGAGCAGAAACAATCATCTGTTGAACCTGCTCAGGAGTAATGTTGGACGAAGAACCTGGAACGGTGGTGGGTTGAGCGGAAGATGCAGGCACAAAGGAGGATTGAACAGCAGTATGAAAAGCAGGAGCAGATCGATTCTGAGGGCGCACACGACAATCCTTAATGATATGGCCTTCCTTCTTGCAGTAATTGCAGAATTTCTTGCGACAATGTTTTGCAATGTGCCCAACTTCCTTGCAACTGTAACACTATGGCGAAGATTTGTATCGTCCTTTGTCGTGAGCAGCGTAGGCCACATTAACCATCTCAGTACCACCAGCATCTTGAGCAATGCCAAGCTGTGAGGCAAGACGTTGTTCTTCACGCAAGAGTTCTCCCAAGCAGACATCCAAAGAGGGGACAGGTGTTCGATTGATTAACCCAGCTCGTGCACTTTCAAACTCGGGTCGGAGCTTCATTAAAAATTGATCCCGCTGGCTCTCAGAATGAACCGCTTGTAGTGCCGCTAAAGCTTCTTTTGGAACCGTAGAATGCACCAACCCACTATAATCGCTCCATAAATTAAGAAATCCGGAATAAAATTGCTCAATCGAGAGATTCCCTTGGCGATAGTTTCCGATGTCTAATTCCAATTGAAACTTTCGGGCATAATTATCTTGATAATAAATCCGCCGAAGATAATCCCACATCTGCTTAACAGTAGTGAACCCACGAAGGTTGTTGACCATATGAGGTTCAACAGAACTGAGTAGCCAGGAAACAATTTTGGCATCCTTGCCTTCCCATGAACTAAGTTCCTTAGGATCAGTTGGAGCCGTAGAAGACCCATCCACATGACCCCATAACTCCTTCCCTTTCACATACATCCTGAATTGGAATTCCCAACTGGCATAGTTCTTACCATTAAAGTGAACAATAGAATTAATAAAATTTTCGCCTGACATAATAACCACCAAAAAAAATGAAAGACTTGACAGATCACAACAGTTACAGAAACAGTATGATCGAGCAAGACTTCTCAAAAATCCAAGAAAAGAAGGAGATGTTCAGAAGAAAAAAAAATAATTTCGACAACCCCACACCAGAATTGCAACAGCCCAAATCACCCAAAATATAAAAAAAAAAATCCTCTGAAAAGAGACTGTCAACAAAACCAAGAAACTAAGAATTCAGCCAAGCCGAGAGAAAAACATAAAAAAAATAACTTGGGGCTCTGATACCATGTCAAATATGGTTTTGTTCTGAATGCCTCTCCTTGTGAGAGTTCCTTCCTTTATATTGAATTATCGGACTAATTACAAGGCTGAGAATCAGCCATTACAAGGCTGAAAATCAGAGCTAATTACAAAGCTGTTTACAAAATAAATGCCTATCAATTACAATAAACTATTCTATATATATCTAGACTAAATAAAGTAGAATATATACTGCCTTAACTGTCAATTCTGCTAACAGTTGTAACGGCTGTCAAGAAGATGCAATGGACGGTGTGGTGGAGCTTGAAGGAGGCGGACGCAGCAGCGTGTGTGGGAGTAGCCAGGTTCCGGTGTTGGAACCGATTTAAGTCACAGACGGTGGCTGTAAGAAATGAAATTGAACAATTTTGTTAACAATTTTTTTAATATTTTTCTGGTCATAATTTGTGTGATGTGGAATGATATGGGTGGTGGTTGAAATTTGGGTTGGTGGAGGAATGGTTAAAGCTTTGGCTATTTTTGGTGGTAGTGTGGTTATTATAGTGTGGTTGGTGGGGGTGACTGTTTGTGTGAAGTGGGGACTGTGGGAGGTTGCTTCCGGGGTAAAGGGGTTGATGTATTTTTCGGTGGTGGGTCGAAATTGTCCGGTGATGGTTTGTTGATGGGCGAGGATTTGGTCGAACCTCGACTCTTGACAAGTTAGGATTTGCATGATTTGATCGAAGTGTGATTCACAACTGGCTTCATAACGGGCCATAGTTTTACGAAACTTGGCATCGTAACAGGCAATAATATCGAGAAGTTCGGCGTCCTCAAGAACCGATTCCGGCTCTGATACCATTTGATATGAACTAATTGGGACACAATTAGAACTGATAGAATTTTAGGGAAGAATCAGAACAAAGAAGTAGAAAGAATGACTCGGTTTGAGTCTGGGAAGAGAGGCAGAAGAAGAATTTAGCAGAAGAGAGATATTGGTTTGGAAATATTGATATTCGATATCTTCAATTAACTGATTCAAGGCTATATATAGTCGGATACAAATAGCTAAACTACTAACAACAATTAGTGCCAAACAAATAGGAAACAATGCCAAAAGAAAAGGAACCACTACGCTGGAGATCAGCTCCACGATTAGCTCCACTAACAAATACACTTATTCAAAACAAACTAACAAACTAACAAACATGACAACTAACACACATGACTAAACTAACAAATATGACTAAGTCTTTATGTGACAATTCTCCTGCACGTGCACATATCATTCCATTGCTTGCATGAATGCCTTGCATTACTCAACACTACTCAATTCGTATCAGAGACCTAGTAGCATTTAAAAGCAGAAGAGATAATAATCATAATGTGAAAACAAAGGGAAGAACCAGATTGATATATAAAATGTACAACTTTCATGGCCGCAAATGTAGATTATAACATACCTAGCTTCCCCTATTAATTTCTTCATAGTAAAAAAATTGCTAATCAAGATCATGCAACAAAGGATTACCTCGCCGCTAATGCAACCCTCGGCTATGGCACCAAGAGCCAAAACAGCAGCTTAACTATCTTTCCAGAATTCAACTTAGCCTGCAAAAGTTTTTGAGAACTGAAAACAAGTATTTAAACAACAGCAAATGGCTTGCTGCAAAATTGTACACATTATGATATAGTTCCAACACAAACACCACCCACGAGTTACAGGACAGAGATGCTACTTAACTCCTATTAGATCAGTATGATCAATGGGCCAATGTAACATCCTATAATTCAAAGTCTGCTGCTTTTGTGTGAAGCCAATAAATTTAAGTTCTGTGCATTCAATGTGATTCATGCATCATATATATACTCTTTTACCGCGCAAATCATCAACAGTTAACAACAGTACCCAAAAAACTTCCCAGTTCTAACCGCTTTTCTCACAGAACCAAAAAAGTCCCATGCCAGCTCTGAATTTTAGTTAGAACAATAATACAAAAGTTGTTTCAGGTATGTGAAAAGTGTTAGAAGGTTTAAATGCTATTGTTGGGCCCTTTCCCATCAGCTAAAGCTTTTAGGTCTATTGGTCACTAACATGGTATCAGAGCCTTGGTTGTCCTAGGAGTCCTGGGTTCAACTCTCCTCATGTGATTGCATTTGCATTTGTAATTTGTTATTTGAATATGTATTTGGGCTTTGGCCAAGTGCCAAGCCATATGGTCTTGCACTTGAGGGGGTGTGTTAGAAGGTTTAAATGCTATTGTTGGGCCCTTTCCCATCAGCTTAAGCTTTTAGGTCTGTTGGTCACTAACAAAAAGAAATTGCAAATGGCTTTGGAAAAAAAAAATAGCAGGAATAAAACAATAACAACGCAAAGCCTTGTCAATACCGGAATCAAACGAGCATCACGGTATGCAGACCTGTCAAGTAATCATCAATGAAAAGGAAAAAAAAAAAAGGAGTTAAATCACTTAATTTCATGCAACATTGCATGACAAATAGAAACCTTACCATAAAACAAGAAAAAGAATTGTTGAGTGCATGTGCGTTTTCTTGAAAATCAAGGAAAACATGTAAAGAACACAGCTTGATAATAAATGTGAAAACTTGGCATTGCTCTCTATCAACAAATTAAGACAACTGAGCTGAGTGGTAATTGTCTTTAAAAGAATTAAACTAAACAGATTCAAAGTAAAGGCATCAAGAAAGTCAAAAAATCCAAATTGTCTTAAACTGAGTGGTAATTTCAACTCAGAAAAATGAACAAGATTCATTCATTCAACAATCAAGAAAGAAAATCAATTCAAGAAGAAGAAGAATATAGGAAACTTGCTACAGCTAGAGTCGTTGGACCTCTCCATGAGCGTGGAGATCCCTCCACAGCTTGTGACCCTAAATTTCCTTTCTTTCTTGAATCTCTCTTATAATCACTTTGTGGGAAGGATCCCATCAAGTACTCAAATCCAATCATTTTCATCAACTTCGTTAGGAGGTAATGAAGGATTATGTGGCCCTCCCTTGTCTAATAAATGCACAACAAATTCTAGCAAGCTACCATCTCCTGTAGACTGGAAGTTCTTAGTAGCCATTGGAGCTGGGTTTGGGATAGGCTTTGTAGTAGCTCTTAGTTATATGTGATCGGTCCACAACCACACGGTTTGACTCTCGCAAGTGTACGAGGTCGGTGTGTAACACAATGGCCGAGTAGGGATCGTTCCCACGAGGACTAAGGATTGATTACCGGCTTTTATCGGTTTATATACTATTTGAACAATTGAAATTGACAGTTTTTAGATTTCTAATGCTAAATGGAATTATTCTAAAGCAAGTAAAAACTAACCACAACTAAAATGAATGTGACAATATGAGGAAAATGTGCTAGAACTTGAATCCACCTCACCCTTCTAGTTTAACTCTTGACTCACTTAATCTCTCCATTGTGCAAGTATGGGTTATAGGTTCGTATTCCCTTAAATCAATCTCTAATCTCTCTCAATGTCTTAGAGATTGTATTCAACATAAAAAATATGCATGAACTCATTAAGATTAGTGGAATACACACATGAACCCTATAAGCTAGCCTAGTGTATCTCTCACTTTCTAGTCATTTATAGTGAACATTTTGTTTATCTATTGATCATTCAACAAGATGGCCCATCGAGATAAAAGCATTAAGCATACAAAACATTCATATAACCCGACAAGCATTTGTAGAGAAACTACGTGGTCATTAACAATGAATCAAGGGTTTGGTTTCATCTTTGTTCTAGCACAAGGATATTTAGCTCATATTACACATCAAAACCATACAAAATATCCAATGAGCATAAACCATAACAAATACAAGAAGAGAAAGAAAAGTTATAGAAGTAAACTAGAATGATGATCCCCTTCTTGAAATGCTTGGTCTCCAATGGTTTCCTTCCTCAAGAATCAACTCCTCCAAGCTCCAAAGATGATGAAGAAGCTCCAAAACTTGAGAGAAAAGAGTGTCTTTCTGCTGGAAAAAGGTTGTGGCCGGACTTGGTAGTGAGTGAATGTGTAGAATGAATGAAAGAGCACTTTTCCCACATGCCTAATATCCTTCCCAAAAGACAAAAATCCCCTCCTATTAAATGAAGAGGACCCACCAAGATATTCAATCATCACCATCATCACCATCATCACCATCATCTCTCACAACCCACATAAGATCTCAGACAAAAGCTGAACAATCCAAGCTTAGGGGCTCAAGAAATCTTCGTGAAAAGACTGAAGTGGGCACCCGACGAACCAAAAATGCGCCCTTGTTCTGCAGCCAAGGGAGCAGAATAAGGCGCAGAACTGAAGAAAGTGGGAATCTGATGAGCCAAAAATGCACCCTTGTTTTGCGGCCAAGGGCGCAGAATAGGGCGCAGAACTGAAGCCAAAAATGTGATGTTTTGGTCCCTTTCTGCGGCCCCTAATCGTAGAAACACAAGGGCGCCGAACTGACTTCTTAAAATTGCACATTTGCCCCAGAATTTCCATCTATTTGCACATAAGCCCTTCTCCTGGAAGAAATCCTGAAACACTTATTTACACCGTTAAAAACACGGTTTTACCTGGGAATAGAGCCTAAAAGATACGAATAGGGTTGCTACACTCCGTGTAGAATTAAGAGCTATCAATATGTTATCTCCAGCAAATGGAGATGAATAATCTGTTATCTCCAGTTCCATAATTTTTGGCTGATTCTACAACTATAAATCTGGTTTTCTGATAACCAAGTAATTGTTATCTAAGCTGTTACATTATTTGAAATGAGTCATTACGCAATATATGATTTCTAAGGATTAGCTGATGCATGAGAGATTATCAAGGATATTGTTGTCAACTCTAACATTGGCTCAATGATGTTGGATTAGGACGCACCTTATTTAATTTGCAGGAAATTAATGTTTCATTTTTGGTCATTTTGTTGTTAAAACTCTCAAAGCTGTTTTCAGAATCTTTGAATCATTATTCACAAGCATCATATATTGATTTCATTTTCAACCATCAGTGTCAAATTGTAGGATAAGTCTCCCTTCCAACATTTAATAGTCAATGGTTTTTGGCAGAGGAAATATAACCAAACATTAAAGGCCTTCTTAGAAGTAGGTGGTGCATTGATTTGAAAACAGTGGGGGTTATTATTTTAGATCTATAGAAAGATCAAGTCTGAAACCATACAGAGGAAATGATTCCTGCAGTCAATATGGACAGACTATGAATTTGGCATTGCCCTGGCAATTTCCTTATACAATAATTGATGTAGGACACTACAGTCCTTTCAATTAAGAGTTTGTCTCTCTCTTCACTCTCCCATATTATTGAATCCGCGTGTTCTACGACTTCTGCAAGTTTCAGTTATTTGGGTGTTAGCTATTATTTTGTTTGCAATGAGAATTCTACTATTATCATGGCTTTTCCTGATATCCTTAGCAAATTCTCTTGGCATCACAATGATTTTGGTTTCTGGCCAATGTCAAAGCGACCAGCAATCCATGTTACTTCAAATGAAGAACAACCTCATATTTGATTCTTCTTTTTCTGTACGTCTGGTGTAGTGGAATCAAAGCACGGATTGCTGTACTTGGAGTGGTGTGGACTGTGATGTGGATGGTCATGTTATTGGTCTCAACTTGAGCTTCAAATCAATCTCCAGTGGAATTGAGAACTCAACTGGACTTTTTGGACTTCAGTACCTGCAGAGCCTGAATTTGGCTTACAATATCCTCAACGCAGCTCAAATTCCACCCAGGTTTGCCAACCTCACAAATTTGAAACACCTAAATCTTTCTACTGCTGGCTTCACAGGGCAGATTCCGATTGCAATTTCAGGCATGACGAGGTTGGTTTCTCTTGATCTCTCAACTGATTTTGCTGTAGGAGTTCCTCTCTTGAAACTTGAGAACCCGAACTTAAGCGTGTTAGTTAAGAACCTCACACAACTCAGAGAACTGTATCTAGATAGTGTCAACATAGCATGTTGGATATGGCTTGAATATTCCAATGGTACCAAACACGATTTACCAATGCAAAGACTTCCTGGAGACGTGAGAGCGTTTGGGAGTATGAGGTTATGTTTGAGGGAGGCTTGAAAGACGAGATGAACTGAAGAAGCGGAGAACAGCCGGCGGCCAAACAAAACTCAAACCCAAACACGGCCGCCGGCCTCCCCCTCCTCTAAACAACCACAACCAAACCCTTTTGATATTTCAAATTTTTTGAGGTGGAGATGAGGGATTGAGATTGAGTTGGAGATGGAGAAGAGAGAGAGAGAAGAACGGGAGAGAGGAACTGAGGAAGACAGTGATGAGGATTGATGAGAGAGAAAGTGAAGAGGTCCTTTTTTGGGCTTAAGCTGGGTAGAGGAAAAATGAAAAGAAAAAAAAAAAAGTGATGCTATTGACACACCTTACTGATTTATTTATGCCCTACTTAATAAATTATTTGGCATTATTATTTTTTTCTTTATCAAAATTACTAAAAAAGACATACAATTTAAGAACAAAAAATATTCTATAAAGTAATCTAATAAACCCCACATTCCTTTTCTTGAAAAAAATCAATTTAAGAGATTGATTTTAGATTCAAATGTTTATAAACTCTCACTGTTCTTGGTAGAATTTATATATGAATGTAAGCTAATTTGGTTCAATTTGGTTCCAAAAAAACATTCAAATTTCATTCCCATGTGCAGTATACAAACAAAACTATCAAATTAACAAACTCAAATAAATTATTTTTTAACTCCTATAAAAAAAAAAATATATAAATCGGATAACAAACGCAAACAAATTTCATTCCTGCGTCTTACTCGAGCGATGAAATTTATACAGTAACAAACTCAAACATAAACCCAAAAACACTTGAACAGTAACATTAAATGTTGTCTGCTTTCACGTTACTCAATGTCTCCACTCTTGCAAGTTCAACTTCTCCACTTTTTACTGTTTGTTGTCTAAGTGAAGGGGTTGGTTTGTTTGACTCCTTTTTTTTTTTTTTTTTTTGCCCTGTTCTGCTTTTTCTCATTGTTGTTTTGCCTTCACTGGTTGCTTTTCTGTTCAGTGTATGGGTTTTCTCCCCTGTTTGTACTCTATTTCTTGCTTAATATATTATAACTGTAAAATTTTTTTGAAAAATAAGTAAAAAGGGTAGTTTTGGAAATAAATAAAATAAATTAATAAAACCATTTAACTTTATTTAATTAAATCAAAATTTAAAAAAATGGGAATAAATAGACCGGTAGGGGGTGTGCCAATTGCGCCACTCAAAAAAAAAATTGAAGTCAATGCCATGTGTCATTTATTGAGTGGAACCAATGCACCACCATCAGATTTTAGTGGTGCATCGGTTGCACCTAAGTTTTTCTCTTAATATTTTTATGTTCTGTACCATACACAGGAAATGAATCCTGCTGTCAATATGGACAGACTATGAATTTGGCATTGCCCTGGCAATTTCCTTTATACAATAATTGATGTAGGACACACATGCAGTCCTTTCAATTAAGAGTATGTCCCTCTCTTCACTCTCCCATATAATGTAGCCGCGTGTTCTTTGACAACTGGGGTGTTGGCTATTATTTTGTTTGCAATGAGAATTCTACTGCTATCATGGCTTTTCCTGATATCCTTGTTAGCAAATTCTCTTGGCATCACAATGATTTTGGTTTCTGGCCAATGTCAAAACGACCAGCAATCCATGTTACTTCAAATGAAGAACAGCCTCATATTTGATTCTTCTTTGTCTGAACGTCTGGTGCAGTGGAATCAAAGTACTGATTGTTGTACTTGGAGCGGTGTGGACTGTGATGTAGATGGTCATGTTATTGGTCTCAACTTGAGCTTCGAATCGATCTCCGGTGGAATTGAGAATTCAACTGGACTTTTCGAACTTCAGTACCTGCAGAGCTTGAATTTGGCTTTCAATAGCTTCAATGAAGCTCAAATTCCATCAAGATTTGCCAATCTCACAAATTTGACTTATCTCAATCTTTCTACTGCTGGCTTCGCAGGGCAGATTCCGATTGCAATTTCAGACATGACTAGGTTGGTTACTCTTGATCTCTCAACTGATTTGTTTAAAAAAGTTCCTCTCTTGAAACTTGAGAACCCAAACTTAAGCATGTTAGTGAAGAACCTCATTCAACTCAGAGAACTGTATCTAGATAGTGTCAATATATCAGCCCAAGGAGATGAATGGTGTGAGGCTTTATCATCTTCACTGCCTAATCTGCAAGTTTTGAGCCTGTCAACTGTTTACTTTCAGGCCCTATCAATTCTTCCCTTACAAACCTTCAATCACTCTCGGTCCTTCATTTGGATATGAATAATCTGTTGTCTCCAGTTCCAGAACTTTTTTCTGATTTCTCAAATTTAACCTCGTTGAGTCTAGGAAATTGCGGGTTGTATGGAAACATACCTAAAAAAATATTCCAGCTGCCGACTCTAGAGACTCTCATTTTATCTTACAATGAACTACTAAATGGTTCTTTGCCAGATTTGCCTCAGAATACTTCTCTTCAGACCCTAAGACTCAGTGACACAAGATTATCAGGGACACTACCGGATTCCATTGGCAACCTTAAATATTTGTCCCTAATAGAGCTTGATAATTGCAATTTCACCGGACCACTTCCTGCTTCAATGGGTAATCTCAGCCAACTAATATATTTGGACCTGTCATCTAACAAATTCACAGGTCCAATCCCATCTTTTCATATGTCCAAAAATCTAACTCATTTAGACCTCTCTCGAAATGCTTTTAGTGGTTCCATCTCATCCACTTACTGGGAACCGCTATTGAATCTTGTTCATGTCGACTTAAGACACAATTCGCTCAGTGGAAGTATTCCACCATCTCTGTTTGCACTTCCATCGTTGCAGCAGCTTCAGCTAGCCTACAACCAATTTGAAGGTCAAGTTCCTGAATTTTTGAATGCATCATCATCCATACTTGACACCCTTGATTTAAGTGGCAACAGATTTGAAGGGCCAATTCCCAAGTCGGTCTTTGAACTAAAACGACTGCATATCCTCTTACTTTCTTCCAACAAGTTCAATGGCACTGTACATCTAGATACTATTCAAAGGCTTCGCAATCTTACTACACTTGACCTTTCATACAACAGCTTGACAGTGAATGCAAGTAGCAGCAGTTCTTTCCTTCCCCGAATTACCACATTGAAGTTGGCTTCTTGTAAACTGAGCAAGATTCCTAATCTAAGGAACCAATCAACCATGTTTCATTTAGACCTCTCAGACAACCGAATTCCTGGAGAAATACCTAATTGGATTTGGGAAGTTGGTAATGGTCATCTGGTCCATTTAAATCTTTCACGAAATCTCCTGGTGAGTTTGCAGGAGCCTTACTCTATTCCTGATCTCAGTGTCCTTGATCTACACTCTAATCAGCTACAAGGAAAGATCCCAAACACGCCACCAAATGCTTTGTATGTGGACTACTCAAGCAATAATTTTATTTCTTCCATCCCAAATGACATTGGTAATCTCCTCCTCTACACCACGTTTTTTTCCCTTTCGAACAATAGGATAACAGGAGTCATCCCTGAATCGATATGCACAGTTAAAAATCTTCAAGTTCTCGACTTGTCGAGCAACAATTTGAGTGGCAGCATACCGGCATGTTTAATTCAAAGCAGTGAGAATCTCGGTGTTCTGAATTTAAGGAGAAATAGCCTCAGTGGCACAATTTCTGACTTGTTTCCAGCAAATTGTGGACTGCAAACTCTAAATATGAATGGAAATCAGCTAGAGGGAATCATTCCAAAATCTCTGGCTAATTGCAGAGCACTAGAGGTTTTAGACCTTGGAAACAACCACATTAATGATGCATTTCCATGCTGGTTGAAGAATGTCTCCAGTTTGCGCGTCCTAGTTCTGCGATCCAATAGATTCAATGGAAACATCGATTGCCTAGAACGTGACGTCTCCTGGCCACAGCTACAAATTTTCGACTTGGCTTCTAACAACTTTACTGGAAAACTACCACAAAAAGGCATAAAAACTTGGGAGGCAATGATGGTTGATGAAGGTAAAGCACAACCTCAGCTTGAACACCTCCGGTTTGAATTCATGGGTCTCAGCCAGTTGTATTACCAGGATGCAGTAACAGTTACCAGCAAAGGTATTGAGATGGAGCTTGTGAAGATCCTAACTTTGTTCACTTCCATTGACTTATCATCAAATGATTTTCAAGGGCCAATTCCAGATGAGATCGGACTACTCAAATCGCTCTATGTTCTCAACTTGTCACATAATGCTCTCACAGGCTCAATCCCATCCTCTATAGGTAAATTAGGACAACTAGAGTCCTTGGACCTCTCAGTGAACAACTTGAGTGGGGAGATCCCAACACAGCTTGCAAGTCTAAATTTTCTTTCTTTCTTGAATCTCTCATATAATCACTTGGTTGGAAAGATCCCATCAGGTACACAGCTCCAGAGTTTTACGTCAATTTCTTTTGAAGGAAATGAAGGATTGTATGGGCCTCCTTTGACCAATGATGATCGCACAACAAATTTATATGATGATGGCACAACGAATTTGAGTGAGCTACCTGCAGCTTCAAGCAACGAATTTGAATTTGACTGGCAATTCATAATAGCAATTGGAGCTGGATTTGGGGTAGGCTTTGGAGCAGCAGTTGCATCCCCATTATATTTTAAAAAAATAGATATATGGTATGACATTCTCATCCACAAATTTCTTTTGTCAATTCGTCGTGTAAGATGAAAATGTCTTCATATTCAATAAAAATTGAACTCTTTTTTTTTTCTTTTTCTAGTGTTTGGTTTTTCAAGTCTAATCACTTAAAAGTGCTTTTTATTACTGTATGGAATTTACTGCACATGTTGTGCGCTTAAATTAAGAACTTTTTTTTTTTTTTTTTTTTTTTTTTTGTCTGCACATGTTACAAACAAATTTGATTCCAGACAAATTATGCCATTCCTCCAGGGCATTCACATAAATTTCTGCTGCTGACCCTCTGTCTTATCTCAGAACATCTTCTCTTCTGCTGCTGTCTTCTTCTACTTTCCAGTTTACACGGTTGGCTTGGTTGCCAAAATGTGCAACATACATGACAAGCAACTTTCAGGGAGTCAACAGTTCAACTATAATTAAAAAGGGTCATGTTCATTTAGTTATTATAGGTCCCCCTTGCATGGAATTCGTGTCCCGTCATCCTCGTACTAGTCCAATATTAGTAATGCCACTGCAAGTTTCATTAAATCAAATTTGATCACTTATTTTGGTGTTTGAGCTATTGTTTCTTCTGCAATGAGAATTATTCTCTTATCATGGCTTTTCTTCATAATCTTTTCAACAAATTTCTTTGGCATCCCTATGATCCTGGTTTCTGGCCAATGTCAGAGCGACCAACAATCCTTGTTACTCCAATTGAAAAGCAGCCTCATATTCAATTCAACTTTGTCTACACGTCTGGTGCAGTGGAGTCAAAGCATGGATTGCTGTACTTGGAGTGGTGTAGATTGCGATATAGATGGTTGTGTCACGGTCTTCACTTAAGCAATGAATCAATCTCCGGTTGAATTGATAATTCAATTGGCCTTTTCGGTCTTCAGCATCTCCAAAGCCTAAATTTTGCTTTTAATCGTTTCACAAAGCTCAAATTCAATCCACGTTAGCCAACCTCACAAATTTGAGTCACTTGAATCTTTCATCTGCCGGCTTTGGGTGGAAAATACCCATAGCTATTTTGTCTATGACATGGTTGGTTACTCTTGATCTGTCATTTAATTATTTACTTTCCGGTTTGTTATCAGATTTTCCTCAGAATAATTCTATCCAGACCCTACTGCTCTGTGTCACAAATTTGTCAGGGAAGCTACCAGATTCCATTGACAACCTTAAAAGTCTGTCAACATTAGAGCTTGGAGGTTGCAACTTCACTGGACCACTTCCCACTTCAATGGCTAATCTAACCCAACTAGAATATTTAGACTTGTCATCAAACAATTTCAGTGGTCCAATCCCTTCTTTTCATATGTCCAAATCTCTCGACTATTTAGACCTCTCTCAAAATGTTTGCACTGGTGGGATCTCATCCACTGATTGGGAGCAGCTTCAGGATCTTGTTTATGTTGATTTAGAATTTAATTCCCTTAACGGAAGTATCCCTCCATCACTGTTTACACTTCCATTGATGCAGAAGCTTGTGCTTACCAACAACCAATTTGGCAATTTGTGGGCCAAATTCCTGAATTTTTGAATGCTTCCTCCTCTGTACTTGAATACCTTGATTTAAGTGGCAACAGATTAGAAGGGCCTATTCCCATGTCAATCTTTGAACTCAAAAACCTGCAAGTCCTAGTTCTTACTCAATTTGACCTTTCATTCAACAACTTGGCAGTCAATGTAAGTAGCAGCTTTTCTTCTTTCTCACCCCAGATTTCCAAATTGAAATTGGCTTCTTGCAAACTTGTCAGCATTCCTAATCTGAAGAATCAACCGAACCCAATTGGTGAGTTAGATCTTTCAGACAATCAAATTTCTGGAGAAATTCCTAATTGGATTTGGGAAGTTGTTGATGGCAATCTAAACCTCTCACAAAATAGATTGGTGGGTTTTCAAGAACCTTATTCTATTTTTAATATGAATGTACTTGACCTACATTCTAACCGGCTTCAAGGAAAAATCCCACTCCCATCACCAATGGCTAGATTCGTTGATTACTCGAGCAATGATTTTACTTCTTCCATCCCATATGACATTGGCAATAATGCACCGGTTATGATCTTCTTTTCCATTTCAAACAATATGCTTACCAGTGTTATTCCTGAATCATTGTGCAATGCTACATCGCTTCAAGGTCTTGACTTGTCAAGCAATAATTTGAGTGACAGAATACCAACTTGTTATTTTGAGATGGGTAATGTTCTGGGTGTTCTGAATGTAAGAAGAAACAGTCTCTATGGAACCATTCCATACAAATTTCCAGGAAATTGTGGATTGCAAACGCTGAGTATGAACTCGAATCAGATAGACGGATTAGTTCCAAAATCTCTAGCCAATTGCACAAAGCTGGAGGTTTTAGACCTTTGGAACAACAAGATGAGTGATGCCTTCCCATGCTGGTTAAAGAATATCTTTAGTTTGCATGTCTTGGTTTCAGCTAGGAAGCACGAATACTCCATTTGGTGGAGGTAACTCGTATCCGGTTTGGATACTTCAGGATACGTATTTGATATGCCAAATGGCGTATCCGTTGACTTTTTCATGTACAAGCTTGACTGGAGGATACTTGGGGATACAGCAAGGATACGAAGGGATATAGGGAGGATACGTCGAGATACATCCAAGATACGTTTGGGGCAATATTGTAATTATTTTAATATAAAACAGGGTCAAATTATAACTTAAAAAATTTATGGGTCAAAATGAAAGTGTAAAGAAATATATCAGTTCAAACAAGACTTATGTGACATATGCTTTATTTAGATTTTGTAATATGTTATGACTTATGTGACATGTTTTATTTGGATCTTGTAATATGTTACATTGTTATGACTTTTGTAGTTATGTGACATATTTTATTTGGATTCTAAATATTTTTGATTTTGAATGAATTATCAAATATGTTTTCATATATTATTATTTTTTAAAAATATAAATATATATTATTTTAATTGATGTATCTTGCTGTACCTGTATCATAGTTTTTAGAAATTATTGATTTAGCTTCCAATAATTTCTTTGGAAGATTACCGCAAAAAAGGCTTAACAACTCGGAGGCAATGATGGTTGATGAAGATAAAGCCCAATCTCAGCTCCAACACCTTCAATTTGAGATTTTAGGAAACCAATACTACCAGGATGCAGTAACAGTTACCATGAAAGGTCAGAAGATGGAGCTAGTTAAGATTCTCACTTTATTCACCTCCACTGACTTATCATCCAACAATTTTCATGGGTTGATTCCAAAAGAGTTGGGATTATTCAAATCTCTCCATATTCTCAACTTGTCGTATAATTCTTTCACGGGTTCAATCCCACCTTCTATAGGAAATTTTCGGCAACTAGAGTCCTTAGACCTCTCGATGAACAACTTGTGTAGCCATATACCTACGCAACTAGCAAGCCTGAATTTCCTTTCTGTCTTGAATCTTTCACATAATCACTTAGTGGGAAGGATCCCAACAAGTACTCAACTCCAGTCATTTTTACCATCTTCTTTTGAGGGTAATGAAGGATTATGCGGGCCTCCTCTGACGACAAGTTGCATGAATTCCAATGGGTCACCTATTCCAGCTCCGAGCAACCAACTTGATCCTTTAGAGCACCCATTTCAAATGTTGAATTTGATTTACAGTTTTTCATAGTCATCGGAGTTGGGTTTGGGACAGGCTTTAATTGTAGAGGCCGTTACATCTGGCTATGCTACAATGTCATGAGCCATCAGTCTTACAGATTTATATGTGTAGATTGCTTTATGGGGATAAAGTCGCATTAGATGGATCTAACGAATGAGATATAATTTCACATAAGCTGTTGCACAGACAATCTTGTTTGTTGACCAAATCTGTAGCGGTAGCATCTCCATTGTCTAATCGCACCATATTTTATGTGGATTTCTACAGGTCCAGTGTTATTTATTTATTTATTTTATTTTTTTTGATTGCTTTAGAAACTTTAATGGTATATGCTTGGGTCTCAAAGTCTGCTTTGGGCCATCTGCCATGTGATTGCTACTGCTGCTATGTTTTTATTAAGATCTACGTCTTCCTAGTAAGACACATAGTTCTTTGTCGTTCCTCGGTCAAGTATTACTGTTCTGTCATGGCACTGTCTCCACCATCACCACCAGCAGGCTCAATGTCATTCTGGTTATTGACTCAAAATTAAGAAGCTAGTGTGATATGCAAACTGATCTTGTTTGGTGGTAGCATATTCATTTTTTTACTTTGATTATATTATTCTTTTTAGCTCTGAAAGATGTTAAGGAAATGGCAACGGATTTTTAGAATCTCCCTAGGACAATTCATCACAAGTTGAATCTTCACTTATACTTTTGTGTACATTTTTATGCTTTTCCACATCCTCCAGTAAGCTTTCACACTAAGTCCGCATACCAATCGCACAGACAATCTAAATTTGAAATTGACACGTTATATATCAAGAAAATGAAAACAATTCAGATCTCCTGTAAGCTTTCTTGTTGACTGGGCACACAACTTCCCTTGTTTGTTGACTGGGCACACAAGTCTTCTGCTTCTGTAGCGGACTATACAACTTCCCTTGAATTTCGCATTGTCCCCGACCCAGTTTTTATTTTTCTGTGATTTACATCCCTTTTTCTAAAGTTTTGCTCGATAAATTTTTGTCATGGTAGACTTTGAAATTCATATGAAGTTATCTACGCTACAATTGACTCAAAAGATGACTTTCTTTTTGGGAGAATTTCATGATTAACCCCATAAAACGTTGAAAACTTATTTTTAACTACAAACAAAATTTAGATTGTTAATAACCATTTAATTTCCCATATGGCCATATGGTTATATGCCCCTCATTAAAATGATTTTTCACGTTTCACATTTGGCTTTAAAAATGGTTTAACATTTGACTTCAACACCAGGAAAAGAAGGGAGGAAGACGAAGCAAGTGTATGGAGGGATATTTTGGTAATTTAATGTCTATGGGGTGAAATAAATTTTTATAATGTGATTACTAACAATAAAAAATTTGTTTGTGGTTAAAAATAAATTTTACACATTTTATGTGGTGATTTTCATAAATTCGCACTTTTTTTTTGTACTGTTTGTAATGACATTGCCACTTCACAAGCATACACATTCAGGGTCTTCCCATAAATTTCTGCTGCAGATCCTGTGTCTTATCTCAAATATCTCCTCTTTGCTGTTTTCTTGTTCTACTTCCCACGGTGGGTGGCCAAAATGTGAGAGCAACTTTTAGGGTGTCAAAAGTTGAAATATTTATTAATGTCACCAGAAGAGGAGACATTTATTAAACATTTATTCAAAAAAGTTGTATGATTACTAGGTCTCAGTTGAATAGAATTCATGTCCTGACACCCTCCTTCTAGTACTAGTCCTATATTAATAATGTCACCACAAGCTAGCTCTTTCATTCAATCTCAAGTCAGATCAGTCATTTTGGTGTTTTAGCTATAATTTCTTCTCCAATGAGAATTATTCTTTTCTCATGGCTTTTCTTCATAGCCTTTTCAACAAATTTCTTTGGCATCCCCATGATTCTGGTTTCTGGGATATGTCAGAGTGACCAACAATCCTTGTTACTCCAAATGAAAAACAGCCTCTCCTACGACTCTACTTCATCTGTACGTCTGGTGCAGTGGAATCAAAGCACCGATTGCTGCGATATGGCTGGTCGTGTTATTGGTCTTGACTTAAGTGATGAATCAATCTATGATGGAGTTGATAATTCATCTTGTCTTTTCGATCTTCAGCATCTCAGGAGCCTAAATTTGGCTTTTAATTCATTCAATGAAGCTCAAATTCCATCCAGGTTGGCCAACCTCACCAATTTGACTTACCTCAATCTTTCTAATGCCGGCTTTGAGGGGCAGATTCCCATTGAGATTTCGAGTTTGACAAGGTTGGTTACTCTTGATCTGTCATGTTACTCCTGGAAGGCTCAGTTGCAACTTGAGAATCCAGACTTAAAAGTACTTGTTCAGAATCTCAGTGAGCTCAGAGAACTATATCTTGATAGTGTAAATATATCAGCCCACGGAAATGAATGGGGCCAAGCTTTTTCATCTTCGCTACCTAATCTGCAGGTTTTGAGCTTGTCATATTGTTATCTTTCAGGCCCTATCCATTCTTCCCTTGCAGACCTTCAATCACTCTCAGTCATTCGTTTGGATGGAAATGATTTGTCATCTTCAGTTCCAGAATTTCTGGGTTATTTTCCAAGTTTGACCATCTTGAGTCTGGCTCATTGTGGTTTGTTTGGAAAACTTTCTGAAAACATATTCAAGGTATCAACACTTGAAACTCTTGAATTATCTTCTAATGATTTACATCATGATTCATTTCCAGATTTTCCTCAAAACAACTCTTTACGAACCTTGATGCTCCATAACACAAATTTGTCGGGGACGCTACCACATTCCATAGGAAACCTTAAAAGTCTGTCGAAATTAGATCTTGGAAGTTGCAACTTCACTGGTCCACTTCCCACTTCAATGGCTAATCTAACCCAACTAGAATATTTGGACTTGTCAGCAAACAATTTCAGTGGTTCAATACCTTCTTTTAATATGTCCAAATCTCTCAACTCTTTAGACCTCTCTCATAATGTTTTGACTGGTGGGATCTCGTCCACTGACTGGGAGCAGCTTCAGGATCTTTCTTGGGTAGATTTAAGCTTTAATTTCTGACCACTCATAAATGAGCACCCGCAATAGTACGGAGCCGTAGGAGTAGTAAAAAATGATGAATAGAATTCGTCCCACAAGGATTGATGTATTGAATACCACAATTGATTGATTCAATTACTATCTAGACAAACAAATTTAAGATGATGAAATTATACTACTCAACTTCAACTAAATTAAACATAAACTAAAATGCAATAATTTAAACTAGGCAAGCTAACAAACTAAAACAAGCCAAACACAAGCAAGTGATTGTATTTCTTATGGGAAATTAGGCTAAGACCATGAATCCACCTATCCAATTCTCATTAATTTTAGGCACATCATTGAGGTAAAGTATGCAAGTGTGTGTGTAGATTCGTGATACCCTCTATTTGTCTGTAACCTCTCTCAAGTGATAAAGACAACATTTATATGCACCAACAACCTATTTCTCAATGGTTATCCGAACTACATACAAATTCATTAAGTTTCATGGCACACAAATTGAATCCTACAAGCTAGCATCGCATATTTCTATCTTACTAGACTTGTATCGGGCATTTCATCGAGCACGTTGTGTGCTTCTCCTCTCGGTGCTTCACACAACAACCAAATATCAACCAAGTGCCAGCTAGACACCTAGAAGCATTAAGCAATTGAAATACTCATACACAACACAAGCAATAATGATAAAGTAATTGCATTAACTAATGATTCATGGAAAAGGTTTCATCTTGGCCTTAGCCAAGATGATTTAGTTCATATTACAAGAAATGACAACAAAAGATATGATATTTATGTAAGCCATAACAATTTACAAATGAAAATAAAGAGAGAAAGGTATAGAGAAAACTATATGTGAAGCTCTCCTCCTCTCTTGGTATGTTGGTGTGCTTGGCTTGCTTCTTCTCTCTTAGTCCCCTTTTATGCTCCAAGGTTGGGTTTTTATGGTGGATAATGGTGGGAAAGTTGGATATTTGATGTTTGGTGGGGTGGATTTTAAGTTTGGGTGAAGGATTGAAGGTTGGATGTAGTGATTTGGTGGATTTGGAGAGTAGAAATGTGTTCTTGGAGTGTTTTGAATGTATTGTGGGAGTTCAAGAGGTGTAAAAAAATGAGAGGAAAAGAGGTATTTAAAGAGTGGAGAGGATAGGGCAAGAATTTGGGGTCAAAGGACAAGAAAACCCCTCAAATTCGGACAAAAAGGACACAAAACGAATGCCCAGGGCGCTGTACGAAAGCGCTGTACGTACAGCGCCCAATTGCTGTCCACATTTCAGAGAATTGGTGCTGTACGGGCGCTGTACAAAAGCGATGTACGTACAGCGCCTCTTGTTCTTCAGTGTCTTCCAGCAACGCGCACAGTTACAGAAACGGGCATAACTTTCTCTAGAAATATCGGAATTGCGATCCGTAAAAACCATTGGAAAGTAGACATCTTGGGCTTTCCAAAAATAGGTAGCACGAAACCTAGTTCAATCTGAGGTGAGAGATATGGCCCCCGAAACATAGATGTACTGCACAAGTCTTTCCCATTTCAGCCCTTTTAACTTCAAAAACTCATCAATTAAGCTTAAATACCTTATTTATGGCAAATAACCTACACAAAGCTCACTAAACACGTTAAATATATAAATATGCTCGAAAACGAGTACAATTGATAAGAAATGGGGGTTACACCGAGTGTACAAATGGGCACTATCAATTTCCTTAATGGAAGTATCCCCCCATCACTGTTTGCACTTCCATTGCTGCAGCAGCTTCGGCTTAGCAATAACCAATTTGAGGGCCAAATTCCTGAATTTTTGAATGCTTCCTCCTCTGTACTCAATACCCTCAATCTAAGTGTCAACAGATTAGAAGGGCCTATTCCCATGTCAATCTTTGAACTCAAAAACCTGGATGCCCTGGTTCTTTCTTCCAACAAGTTCAATGGCACTGTACAACTGGATGTGATTGGAAAGCTTGTCAATCTTTATACATTTGACCTTTCATACAACAACTTGACTGTCAATGTAAGTACCAGCTTTTCTTTCCCTTCCAATGTTCATCATTTGCAGTTGGCTTCTTGCAAACTTGTCATGATTCCTAATCTAAAGAATTACTCGTTAATTGAGTTAGATCTTTCAGACAACCAAATTTCTGGAGAAATACCGAATTGGATTTGGGAAGTTGTTTGCTTTAATCTAAATCTTTCACATAATAGCTTGGTGGGTTTTCAAGAACCTTATTCTATTTTGAATCTGAGGTTTCTTGACCTACATTCTAATCAGCTTCAAGGAAAAATCCCACTCCCACCACCAGAGGCTGCAATTGTTGATTACTCGAGCAATAATTTTACTTCCATCCCAGATGACATTGGTAATGTTGCATACAATATGGCGTTTTTTTCTGTTTCAAACAATAAGCTTACAAGTGTTATTCCTGAATCATTGTGCAATGCTACATGGCTTCAAGTTCTCGATTTGTCAAGCAACAATTTGAGTGGCAGAATACCAACTTGTTTATTTGAGATGGGTAATAGTCTGGGTGTTCTGAATATAAGAAGAAACAGTCTCTATGGAACCCTTCCGGAGAAATTCCCAGGATATTGTGGACTACAAACATTAAGTTTGAATGGGAATCAACTAGAGGGAATGGTTCCAAAATCTTGGGAACAACAAGATCAACGATGCCTTCCCATGCTGGTTAAAGAAGGTCTCCAGTTTGCATGTCCTGGTTTTACGATCCAACAAATTTAATGGCAACATCAGTTGCCTAGAATATGATGTCTCCTGGCCAATGCTTCAAATTATCGACTTAGCTTGCAATAACTTTACTGGAAGACTACCACAGAAAGGCTTAACGTCATGGGAGGCAATGATGGCTGATGAACAGAAAGCCCAATCTCAGCTCAAGCACCTTCAATTTCAAATGGCTGATGAAAATCAACACTACCAGGATGCGGTGACGGTTACAATGATAGGTCTGGAGGTGGAGCTAGTTAAGATCCTAACTTTATTCACCTCCATTGACTTATCATCAAACAATTTTCAAGGGCCGATACCAGAAGAGGTAGGACTATTCAAATCTCTTATTGTTCTCAATTTGTCGCATAATGCTTTCACAGGCTCAATCCCTTCTTCCGTAGGAAATTTAAGACAACTAGAATCCTTGGACCTCTCGATGAACAACTTGCATAGGCATATACCTGCACAACTAGCAAACCTGAATTTCCTTTCTGTCCTGAATCTATCATATAATCACTTTGTGGGAAGGATCCCAACAAGTACTCAACTCCAATCATTTTCACCAACTTCTTTTGAGGGCAATGAAGGATTATGCGGGCCTCCTTTGACGAATAGTTGCACAAATTCTAACGAGTCAACAATTTCACTCAATTTGATCCTTCAACACCCATTTCAAGTAATGAATTTGATTGGCAGTGCTTCTTAGTCATTGGAGTGGGGTTTGGGATAGGTTTTGTAGCAGCTGTTGCACCTTTGATATTCTCCGACAAAGTTAACTTATGGTATGATATCATTGTTCACAAATTTCTACGTCAATTCTGCATGTGAGCTTAAGATGTATCATCTTGAAATAAATAAATAAAGTAACCCGTTGGATTTTTTTTTTCTTGGTTGCTTTTAAAATTTAAATGGCAGATGTTTGGGTCTCAAACTCTGCTTTGATCCCTCTGCCGTGTGATTGTTAGATAGAAAATAAAAATGAAATGAAAGGCTACTGCTATCATGTTTTTATTAAGATATCCAGTTCTTTGTCGATTGTTGGTCAAGTATTGTTGTTCTGTCATGGTATTGTCTCCACCACCAGGAGGCCCAACTTGATTCTGGTTATTGATTCAAAAGATGCTAATGAGATATGCAAACTGATCTCGTTTGGTTGTAGCAAATTCATTTTTTTACTTTGGCTTATATTATTCTTTTTAACTCTCAAAGCAATCATCAGAAGTTTGTAATTAATTGGTAATTCAAACATAATTGCTAAACCAAAAAAAGGATTAATGCTCTGCTTTAGTTATTTTATTCCTTCATCTCTGAATGAGCTTTAAGGAAATAACTATTGGATTTTAGAATATTGCTAGGACAAACATAAGATGTTGAACTTCAAATTTTTTTCCATCATAATTGGATTTTTGTTGGTGAAAATTTGAGGTAAGAAACCAGAAAAAGTCATAAACTGAAACGATGATCGTAAAAGTAATAATTTTTCAGGAGAACAGGGGTTTCATACCCTGATAAAATGTGGAAAGAAGAATTTATAGTTAAATTTACAGAAAAGTTACAAACAAATTTGATTCAACAAAATGCGCCGTGGGACTTCACACATTCCAGGGCCTTCCCATAATATTATGCTGTTGACCCCTGTTTCATCTCAAAATATCTCCTCTTCTGCTGCTGTCTCCTGTCACTCTCCTGCCAGTCCTATATTAATAATGTCACCATAAGTTCTTTCATTCAATCAAGTTTTCTCTCCTACCAGTTCTTTCATTATATTTTGTCTCCAATGAGGATTATACTCTTATCACGGCTTTTCTTCATAAACTGTTCGACAAATTTCTTTGGCATCCCTATGATTCTGATGGTGTAAAATTTTCAGCCCACGGAAATGAATGGTGCCAAGCCTTATCATCTTCGCTACCTAATCTACAAGTTTTGAGCTTGTCCAATTGTTTTCTTTCAGGCCATATCCATTCTTCCCTTGCAGACCTTCACTCACTCTCGGTCATTCATTTGGATGGCAATAATTTGTCATCTCCAGTTCCAGAATCTTTGGCTGATTTCCCAAATTTGACCATCTTGAATCTGGGTGGTTGTAGTTTGTACGGAGAACTTTATAAAAATATATTCAAGGTATCAACACTCTTGCCAGATTTTCCTCAAAATAACTCTTTACGAAGTCTTTGGAATTGTACTCATATGGGACTGGACAGCTGTGCAAGTCTTGTAATTAATGTTAGTCCTGATTGACGACACGTCGTTGCGATGTCGGTCAAAAGATGAACATTTAAGTTCGACCTCGCTAGCGCGCGAGTCACAGGGACTAGCACAGCGGCAAGTGAGGGTATCGTTCCACAGGGAGGTGGGATCCGCCGACCGTCACCGGTTCTAGCTATTATTACAACACTCCGAGAGAACTCGTGTGTTGCGGTTGCGGAAAAGTGTAAATAATACTATAAATATATAAACTAACTACCATAATATATACATGGATAGGATGGAATGGAGAGATGCATGAAATGTGGTAACACTAGGGAAATGATTCAACCGTAACAATCCTCCTAATTAAGCTCTAGACTCACTTAGTCCCTCAATATGCAAGTATATCATAGGCTCGTGTCCCCTTAATTGATCTCTAATCTCTCTCGAGTCTTAGAAATCACATCCACACATACAAAGTACACATGAATTCATTAAGTGCCGTGGCACACGCACAAGAGCCCTGTATGCCAGCCTAGTGTATCTCTCACTGTCTGGTCATATACAGTGGTTATTTCGTTGGGCATTTAATGCGCAACCGCATGGGCCATACTACAGCCAATAATTCATTCACAATGGCTAACCAAATACGGGATGGCAACCAAGTGAAAGCATTAAGAATACGAGATACCCATACAACACGTATGTTATATACTCGTGTCCCCTTAATTAATCTCTAATCTCTCTCGATGTCTTAGAGATTACATCCATGCATAAATGCTTGGATTCATTAAGGACTGTGGGACACACACACGAGCTCTACACGCCAGCCTAGTGTATCTCTCACTGTCTGGTCAAATGTAGAGGATATCACGCTGGACATGTTAATGTGAACCACGCAATATATAACATATAGCCTAAATATCATCCACAAGGTGGCTAACCGAGTGAAAGCATTAAGCAATGAAATACCTATATAATTACACAAGCACAAGAGGAATTCAGTTTGTCTTAAATCTAGATACGGATTCGGTTTTATCAATCTCCCTAGGATGGCTAGACATGGAAACAAGCTTACCAAACAACTACATGCAACAAGTTGATTGCTTTACATTAAGACCATTCCATTTAAGCTAGGGGTTCATTCTCTTGATTTGGGAATTATCCCTAAATCAATTCATCACCCAACCAAAGCCATTGGTGAGCAATTGTGCCTTTGAAACAAAGACCCATTAAGTACAAGAATATAGAACCAAAGTCTAATTTAGCAAATACATGCATCAATCAAACTTCTCCCACTCTTTAGAGCTAATACTCAACACTCAAATCATTCTATACATGGTATTTTGGATCATCCATCAATCAATCAACAATCATGGGATGTTAAATTATCTCTACTCCTAAATTAAATTACACTACTCCTAATCCCATTCATGGACACATATCAATTTAGACCCATCACACACATGAATATCACAACAAGAGATTTAATCATGAATAAAACAAAGAGTAGAACAAAACTCAAAGAACATAAGAGCAATCATACATATATTGCATTAATTGTAGGTTTACAAAATCCCCAAATTGGTGGTTACACAATTAAGAAAATAAGAAATACAAAGAGAATGAGTAAAAGGAGATACAACCCTTGAAGAAATTCCTCCAAGAGCTCCTTTCCATGCTTGGCTCGAAATTGGTCAAAAACCCCTCCTATCTCCTTGCAATCTACTCTCAATTGTGGTAGAGGAAGTGGAAAACATGGTGGTGTTGATGTATGGTAGCCTCCCATGGAGGAAAAACCTCCATGGGAGCTTGGATCCTCTCCTTATTTAGTGAGAAAGTGAAGAAGATGAAGAAAATGGAAGAGAGAGAGAGTGGGGCGGAAGAGAGAGAGAGGGAGTGAAGGGGGTCTGTCAAAACTGAAGAGAAGAGGGGGTATATATAGTGGGGAGAAGGGTTTAGGTCAGAATTGAGGGGAAAAGACGAAAATGCCCTTAAGTGGCAGATTTTTGGGGGGTCTCGCGGATGACTTTCCAGCAGCGCGCACCGTTACGGAAATGAATATAACTTTCTCCACAAACATCGGAATCGCGTTCTTGATGAACCGTTGGAAAGAAGACTTCTGGATCTTTCCAACCATATGTAGCACGAAACCCAGTTCGATCGGAGGAGAGAGATATGGCCCCCGCAAGTTGAGCATTCTGCAGGAAACTTTCGTCGAAATTCCGCCTTGACTTTTGCGCCCTATTCTGCGCCCTAGGGCCCAGAATTACAAAAAAATGAAGTTCTGGTCCCTTTCTGCGCCCATTTTTGCTGCCCCTTAACGCAGAACAAGGGCGCAAAACAAACTTTCAAAAATTACACTTTTGCCCCAATATTTCTCTATTTTTGCACTTTAGCCCCTGTGATGAAAAATATCCTGAAACACTTATTTAAAACGTTAAATACCCGGTTTTACCCGGAAAACAAGCATAAAAGATGAAAGTAAGGGGCTACACAACGTGTAGAAATAAGAGTTATCACTGATCGATATGGACATTTAACCAAACATTTAAGGCCAGGCTCATAATTTCCTTCTTCGCTTATACTTTTGTGTACATTTTTATGCTTTCACAGTAAGTCCGCATACAAATTGCAGAGACAATCTAAATTTGAAATTGACTCGTTATATAACAAGAAAATGAAAACAATTCAGATCTAACTCCTTTCCTGTTGACTGGGCACACAACTTCCCTTGTTTGATGACTATACAAATAAGTCTTCTGCTTCTGTAGCGGACTATACAAATAACCTTTTCTACAAATTTCTTTAGCATCCCTATCATTCTGGTTTCTGGCCAATGTCAGAGTGACCAGCAGTCCTTGTTACTCCAACTGAAAGACAGCCTCACCTTCGACTCTACTTTGTCTTTACGTCTGGTGCAATGGAATCAAAGAACGGATTGCTGTACATGGAGCGGTGTAGATTGCGATATGGCTGGTCGTGTTATTGGTCTTGACTTAAGCGATGAATCGATCTTAGATGGAGTTGATGATTCATCTTGTCTTTTCGATCTTCAGCATCTCCGGAGCCTAAATTTGGCTTTTAATTTGATTGAAGAAATTCCATCTAGGTTGGCCAACCTCACCAATTTGACTTACCTGAATCTTTCTTGTGCCGTCTTTGGGGAGCAGATTCCCATTGAGATTTCGAGTTTGACAAGGTTGGTTGCTCTTGATCTGTCATGTTACTTGATGCAGCAGCCATGGTATTGGATTACATGGAGGGGTTGGATAGGAAAAAGACCAAGGAAAAGGGGCAAATCATTCCTACTAGTCCGGGCGACGGAGTCAGAATGATTTGAAATCTACACAGTTGATGCGGTTCAGCGAGACCTTTCAAAATCACGAGCAAAGCTCGTGTGGCATACCCAAATTTAGCCGAATTCCATCGTTTAGGCCCCGAAAAGGCCGTTTTTGCAATAAATTTTGTTTTCCAAGTCCGAATCGACTTCTGTCAATTCTGGCTTGCTTAGAATCTTTTGTTTTATTTGTTTTTGCATTTAACTCAAAAACAAATAAAACAAAAGATTTATTTGTTTTTGTTTTATTTGTTTTTGCATTTAAGGAGAAATAACCTCAACGGCATTATTTCTGGAACATTTCCGAGAAATTGTGGATTACAAACTCTAGAACTCAATGGTAATCAACTAGAAGGAATGGTTCCAAAATCTCTGGCCAATTGCACAATGCTGGAAGTATTGGACCTTGGGAATAACCAGATCAACGATACTTTCCCATGCTGGTTAAAGAATGTCTCTAGCTTGCATGTCCTAGTTTTGCGATCGAACCGATTTTACGGAGAGATTGTTTGTCCGGAGGTTCACGGCATATGGCCAAGGCTTCAAATTGTCGACTTAGCTTCCAACAACTTTAGTGGAAAACTTCCGAGAAAATGTTTAACAACTTGGCGGGCAATGATGGTTGATGAAGATGAAGCCCAATCAAATTTCAAGCATCTTCGATTTGAGTTTCTGTTTCTCAGTCGATTGTACTACCTGGATTCCATAACAGTTACCAGCAAAGGTCTAGAGATGGAGCTAGTGAAGATCCTAACTTTGTTCACCTCCATTGACTTGTCATGCAACCATTTTCAAGGGCCTATACCTGACGAGATGGGACTATTCAAATCGCTCTATGTTCTCAACTTGTCACATAATACTCTCACAGGTCCAATCCCATCGAATATAGGAAACTTGCGACAGCTAGAGTCCTTAGACCTCTCTAGGAACAGCTTGAGTGGCGAAATCCCTTCACAGCTTGCGAGCTTAAATTTCCTTTCTGTTTTGAATCTCTCATATAATCACTTTGTGGGAAGGATCCCATCAGGTACTCAAATCCAGTCATTTGATCCAACTTCGTTCGAAGGCAATGAAGGGTTATGCGGGTCTCCCCTGCCTAATAAATGCCCAACAAATTCCAGCAATTCACAATATCCGGGACCAGCTTCAAGCAGTGAAATTGACTGGAAGTTCTTAATAGTCATTGGAGCTGGGTTTGGGATAGGCTTTGTAGTAGCGGTTGCATCCCCAGTATTTTCTGAGAAAGTAGACATATGGTATGACATTGTCATCCACAAATTTCTGTTGAAAATCCGCCATGGGATATGAAGATGTATTATGTTAAAAATAAAAATCCGAACCTCTTGGTTTTTGCTTATTTTTTCACTTTTAAATCTTAGCAGCTAGAGACAAGAATTCCTTTTGGAAATAGAAGTCACAAGGAACATGCGACAGAGTACTCTTTGTTCCTAAATGTCTCCATGTTAAAAGTTTAAGTCTTAATAAATTGCTTTGTTGTAAAAATGTTTCAAGCCTGCTTTGTTATAACTATAATCTGCCATACTACAACTTGGCAGTCAATGTAAGTACCAGCTTTTCTTCTTTCCCTCCCAGATTGCCAAATTGAGATTGGCTTTTTGCAAACTTGTCATCATTCCTAACCTAAAGAATTTCTCGTTAATTCAAGAGTTAGATCTTTCAAACAACCAAATTTCTGGAGAAATACCTAATTGGATTTGGGAAGTAGTTGACGGCAGTCTAAATCTCTCATATAATAGCTTGGTGGGTTTTCAAGAACCTTATTCTATTTTGAATATGTATTTACTTGATCTGCATTCTAACCGGCTTCAAGGAAAAATCCCACTCCCACCTCCAGAGGCAGTAATTGTTGATTACTCGAACAATAATTTTACTTCTTTCATCCTGGATGACATTGGTTATATTGCACCAAATATGTACTTGTTTTCCGTTTCAAACAAAAAGCTTACGGGCGAATAATGTAAAAATAATGTAATTAAGCTCTTTGCCTTCTCGAATTTCTTAGTTTGTTTAGTTGGACTTTTGAAAAAACTCTATTTATAAAAGATCTATTAGAAATAGTGTGATTTTAAACTTGACAAAAGCATTCATGTCTATATATGTGACGCAGAACGGAAGTTCTAGGGTTTACCAGCGTAATCCCCAAAGTAACAAAACTGGAATCCACCAGCAAAGAACGAATGTATGTAACTGAAAATTGATGATTTTATTGAATGAATTCTGAAACTGATAACAAAGGGCCTTAAATAGCCTCTCGAAACCCTAAAATAAGCAAAAGACTAAAATATCCTCCAACTAAATAAAAACAACTAAAAACGGAAAAATAAGAAAAAAACACAAAAATCTTCTGTTGCCCGACAGCCTAACTTAAACTACTCCGATGAGGATGCAAATGACGTCAACCGGGGAAACCCGGGTTGCCACGCTCTAGATCTTTGAAAACCCTTTCCGAAAACATATTATAATAGGAAATCTGACAACCGAGTCAAAAGTTACGCCCGTTTCTTTGGAGCACCTCTTTTGGACAATTTCCTGTCCATCTCTTCTTCAAACTCTAAAGCCAACTGTCCTACATCAGTCTCTCCCACCTGTGAAGAACTCGACCTCGAGTTATAATCAGGATAAAGTGGAACATCATCACAAAACTCATAAAGGTCAGCCACATTGAAAGTACGAGATATGTTCATATCAGCAGGCAAGTCGGTCACATAGGCATTGTTGTTAATCTTCTTAATCACCTTGTACGGACAATACTTCCTTGGCTTCAACTTGTTGTAGGAACCAACTGGGAACCTCTCCTTACGCAGAAACACCATAACCTGGTCACCCTCAGCAAACAATTTCTCACGCCTTTTAACATCTGCTGCAGCCTTATATTTCGCATTCTTCTCCTCTAACCGCGCCTTCACCTCAGCTTGAACATCACGAACCTGCTCAGCCATGGTCTCAGCAGCAACACTCATACCAGTGACCTTGGGAAGCCTTGCCAGATCCAACGCATGCTTAGGAGGTTGCCGATACACTAAAGCGAAAGGAGACTTACCTGTAGCAGTATGAACAGCAATGTTATACGCAAATTCAGCTTGTGCCAGAGCCACGTCCCACTGTTTTGGCTTGTCTCCACAGATGCTCCGAATTAAATTCCCTAGTGTTCGGTTTAGGTTCTCCGTCTGTCCATCAGTCTGTGGGTGTACAGTGCTACTGAACTTCAGAGTAGTATCCATCCGCCGCCACAATGTAACCCAGAAATGGCTAAGAAACTTCGAATCCCTATCAGATGTGATAGACTGGGGTACACCATGTAAACGAACCACCTCCCGAAAGAACAGCTGAGCCACATGTGATGCATCAGATGTCTTCCGACAAGGAATGAAATGTCCCATCTTGGAGAACCTGTCAATCACAACAAACACAGAATCGACCCCACGTTGAGTTCGTGGAAGTCCCAAAACAAAGTCCATCGACAAATCCTCCCATATTGCATTCGATACAGGTAGAGGCATGTAAAGTCCCGTATTTTGAGCCTGCCCTTTGGAAGTCTGACAAACATAGCACTTACGCACAAAATTACCCACGTCACGTTTCAGCTGAGGCCAATAATACCGCTCGGCTACCCCACTGATAGTCTTGTCACGCCCTAGGTGTCCACTTAAACTTCCACCATGCAACTCTCGAATCAGTTTCTCTCTCAACGAGCTTCGTGGAATACATAACTGATTGCCAAAGAAAAGGTATCCTTCACTTATATGAAATTCCCCTGCGGCCTGTTTCAGAACGCACTTTTTCCATACCTCTCCTAAATCCTCATCTTCTGGATACAATTCCTTCAGGAACTCGAACCCAACAATCTCTTGCTGCATAGTAACCAGTAGACTTGCGCGTCTACTCAACGCATCTGCCACTTTATTTAGGACACCAGACTTGTGTTTCAGAACGAAAGGAAACTTCTGCAAATAGGCTGCCCACCGTGCATGCATATTACTTAAGCTCCTCTGGCTGTTCAGGTACTTCAGCGCTTGATGATCAGTGTAAAGGATAAATTCCCGCTGAATCAGATAATGCTCCCAGTTCTTTAGTGTACGAACAATTGCGTAGAATTCTTGGTCATAGGTGCTCCACTTTTGACGTGCATCACTTAGCTTTTCACTAAAAAACGCCACTGGTTTCTTCTCTTGTGACAACACTGCTCCAATACCGATGCCACTAGCATCACATTCCACCTCGAATAACTTCTCAAAACTGGGTAAAGCAAGAACAGGCGTGGTGCACAATTTCTCTTTAATGACTGCAAAGGCTGTGTCGGCTGCCTCACCCCATTGAAACTTTCCTTTCTTCAAGCACTCAGTAATGGGAGCCACAACACTGCTGAAATCCCTCACAAATCGACGATAAAATGTCGCCAACCCATGGAAACTCCTTACCTCTCCTACCGCCTTCGGTTTAGGCCAATCACGAATGGCTCGAACCTTTTCTTCATCCACTAAAATTCCCTCTGAACTGACCACATATCCCAGGAATAATAATCTCTCTGTCAGCCAGCTGCACTTCTTCAGGTTAATAAACAATTTGTTTTCATTCAACACCTCTAGCACAGCCCTAAGATGCTCCATATGGTCTTCCTCATTCCTACTGTAAATCAAAATGTCGTCAAAATAGACAACCACATATTTTCCAATGAAGGGACGCAATACCTGGTTCATGAGTCGCATAAAAGTACTAGGAGCGTTGGATAACCCAAAAGGCATAACCAACCACTCGTAAAGCCCATCCTTTGTCTTGAAAGCCGTCTTCCATTCGTCACCAGGCTTAACACGAATCTGATGGTACCCATTTCGCAGATCGATCTTAGAGAACAATTTCGAACCCTCCAGCATATCTAGCATGTCATCTAGCCTCGGAATCGGAAAGCTATACCTAACAGTTATCCTGTTAATCGCCCGACTATCGACGCACATCCTCCAACTGCCATCTTTCTTTGGGACCAATAATGTGGGTACTGCGCACGGACTCATGCTCTCTCGAATAAACCCCTTTTTCATTAATTCCTCCACCTTTTCTTGTAAAATCTGATTCTCCTTGGGACTCATCCGGTAGTGAGGCAAATTTGGTAAGCTTGCTCCTGGAACTAAGTCAATATGGTGCTGAATCTCTCTCATTGGTGGAAGGGCATCTGGTAAGTCTTCTGACACCAATTCACTGAATTCGGCTAGCAGGGGCTGCACCTTTTCGGACACCATAATTTTCTGCTCCTCCTTGTCTTCTATCACCAAAGCTCGCACAACTACAACATGTACCTCCTGTGCCTCCTTAATTTCAGCTTCTAAATCAGTTATTGACGTGACTAGGGAGACTAAGGATTGCTCTTTTACTGTGGTCTTGGTTGAACTACCGTTTGAACACCGTTTTGGAACCATTGCAATCTTTCTGCCATTCCAATTGAAAACACAAACATTGTCGCGTCCCCTGTAGGTGATATCTACATCAAACTGCCATGGGCGACCCAATAACACGTGTCCAGCATCCATCTAGACTACATCACATGTCACCTCATCCCGGTAGTACTGCCCGATCGAAACAGGAACCTTACATACTTCTGTCACGTTCGCCTTAGGTCCTTTCTGAATCCACCCAATTGCATAAGGCTTGGGATGTTTTTCTGCCCGCAGCTTCAGATGCTCCACCAGTTTCCTGGACACAAAATTCTCACAACTCCCACTGTCAACTATTAAATCACAAACCTTTCCTTGGATACTGCAGCAAGTCTTGAAAATATTATTTCTCTGAGTAGAGTCCTCCAGTTTCGTTGAACACATGACTCTCTGAATCACACAATTTATGTGCTCTCCTTGTTCCTCCGCAATTTCTGCTCACTCTAAGAACTCGTCCATGTTTTCCTCTTCTTCAAAATTCTGATCCTCTTCTTCTTCAGCATCCACGAAGTTCACCAGTTTGCGAGCTGGGCATTCATTCGAACGGTGGCCTGGTTGGCCGCACCTATAACACTTCATACCGCCTGGTCTACTGTACGGGTTTGACGCCACTCGTGGGGTCTCCTTCGTAACTGCTGCTGCTGCTGCTGCCGTCGGACGTGACCCACCAAAATTATTACTTGGACCTGAACCCCTTTGAACCTGGTCTGCAGTAGTTTTAGCCTGACCCTGTCCATCACTTGGTGAAAATCTACTCCTATTCGCAATTGCATTGGACGACTCACCCATGTCTTTCTTGTAGTGAGAAAAACGATTGGATGATTTCTCCATTAACTCCGCCTTTAAGGCCATGTTTTGCGCCTCATCTACTGTCCATACAACTTGCAGCCCAATTTTGTCTCGAATGGTTGACTTCAATCGCCCCAAATATCTCAAAACCTGCTGTCCCTCAGTCTCGTTGAGGTTGTTACGAACTGACAGCCTGGACCACTCCTCAGTATAATCCGCAACGGTTTTGTTACCCTGCACACAATTCTGATAACTCTGAAAAATAAATTGTTCATAATCAGGAGGTAAAAACCTGCTCATCATAAGTTGTTTCATTCGCCTCCAGGATCGTATAGGAACCTTGCCTTGTCGCCGTCTATCCATCTGTAATTTCTCCCACCAAACAGCAGCCCTGCTTCTCAACTTATACGCTACCAATTTGACTTGACGTTCTTCCGCAACCTCAGTAAACTCAAAGAATCTCTCAACCTCTGAAATCCAGTCTAAAAACTCTTCAATCTGTAGTTTTCCATGGAACAATGGTATGTCTGCGCGAATCCGATAATCAGGTTGATTTCGGTTCAGTTGACGATCTCCTTGGTAACCCACGAAATCCTCTTCAGAATCCTCATCACTGAAATCTTGATGCTGCACATGTCTCGCGGCTCTAGGCAGACGTCTACCTTCAGGGCGGTCTAGGGCCAATCCCTCGACTCTAACTCTGTTGGCAGGGGCAGGAACAGGAGCAGGAGCCTGGTCCGTAGGGGTGTTGGGAGTAGGCAGCCGCTCCATCAGTTGCCGAACCATAGCCTCCAACCTCTCCATCGACTGTTGCTGCTCATCAATCGCCGCCCACACATCGCCATCCCTATGACCAGCGTCGCTAGGGTTAGCTCTTCCGGCTTCATTGTTGACCATCGTATAAGGCAAGTCCTTATGCTCTGATACCACTTGACGCAGAACGGAAGTTCTAGGGTTTACCAGCGTAATCCCCAAAGTAACAAAACTGGAATCCACCAGCGAAGAACGAATGTATGTAACTGAAAATTGATGATTTTATTGAATGAATTCTGAAACTGATAACAAAGGGCCTTAAATAGCCTCTCGAAACCCTAAAATAAGCAAAAGACTAAAATATCCTCCAACTAAATAAAAACAACTAAAAACGGAAAAATAAGAAAAAAACACAAAAATCTTCGGTTGCCCGACAGCCTAACTTAAACTGCTCCGATGAGGACGCAAATGACGTCAACCGGGGAAACCCGGGTTGCCACGCTCTAGATCTCTGAAAACCCTTTCCGAAAACATATTATAATAGGAAATCTGACAACCGAGTCAAAAGTTACGCCCGTTTCTTTGGAGCACCTCTTTTGGACAATTTCCTGTCCATCTCTTCTTCAAACTCTAAAGCCAACTGTCCTACATCAATATGTGATTTTAAAAATTTTATGTTTATTTTAATTATATTTTGCATCACAAAGACATCATGCTCCTATTAATAATTAGTCAAAATTTTATTTGTTTTTTATAATTAGCCAAAATATTATAAATTTTCTTTTAAAATAAATGTAGCAAACCGATAATAATATTAACGTTTATATGTCTTTACGAAAGTATGATAATGAGTATAAAAAATCTACCAAAAATTCATTCAAGCTATTAAGATAAAATATAAAAACTGCACCTAGTTGTTGAATAAGACATATGCCTAAGTGTATAGTTTGATATTGATCATAATTATATGGAGTCATACTCATACGCGACGTTGATTATGACATATTGACATGGTTAAGTTGTGGTTTTTGTCTTTTATTATTTTTATTTTACATAAATTAAGTTTATTTGATTTGTTTCAGTTTTGCTTAGTTGCTTTGAAAATATAGGTAAAAAAAAAATTGAAATCTCTCGTCCTTAATTGCATAGTTGATGGAGAGTTGTTTATATTATTTTTGAAGTTTTTTTTAATTTTTTTTATAGATCGTTAATGTTTGTATTTATTTATTTATTTATTTATAATGTTTATTCATTTTAAAAGTTATTCGTTTTATTTTATTTATGAAACTTGTTAAGAATGAGTATGCTTTTATTTGAAAATGGAACATATGTTTGGTGGTTGATGTTTTTCAAAGAGTTTTATGTTTATCTTCGAAAGTGAAATTCTTTCTAATTTTTTTTTATAAAAAAGTCATTCAAAGTCTTTAATAGGAATGGAAGACAAATTGTGAGATTTATTACAACTAAAAGTCATTGATATTTTAAAATCATTACAAGTCATTGATATTTTAAAGTCATTATAAGTCATTTTTTGAATACCTCCTAACTTTCATAGATAGTTAAAAAGTCTTGATTGAATACCCCATAACTTTTAAAGACATTTTTAAAGTCTATAAAAGTTCTGTATTGAATATCTCATGACTTTTATAGAGTCATTAAAAGTCTACATTGAATACACTTAAACTTTTTAATTCCATAAAAGTCATTAAAAGTCTTTTAAAATCCTAATTGAATACACTCTCCTTAATTGAAAGAAGGATTTAGCTATTATACATGTTTTGTACGGTTACAAGATCTTTATTATTTGGAAACCCTGCATTGATTTGTTTCTGAGTTTTCTTTTGCAGCCCGTGGAAAGGGAATAAATTAATTAATCAAATTCTGGGAGGCTTCCTTAAGTGCATTTTTAGAAGTCAAATTCCAGGAGGCTTCATGAAGCGTAAATAGATGGTTAGGAAGAATGGTTCTGCTTAACAAAACATTTAATGGGAGACTCACAATTTCCTTCTTCACTCATCTTTTCATACTCTTGAGTCTTGACTACTTGCTGGTGAGCGCCTCCTCCTTCTCGTAAATTGATTTCATTTTTTAACCATAAAAAATGGAAATCAATGTTCAGTGACTGTAGGATAAGTCTCCCTGACTCCCTTCCAACATTTTATAGTCAATGTTCTTTGGCAGATTTAATCACCAAAAAGTCCATGGAATGTTATTCCTGATATGGACATATAACCAAACATTTAAGGAGAGCCTTACAATTTCCTCTACGTTCTGTTAGAAGATAGATCTATAGAAATATCAACTTCAATTCAAAACCATACAGAGGAAATGGATCCTGCAGCCAATATGGACCGACTATTCTAAGTCTCCCAATTACAACTTTTATTGCCCTGGCAATTTCCTTATACAGTGATTGATGTAGGACAGTGATATTGTCGTAACGGGACAAACATAGAGTCCTTTGAATAAAGAATATGTCCCTCCCTTCACTCTTCTATCACCTCTGCAAGTTTCTGTAATTTGGGAGTGTTTGCAATGAGAATTCCAAAAAGTCCTATGTTAACAAGTAGGTCCTTCACGCATTAGCTAGGGTCTTCTCATAAATTTCACCAAAAAGTCCATGGAATGCTATTCCTGATATGGATCTATAGATGCTTTTAAAATGCTTGTTTAGAGTTCAGATATTAAATTAAGAGTTGGACGTATAGAAAGAAGACATTGTGGAAGATGGGACTTTACAATTGTAAGTCTTCCACTTAATGTTAGTGCTGATTCGGACATTTAACCAAACATTTAAGGCCAAGCTCACAATTTCCTTCTTCACGAAAAAAATATCTCAGATAATTCCAAAAAAATAAAAATAAAAATCTCAGATGGGTCTAACGACAAGTCCACAACACGGAAAATCTAAATCTGAAAACGACTCGTTATATACCAAGAACATGTAAGCAATAAAGATCCAACTTAAGTTTCCCAATTACAACTTTTATGGTCTACGAATTTCACATTGTCATTGTCCCCGGCCAAAAGTCTTTGGAATTGTACTCATTGATTTTTCCAAGGTACCTTGGTTTATTGTCTCACTATTTCATTTCATTGGTGGTCCTTTTTAGTATAGTTTAAAACTCCATTTAAGGAAAATAAAGACAGATTCTTCTATGAACTTAATTTTAATGGGTTATGTTACACTTTCAAAAAAAAAAAAAAAAAAAAAAAAAAAAAAAAAAAGGGTTATGTTACTATACAAATTTTGTATAGTTTTACAGGGGTGTTTACTGGTCATTAGTGTTGGGATTTTCCAGGACCAATGAACTCGGAAGCGACATGCCTAGTATTACCATACAAATTTTGTATGGTTTTATGGGGGTGTATACAAGTCTTCTGCTTCTGTAGCGGTAGCATTACCATTAAAGCCAGATATGACTCCTGGGCCCTGTTTTTAACTCAAAAGATGCAAGTGTTGGTCTGTTGGATGCATACCCGTATTATTTACTTGATAATAATTAATGCCAAATAAGTCCAACTACAATACAGAAGTTTTTATTTTTCTGTGATTTACATCCCTTTACAGGGAATTACGTCTCCCTAAACAATTGTGTTTTTACAGATTTTAATAATAGTTGTTTTGTTAATATCTTTCATTAGAAAATTCAGATGTGGTTTTTTATTAAAGGGGGAATTGCATTTTAGTCCCTATAGTTTGCCTTATTCTGGGTTTAGTCCACGGTTATTTTTTTGAGTAATTGGCACAAATCCCCCCCAGACTATACCAGCTTTTGCATGTTGCCCCATAAACTATTTTATTAGGCACTAAACCCCCTGAACTATCACTTATTGGCAATCCTTTGGGTTTTTTTGCCCCCTGAGGGGGCATCTTTAGTCTTGGTCTGCCAATAAGTGATAGTTCAGGGGGTTTAGTGCCTAATAAAATAGTTTAAGGGGCAACATGCAAAAGCTGGTATAGTCTGGGGGGGATTTGTGCCAATTACTCTATTTTTTTTTGTAACTTTTAGTCCTTCTGTGACAGAATCTGTCAAAAGACAGATTCTGCCATGTCAGTCGGACTAAAAGACTGTAATGCCCCTCTGACTTTCTAATACCCTTTGAAAGACCGTTTTACCCTTCACTAAAAATTAAAAACAGATTTAATAATAATAATAATAATAATATATATATATATATATATATATATATATATAATAGATTTTAAAAAAACAAATAAATATAAAATAAAACAAAAAAAAAAAAAAGCTTCATCTCTCACCAGTATACAACACAATCATCAGAAGATCAAATCATAAAAAAAAATTCTTTAATTTATGATCTGATACAATTAGTGCATCACATTAATAAATTCATGCTCAACAAAAACGCAATTTTATTCAATAATAACACAATTACAAGAAGAAATTTGATAATGTCATCGTCTTCATATTGCAAACAATTGTTTTCCCAGATGCAGTTCCACCAGCAACACTTGGAAGACACAAAAAACCCACAATATATATCAAAACATGAACTTGAAAAATCAAATCAAATCAAAATCAAATCGAAGAGATGAGACGAAGTGAAATTGGGAGGTAGTTGATGTGGAAAATGAAACCCGGAAATCAAAATCAAATCGAGAAGCTAAGACGAAGAAAATGAAACCCAGAAATTGTATACAAACAAACAATTCGGTGAACCAAACCGATTTCAAGCCCCCTAAACACAGTAAATCAATTTCAACAACCACAAACACAAACCGAGCCCCAATCGAACCCAAACCATCCACAACCACACCCAAATCCAATCAAACCCATAAAACACCCAGGTAGTTGATGTGGAAAATGAAACCCAGAAATCAAAATCAAATCGAGAAGTTGTGACGAAGAAAATGAAACCCAAAAATTGTATACAAACAAACAATTCGGTGACCACAAACACAAACCGAGCCCTAATCGAACCCAAACCACCCACACCCAAATCCAATCGAACCCATAAATCACCCACACCCAAACCCAATCGACAAAGAAGAAAAAGAAGAAGAAAAGAGAGAAAGAGATCGGTTCAGTTTAGGGTTTGATGACAAGAAAGAAAGAGAAGATACGGCGGCCGGGATCTCGTCGGTGGTAGTGGTGGCGGCGGCGGCGGCTAGGGTTTGATGGAGATGAATGAAGAAGAAGATATGAGGTTTGAGTTGATGATGGGGTTTGATGGAGAAGAATGAAGAAGAAGATGTGGGGTTTGAGTTGATGATTTAGGTCGATGATGATGATGTGGGAGATGTTTTGTTTTTTCTTTTATTTTATATTAGTTTTGTAAAAAAAAATTGTTTATTAGTTGGTTTTTTTTTAATATATATAATTTGTTTTAATTGTTTTAATTGATTTACCGTCCAATTTTTTTTTTTTTTAATTATTATTTTTAATATTAATATTTTATTAATTATTATAATATTACTTATTTTATTAATTATTTAATTTTTTGATAAAAATAATTATTATTTGATTTAATAATAATATTTATTTGTTTTTTAAATTAATTTTTAAATTATTTTTATTTTATTTATTATTTATTATATTATTAATTGTATATATCAAATTACCTTTATATCCTTCTGTCCTAATTACCCTTCCTGCCCCACTAATGAATTTACCTATTTACCCTCGTTGACCCTCGTTGACTTGACGGAACCCTAACAGAATTGGACGGTAGGGACTGGAATTCATATTGTCAGAATACAGATGGACTGAAAGTTACAATACCAAAAAACCATGGACTAAACCCAGATTAAGGCAAACTATAGGGACTAAAATACGATTTTCCCTTTATTAAAAGGTATTTTTAAGTACGATCATTCAATAGAAATTGATTTTTCAATTAAGCTCTTTGCCTTCTCGAATTTCTTAGTTTGTTTAGTTGGACTTTTGAAAAAACTCTATTTATAAAAGATCTATTAGAAATAGTGTTTTTGAAAAAAATATATTTATTTGGTTGGTTTCAAACTCTAAAATGCTTCTACTGAATTTAAAATTCCAATCAAACAACTCTAAAAAAACTCAAATAAAGGTTTGTAGAGCTTTTAAAGCATATATTAGAAAACCAAACCAAACAAGCACAATTACCTCGTCATGAGTTAACTTGTTCCCACCCTGATTTATGTACATGATCAGGATATGAACCCGAAAAGATAACCAGTTTCCAGCCCAAACAATTTCAAGTTATTGGCCCCATTAAAACATGATCAGGTCCCAAAAGTTAACAAGTTGACCTGTGAAGTGCCAGCTGTTGGGGCACGTCACGAGTTGACTCAGAACGTCATTTTGGTACGAAACCCATATACTAAACACAGAAATTCAGGTTCTAATAATGTACTGAAGTGAAGAAAACAGCAACGACATCAACATTGACCGAATGAGGTTGGTTTAGGATGCACCTTATTTAATCGCAGGAAATTAATGTTTCATTTTTGGTCATTTTGTTCATTGAAACTCTCAAAGAGGTTTTCAGAATCTTTGAATCACAGTACACAAGCATCATATCACATTGATTTCATTTTTTAACCATCAAAAATCGAAATCAATGTTCAGTGTCAAATTGTAGGATAAGTTTTCCTTCCAACACTTCATAGTCAATGGTTTTTGGCAGATTACGTTAATCACCAAAAAATCCATGGAATATTATTCCTGATACAGAAAAAATGGTATTGCTCTGGCAATTTCTTTATACAGTAATTGATGTAGGACAGTGATATTGCCGTAACTTAATTTAATTTAATTTTTTTTTTGTCTGTTTGTAATGAGATTGCTGTTCACACGTTACAAACACATTCGATTCAACAAGTGGGCCTTCACGCATTCCAGGTCTCCCCATAAATTTCTGCTGCAGTTCCTCTGTCTTATCTCAAATATCTCCTCTTCTTCTATTTCCCCGAACTTGAACTTGAACTTAATTGTTATAATTATTAAAGAGAGAATAATATCCTTTTTCCCTCCAATATAAAGTAACCCACAAGCTCTATCGCTTCTACATTTTGAACTATCAATTTGTTTCCAATGAGACTTCTACTCTTCTCATGGCTTTTCTTGATAACCTTTTTAGCAAATTTGTTTGGCAGCGATGTCGTTTTGGTTGCCTGTCAATGCCAGAGCGATCAGCAGTCGTTGCTACTCCAATTGAAGAGCAGCCTCAATTTTAAAGTGAACCAATCTGTGCATCTGGTGAAGTGGAATCAAAATACAGATTGCTGTAATTGGAGCGGTGTAGTCTGTGATGTGGGTGGTCGTGTTACAGGTCTCAACTTGAGCTTCGAATCAATCTCCGGTGGAATTGAGAATTCAACCGGTCTTTTCGGTCTTCAGCATCTGCGGAGTCTAGATTTGGCTTATAATCAATTCGATAGAAGTCAAATTCCATCCAGATTGGGCAACCTCAGTAATTTGACCTATCTGAATCTCTCCGATGCTGGCTTCGCAGGGCAGATTCCCGTTGAGATTTCAAGTCTGACAAGGTTGGTTTCTCTTGATCTGTCATCAACTTTTTCCTTCCCAGGAACTACTCTGTTGAAACTTGAGAATCCCAACTTAAAAGTGCTTGTTCAGAATCTCACCGTGCTTAGAGAACTTTATCTTGATGGTGTAAATATATCAGCCAACGGGAATGAATGGTGCCAAGCCTTGTCGTCTTCGCTGCTGAATCTGCAAGTTTTGAGCTTGTCTAGCTGTTTCCTTTCGGGCCCTATCCATTCTTCCCTTGCAGACCTTCACTCACTCTCAGTGATTCGTTTGGATATGAATTTTCTGTCATCTCCGGTTCCAGATTTTATGTCTGGTTTCTCAAATTTGACCTCCTTGAGTCTTAGTAGTTGTGGGCTGAATGGAACATTTCCTGAAAAGATATTCCAGGTACCAACACTAGAGACTCTTGACCTATCAAATAACATATTACTTCATGGTTCTATGCCACACTTTCCTAAGAATCACTCTCTTCGGACCCTAATGCTCCGTCACACAAATTTCTCGGGGTACACACTGCCAAATTCCATTGGCAACCTCAAACATTTGTCAAGAATAGAGCTTGCAGGTTGCAATTTCACTGGTACAATTCCTACATCAATGTCTGATCTCACTGAGCTAGTTTATTTGGACTTCTCAGCTAACAATTTCTCTGGCCAAATCCCATCTTTTCACCTGTCCAAAAATCTCACCTATCTAGATCTCTCTCACAATGTTTTGACTGGTGTCATCTCATCCATTGACTGGCCACAGCTTGTGAATCTAGTTCATGCTGACTTAAGAAATAATTTACTTAATGGAAGTATCCCCCCATCTCTGCTTTCACTCCCATCGCTGCAGCAACTCCAGCTTGGCAACAATCAATTTGATGGTCCAGTTCTTAAACTTCCAAACGCATCGTCCTCTGTACTCGATACTCTTGATTTAAGTGGCAACAATTTAGAAGGGCCAATTCCCAAGTCAATCTTTCAACTCAAAAACCTTAATATCCTCTTACTTTCTTTCAACAAGTTTAATGGCACTGTACAGTTTGATACTATTCAAAGGCTTGGCAATCTTACTACACTTGACCTTTCATACAACAGCTTGGCAGTGAATGCAAGTAGCATCAGTTCTTTCCTTCCCCGATTTACCACATTGAAGTTGGCTTCTTGTAATCTCAGCAAGATTCCTAATCTAAAGAACCAATCAAGACTATTTCATTTAGACCTCTCAGATAACCAAATTCCTGGAGAAGTGCCTAATTGGATTTGGACAGTTGGTCTCGGCCATCTAAATCTTTCATGCAACAGCCTTGTGGGTTTGCAAGAACCTTTTTCTATTTCAAATCTTAATGTCCTTGACCTACACGCCAACCTGCTCCAAGGAAAGATCCCACCCCCACCACAAACTGCCGTCTATGTGGATTACTCAAACAATAATTTGAGTTCTTCCATCCCAGCTGACATTGGTGATGTCCTCTCCACTGCCGTCTTCTTTTCCCTTTCAAACAACAGGCTTACTGGAGTTATCCCTCAGTCAATGTGCAATGCTACAAATCTTAAAGTTCTTGACTTGTCAAACAACAGTTTGAGTGGCACGGTACCAACATGTTTAACTGAAGGGACTCAAACTCTTGGTGTTCTAAATTTAAGGGGAAACAATCTCAATGGCAGTATCCCCGGTACATTTCCGAGAAATTGTGTATTACAAACTCTAGATCTCAATGGTAATCAACTAGTAGGAATGGTTCCAAAATCTCTGGCCAATTGCACAATGCTGGAAGTATTGGACCTTGGCAACAACCAGATCATTGATACCTTCCCATGCTGGTTAAAGAATGTCTCCAGTTTGCATGTCCTGGTTTTGCGATCCAACAAATTTTATGGAAATATTGGCTGTCCGGATGTTAACGTCTCGTGGCCAAGGCTTCAAATTGTTGACTTAGCTTCCAATAACTTTAGTGGAAATCTTCCACGACAAACTTTAACAACTTGGCAGGCAATGATGGTTGATGAAGATGAAGCCCAATCAAATTTCAAGCATCTTCGATTTGAGTTTTTGCGGCTCAGCCAATTGTACTACCGGGATGCAGTAACAGTTACTTCTAAAGGACTGGAGATGGAGCTAGTGAAGATCCTAACTATATTCACTTCCATTGACTTGTCAAACAACAATTTTCAAGGGCCAATACCAGAAGAGGTGGGAAAATTCAAGTCGCTCTATATTCTCAACTTGTCACATAATGCTCTCACAGGTTCAATCCCATTTAATATTGGAAACTTGCGACATCTGGAGTCGTTGGACCTCTCCATGAGTAACCTGAGCGGGGAGATCCCTGCACAGCTTGCGAGCCTAAATTTCCTCTCTTTCTTGAATCTCTCACATAATCACTTCGTGGGAAGGATCCCATTAGGTACGCAAATCCAATCATTTGATCCAACTTCGTTCGAAGGCAATGAAGGATTATGCGGGTCTCCCTTGACTAATGAATGCACCACAAATTCCAGCAAGTTTCAACCTTCAGCCTCTGATTCAAGCTGTGAAATTGACTGGAAGTTCTTAATGACCATTGGAGCTGGGTTTGGGATAGGCTTTGTAGCAGCAGTTGCATCCCCATTATTATTTGAGAAAGTAGACATATGGTATGACATTGTCATCCACAAATTTCTGTTGAAAATTCGCCATGGGATATGAAGATGTATTATGTTAAAAATAAAAATCCGAACTTCTTAGTTTTTATTTATTTTATCACTTTTAAATCATAGCAGCTAGAGACAAGAATCCCTTTTGGAAATAGAAAATTTTGTTCAATACCTTCTGTACTTCTGCTCTGTTCCCTTCCCACTAAACTCACAAAATTTCTTGTTCGTTGACTACATTGTGCTGTTTGGAGTAAACAGCAACTGCTAAGAATCTGACTCATATTTTCTTATTTGACAATAAAAAATTTTGCATTCAAAAGCCATGACACAGCTTCAATAAAAGAAATACACAAAAGTCTTGCAAATAAAATTACACACAACACGCTGTTTACTTTGACTGCTCTTTTCTGCTAATAATCCTATCTTATTCTGTTAAATTTCCCTTCTACTTTCTTCTTTGACCTCCCATAGTATCAGATCTGTTTAGTCTGTATAATTTCATATATTTAATTACTTCTTCAAAGGTTGGCTAGTCATAAGATGAATTTAAAAGCCAAAAAGTCAAGTCATTGGCTATGCACCTTTGTATAAAGTTTCCATTAAGTGTAATACTTTATCCCCAAGATATATGTGTAATTTTTTTGATTATCTCCTCCAATGAGACTACAATCATGGCTTTTCTTGATACCCTTGTTAGCAAATTTCTTGGGTATCAATCTGGTTCTGGTTTCTGGCCAATGTCAGAGGGACCAGCAATCCTTGTTACTCCAATTGAAGAACAGCCTCATATTTGATTCTACTTTGTCCGTACGTTTGGTGAAATGGAATCAAAGCACAGATTGCTGTACTCGGAGCGGTGTGGACTGTGACGTGGCTGGCCATGTTATTGGTCTCAACTTGAGCTTCGAATCAATCTCTGGTGGAATTGAGAATTCAACCGGTCTTTTCGGACTTCAGTACCTGCGGAGCCTAAATTTGGCTTTCAATAGCTTCAACTAAGCTCAAATTCCATCCAGATTGGCCAACCTCACAAATTTGGCTTATCTCAATCTTTCTGCAGCTGGCTTCACAGGACAGATTCCGATTGCAATTTCAGGCATGACGAGGTTGCTTACTCTTGATCTCTCAACTCAATCGTTTACAGGATCTCATCTCTTGAAACTTGAGAACCGGAACTTAAGCGGGTTAGTTAAGAACCTAAAACAGCTCAGAGAATTTTATCTTGATAGTGTCAATATTTCAGCAAACGGAGACGAATGGTGCCAAGTTTTATCATGAAATGTGAAATTTGTCTTTAAAAGACAATGGGTATGGATTAATAATTATGGATATTGATGGCTCATGGATCAAACTATGGATGGCCCAATATGGCCCATTTTGGAATTATGGTTATGTTATTATTATTGTTTAGTTATAAAATGTTGTAATGATGTAATAATGTTTAGAGAAGTCTCAAGACTTCTAGAAATGCCCCCATTAGTCTAAAAGAGTCGGTGGCTTAATGGAGTGATACATGTTCTAGCAAAGTGCCAGTTTATGGTCGCACATCATCCGTTGGATGGAGTGATCATTGATGGCAATCCAATGGTTGTGAATTGTTATGTATTTTGTACTTAAACCACCCAATGTCATTGTAAAATATATAATTTGAGTGTGTGTTTATCCATTACCAAAATGGCAGGTGATGTTAATATAAATGTCTCTCAAAATTTCTCTTATGTTTCTTCTCTTTTAATTTTATGTTCATGTCTTTCTATTTATGTTTCTATATAATGTTTTTATAAATGTTTATGAAAATATATTTTATGTAATGTTTTTATGGACACAGAGCAATGATCTCTGTGATGAAAAATGTTTATTTTGCGTACTGGTTCAACTGTATGAAACTAGAAGACTTGAGCAACTTGTCTAGTTTCGTATGGCTGAAACCAGTGTAGTGCAACCAAAAGGTCGCACATTGACAGTTGGATGTGCAATGTAATGTGCAAGCAAATGGTCGCACATCCTTCTATAGAATTTTCTAAACCTATTTTCAACAATCTTCACTTCCTAATCTGCGAGTTTTGTGCCTGTCCGGCTGTTTTCTTTCTGGCCCTATCCATTCTTCCCTTGCCAACCTTCAGTCACTCTCTGTGATCTGTTTGGATCAGAATAATCTGTCATCTCCAGTTTCAGAATAATCAATATGCAAAGCAACATTTCTTCAAGTTCTTGACTTATCAAGCAACAATTTGAGTGGCAGCATACCAACATGTTTAATTCAAAGAACTGAGAATCTCGGTGTTCTAAATTTAAGGAGAAACAGCCTCAACGGCACCATTTCTGACATGTTTCCAGCAAATTGTGGACTGCAAACTCTAAATATGAATGGAAATCAGCTAGAGGGAATCATTCCAAAATCTCTGGCTAATTGCAGAGTACTAGAGGTTTTAGACCTTGGAAACAACCACATCAATGATGCATTCCCAAGCGGGTTGAAGAATGTCTCCAGTTTGCGTGTCCTAGTTCTGTGATCCAATAGATTCAATGGAAACATTAATTGCCTAGAACGTGACGTCTCCTGGCTACAGCTACAAGTTTTCGACTTGGCTTCCAACAACTTTACTGGAAAACTACCACAAAAAGGCTTAACAACTTGGGAGGCAATGATGGTTGATGCAGGTAAAGCACAACCTCAGCTCGAACACCTCCGGTTTTAATTCATGGGTCCCAGCCAGTTGTATTACCAGGAGTCTAGGATGTAGTAATAGTTACCAGCAAAGGTATTGAGATGGAGCTAGTGAAGATCCTAACTTTGTTCACGTCCATTGACTTATCATCAAATGATTTTCAAGGGCCAATTTCAGAAGAGATCGGACTACTCAAATCGCTCTATGTTCTCAACTTGTCACATAATGCTCTCACAGGCTCAATCCAATCCCCTATAGGTAAATTAGGACAATTAGAGTCCTTGGACCTCTCAGTGAACAACTTGAGTGGGGCGATCCCAACTCAGCTCGCAAGTCTAAGTTTCCTTTCTTTCTTGAATCTCTCATATAATCACTTGGTTGGAAAGATCCCATCAGGTACACAACTCCAGAGTTTTACATCAATTTCTTTTGAAGGAAATGAAGGATTGTATGGGCCTCCTTTGCCCAATGATGATCGCACAACAAATTTGAATGATGATCGCACAACAAATTTGAATTGTATTATATTAATAATATCATGCCGTGGCGGACAAGTAGCACTTTAGTACTTTACCAAGCACCACTTTTTTTCTTTTTCCTTGGTTAATCCTACTTTTCTTAAAGCTCTTCTCAGGAAATTTTGTGTCATATGAGACTTAGAAATTCTAGATTATGAAGTTATCTACTTATCTGTACTCCAATTGACTCAAGCCTGGCCCTAGGGGAGCCCAGTAAAGCAACCGCTTAGGGCCCCCAAATTATAGTTAAAAAATTGATTTTAAAATATAGTTTATATAAAATTTTAAACAAAACAGACCTATAAATGACTTTAAAACTAGCCCACCATACACATGATTTTTTTTTTTAAAGGCCCATCAATAGAAACTCAACCAATGAATGACTTTAAAAATGGCCCACTATACACATAATTTTTTTTTTTTTTTTTAAAAGGCTCATTAATGGAAACCCATTTATCATTCTTACAACAACATTAGATCAATGGTGACGGTGGGTTGAATTCTAGCAACACTCGTTTTTGTCACAAATAATCATATTTTATATTTCTAAAAGAAAAAAAAAAACTTAAAATTCTCTTGATATAAAAATTCAGAAGTCGTTGTTTTGAAGGTAATTAAATCAATGCATTTTCTTTTTCTTTTTCAAAAACCCTCTTATATATATATATATATATATATATATATATAAAAGCTTAATTAATACTTTTGCTACAAAAAATGTGAGACGAGTAAAGTTTAAATGATATATTATTTGATGCAATTATACAAATTTCATTTTGGTAATTTTGTTTTGTTTTGTTATTTTCTTGTGTTATAGTCTTGAGTTTGAGTTATTATATTGATTTTTACAATTATTCACTAAAGTTAAAAAGAAAAAAAAATCGAGTAAACGTACATAGAGTATCGAGGACCTCATTTTCTATAGTTCGCATCGGGCCCCGAAAATCTCAGGGCCGGCTCTAAGTTGACTAAACTGATGACTATATCTTTTTGTTATAATCCCACCCACCATTAAATCACCAAGAAAGACTTTTGACAGTGGATACACGGGGTTACCTCATGAGTTCTGGTTATATGCTAATATGACCTATAGGATCGATATAGCTAGAAGCTAAGTTAAGGACATGATATCAGAGCTTGGTTTAACCCAGAATTTCTGAGTTCGAATCCTCTCACATGCATCTGTTTTAACGTATTTATTCTGCAATTGCATATATGTATTTGCTTTATATCATTATCTGGGTTCTTACATAAAAACTTAAGCTTCTGGGTCTAGAAGTATTCCATGACAAGTAAATGATGATAATTCTTTTGTGCATTTTTTCATGCTTTTCCAGCACCCTCCTGTAGCTTTCAGTCTATAATTATCTTAGACTGAATAGCAACAAGCCCCAGAAGCGATCTAATTAATGGAGTTTTTGTTTCCAGATAAAGAGTTGTAAAACACAGATGTTTGAAGAAATGCTTCAACGAAGCTAGAACAAAATTCTCAAATGGAGATTACTCTGTAACATATTTTATTCAGCTTTTTGTGAATAATTACACAAATGATAACAGAATATCATATATATATATATATATATATATATATATATATATATATAGTCTGTACAATCTTGTAGAAACATCTCTAACTAATTTCTCCTTAATTTCAGGGCTACCAATCATTGATCCAGCTCAGCAAGGCAGTTACAATTTTGGAAGAATTTCAGAATTAACCCCATAAAACATTGAAAACTATTTATTTTTAACCAGATCTACATCTTCCTAGTAAGACACCTAGTTCTTTGTGGATCGTTGGTCAAGTATTACTATTATTCAAAAGATGCTACATCTTCCTAGTAAGACACCTCCAATTGCATTGCATTTCTAATCACATTATTGTGTTCTTAAATCCTGGACAGCAAGATTATTTAATCACCCTCTCTCCATCACTCTCAGCTTATTTTAAATTTTCTGATGAATGAATTCAATGACCAACAAGAAGAATATAATTTAAAAAATGACCTACCTAATAGGTCATTGCCATTTTACCAACTCCCCTGTAATTCTCCAACCACTGCACCATCTATCATCTATGCTCCATAATTTAAGGGGATGGAAAATAAATATTCTTCTTCTTGGAAAATATACAAATTAACTAATTTCATTTCTATAGAATAATAAACGAGCAGTCAATATAGTGGTGCTGTCTCTGTCCTGTTCTTTCCTCGGTTATTCCTACTTTTTATAATTTAATGTCTATGGATGAAATGAATTTTTATAATGTGATTACTAACAATAAAAAATTCGTTTGTGGTTAAAAATAAATTTTATATATTTTATGTGGTAATTTTCGTAAATTCTCATCTTTTTCATAGTTTTTCTTTCCGGTAGGAACCTTGTTTCTGATTTGTTTGTGGGCTCACAACTCGACTTAAAAATTATAACAAATTTAATCAAGAAAAAAATTATGCTGACATAGTAGGAAGACTCTCTAACTTCAACAAGCAACAATTAGTTATTAAACTAAAACCAAAATTTTAAATTAGATTGAATTCAAATTAATTATGAATAAATTATGAATCCAAAATTACACCATAGTCTTACAAACACATTAGATTCAACAAGTCGGTGCTCTGCTCTGCTCACGCATTCCAGGGCCTTCCCAAAAATATGTTTAAAATCCGAAAATAAGAATATTAAAGTCCTTTTCTCAGTTTTTGTATGATTTATTAAAAATTACATCATAGTCTTATAAACTTACATCTTAGTCTTATTAAAGTCATATTCAAAAAAGTTGTATGATTAGTAGGTCCCAGTCGAATAGAATTCATGTTCTGTCACCCTTTTGCTACTCCTATATCTCCTATATTAATAATGTCACCACAACTTCTTTCATTCAATCTCAAGTTTCATCTGTCATTTTGGTGTTTTACCTATTATTTCTTCTCCAATGAGACTTATTCTCCTATCATGGTTTTTCTTCATAACCTTCTCTACAAATTTCTTTGGCATCCCTATGATTCTGGTTTCTGGACTATGTCAGAGTGACCAGCAATCCTTGTTACTCCAAATGAAAAACAGCCTCACCTTCGACTCTACTTTGTCTGTAAGTCTGGTGCAGTGGAATCAAAGCACGGATTGCTGTACATGGAGCGGTGTAGACTGCGACATGGCTGGTCGTGTTATCAGTCTCGACTTACGCGGGGAATCAATCTGTGGTCTACTTCCCCCTTCAATGGGTTATCTAACCAGATTAGAATACTTAGACTTGTCGTCCAGCAATTTCAATGGTCCACTTCCCCCTTCAATGGGTAATCTAACCAGATTAGAATACTTAGACTTGTCGTCCAACAATTTCAATGGTCCACTTCCCCCTTCAATGGGTAATCTAACCAGATTAGAATACTTATACTTGTCGTCCAACAGTTTCAGTGGTCCACTTCCCCCTTCAATGGGTAATCTAACCAGATTAGAATACTTATACTTGTCATTCAACAGTTTCACTGGTCCACTTCCCCCTTCAATGGGTAATCTAACCCAATTAGAACATTTGGACTTGTCGTCCAACAGTTTCAGTGGTCCACTTCCCCCTTCAATGGGTAATCTAACCAGATTAGAATATTTGGTCTTGTCATTCAACAGTTTCAGTGGTCCACTTCCCATGTCAATTTTTGAAATCAAAAGCCTCAGATTCCTGCTCCTGGCTTCCAACAAGTTCAATGGCACTGTACAGCTAGATGCTATTGGAAGGCTTGACATGCTTAGGACATTTGACCTTTCATACAACAACTTGGCAGTCAATGTAAATAGCAGCTTTTCTTCTTTCCCTCCCCATATTTGGCAATTGAAGTTGGCTTCTTGCAAACTTGTCATGATTCCTAATCTAAAGAAAATCTCATCTATTGCCGTATTAGATCTTTCAGACAACCATATTTCTGGAGAAATACCGAATTGGATTTGGGAAGTTGTTTGCGGCACTCTAAGTCTCTCACATAATAGCTTGGTGGGTTTTCAAGAACCTTATTCTATTAAGAATCTGGACTATCTTGACCTACATTCTAACCGGCTTCAAGGAAAAATCCCACTCCCACCACTAGAGGCTGAACTTGTTGATTACTCGGGCAATAATTTTAGTTCTTCCATCCCAGATGACATTGGTAATATTGCACTCTATATGAAGTTCTTTTCCGTTTCAAACAACACGCTTACAGGCGTTATTCCTGAATCATTGTGCAATGCTACATCGCTTCAAGTTCTTGATTTGTCGATCAACAATTTGAGTGGCAGAATACCAACTTGTTTGATTGAGATGGGTGAGAATCTAGGTGTTCTGAATGTAAGAAGAAACAGTCTCTATGGAACCATTCCAGACAGATTTCGTGGAGATTGTGGATTACAAACGCTGAGTATGAACTTGAATCAACTAGAAGGATCAGTTCCAAAATCTCTTGCGAATTGCACAAAGCTGGAGGTTTTAGATCTTGGGAACAACAACATTAGGGATGCCTTCCCATGCTGGTTAAAGAATGTCTCCAGTTTGCACGTCCTGGTTTTACGATCCAACAAATTTAATGGCAACATCAGTTGCCTAGAATATGATGTTTCCTGGCCAATGCTTCAAATTATCGACTTAGCTTCCAATAACTTTACTGGAAGACTACCACAAAAAGGCTTAACAACCTGGGAGGCAATGATGGTTGATGAGCAGAAAGCCCAATCTCAGCTCAAACACCTTCAATTTGAGATGACATCTGTAAATCAACTCTACCAGGATGCAGTAACAGTTACCATGAAAGGTCTGGAGATGGAGCTAGTTAAAATCCTAACTATATTCACCTCCATTGACCTATCATCCAACAATTTTCAAGGGCCGATACCAGAAGAGTTGGGACTATTCAAATCTCTCATTGTTCTCAACTTGTCGCATAATGCTTTCACAGGCTCAATCCCGTCTTCTGTGGGAAATTTAAAACAGCTGGAGTCCTTGGACCTCTCGATGAACAACTTGCATAGGCATATACCTACACAACTAGCAAACCTGAATTTCCTTTCTGTCCTGAATCTATCATATAATCACTTTGTGGGAAAGATCCCAACAAGTACTCAACTCAAATCATTTTCATCAACTTCTTTTGAGGGCAATGAAGGATTATGCGGGCCTCCTTTGACGAAAAGTTGCACAAATTCTAGCGAACCTCCGAGCAATCAATTTGATCCTTCAACACCCATTTCAAGTAATGAATTTGATTGGCAGTTCTTCTTAGTCATTGGAGTGGGGTTTGGGATAGGTTTTGTAGCAGCTGTTGCACCTTTGATATTCTCCGACAGAGTTAACTTATGGTATGATATCATTGTTCACAAATTTCTACGTCAATTCTGCATGTGAGCTTAAGATGTATCATCTTGAAATAAATAAATAAAGTAACCCATTGGGTTTTTTTTTTTCTTGGTTGCTTTTAAATTTAAATGGCAGATGTTTGGGTCTCAAACTCTGCTTTGATCCCTCTGCCACGTGATTGTTACATAGAAAATAAAAATGAAATGAAAGGCTATTGCTATCATGTTTTTATTAAGACATCCAGTTCTTTGTCGATTGTTGGTCAAGTATTGTCTCCACCACCACCAGGCCCAACTTGATTCTGGTTATTGATTCAAAAGATGCTAATGAGATATGCAAACTGATCTCGTTTGGTTGTAGCAAATTCATTTTTTTACTTTGGCTTATATTATTCTTTTTAACTCTCAAAGCAATCATCAGAAGTTTGTAATTAATTGGTAATTCAAACATAATTGCTAAACCAAAAAAAATTCTCACAACACCCATTTTACTTTCTAAGCCCATATTAAAATTTTTAAAATTAATTTTTACTTTTTACACCCATTAAAATACCACTATACTTAAACATCATTTGTAATTTTAATTATGTTTTTTTTTTTTTCGGCACCCATTTTTTCCAATTACACATCCAATAAAATTTATAGGGATAAAGGAAATCAACCACAAAATACAACAAATTGTTGCATTTCTTTTCTGCAATAAAATGCAAAACTAATGCATAGTTTTGACTTTTGAAACAAAAGACCAAACTTGATCAACACAGGACAGAGCAGCAGCATCCAAATGAACGAGAATAGCAGTATCTGAGTGATAACTCTTATTTCTACACGTTGTGTAGCCCCTTACTTTCATCTTTTATGCTTGTTTTCCGGGTAAAACCGGGTATTTAACGTTTTAAATAAGTGTTTCAGGATATTTTTCATCACAGGGGCTAAAGTGCAAAAATAGGGAAATATTGGGGCAAAAGTGCAATTTTTGAAAGTTGGTTTTGCGCCCTTGTTCTGCGTTAAGGTGCAGCAAAAATGGGCGCAGAAAGGGACCAGAAGACCCACTTTTTGTAATTCTGCGCCCTAGGGCGCAGAATAGGGCGCAAAAGCCAAGGCGGAATTTCGACGAAAGTTTCCTGCAGAATGCTCAACTTGCGGGGGTCATATCTCTCTCCTCCAATCGAACTGGGTTTTGTGCTACATATGGTTGGAAAGCTCCAGAAGTCTTCTTTCCAACGGTTCATCAAGATCACGATTCCGATGTTTGTGGAGAAAGTTATGCCTGTTTCCGTAACGGTGCGCGCTGCTGGAAAGTCATCCGCGAGACCCCCCAAAAATCTGCCACTTAAGGGCATTTTCGTCTTTTCCCCTCAATTCTGACCTAAACCCTTCTCCCCACTATATACCCCCTCTTCTCTTCAGTTTAGACAGAACCCCTACAACTCCCTCTCTCTCTCTTCCGCCCCACTCTCTCTCTCTACCATTTTCTTCACATTCTTCACCAAATAAGGAGGATCCAAGCTCCCATGGAGGTTTTTCCTCCATGGGAGCTCCCCATACATCTCCACAACCCCATTTTACACTTCCTCCATCCATTTTAGGGCAGATTGCAAGGAATAGGAGTGGTCTTTGGACCAATTTCGAGCTAGGAAGATTTGGAGCATCTTTGGAGGACTTGTCTTCAAGGGTTTGCTCTTATTTGCTCATTTCTTTGTATTTCTTGCTTCTTTGATGTGTAACTCAGATTTGGGGAATATTGTAAACCTTCACATGTGTAATATATGTATGTTTGTTCTTAAATTTGGTTGGGTTTTGTTTCACTCTTTGCCAATTTCATGAATTTAGCTCTAATTGCAATATCCATGTGTGTGGAGGTCCAAAATTGATATGTGTCCATGATTGGGATTAGGAGTAGAGTAATTTAATGTAGGAGTAGTGTAATTTAACTTCCCATGATTGTTGATTGATTGATGGATGACCAAAATGCCATGTTTAGAGTAATTGGAGTGTTAGAGATTTAGCTCCAAAGAGTGGGAAAGGTTTCAGTTCAGGCATTTAGTTGCTAAATTGGCCTGGGTTCCAATTCTTGTGCTTAATGGGTCTTGTTATCAAGGCACAATTGCTCATCCTTGGCCGGATTGGGTAATAAATTGATTTAGGGAAAATTCCCAAATCAAGAGAATGAACCCTTAACCTATATTGAATGGTCTTAATGAATAACAACCAACTTATTGCACATTGTTGTTTGGTAAACTTATTTCCCATTTTTAGCCATCCTAGGGAGATTGATAAAACCGAATCCGTATCTAGAGTAAAGACAAACTGAACTCCTCTTGTGCTTGTGTAGTTATATGGTATTTCATTGCTTAATGCTTTCACTCGGTTAGCCACCTTGTGGATGATATTTAGGCTATGTGTTATATATTGCGTGGTTCACATTAACATGTCCAGCGTGATATCCTCTACATTTGACCAGACAGTGAGAGATACACTAGGCTGGCGTGTAGAGCTCGTGTGTGTGTCCCACAGTCCTTAATGAATCCAAGCATTTATGCATGGATGTAATCTCTAAGACATCGAGAGAGATTAGAGATTAATTAAGGGGACACGAGCATATAACATACGTGTTGTATGGGTATCTCGTATTCTTAATGCTTTCACTTGGTTGCCATCCCGTATTTGGTTAGCCATTGTGAATGAATTATTGGCTGTAGTATGGCCCATGCGGTTGCGCATTAAATGCCCAACGAAATAACCACTGTATATGACCAGACAGTGAGAGATACACTAGGCTGGCATACAGGGCTCTTGTGTGTGTGCCACGGTACTTAATGAATTCATGTGTACTTTGTATGTATGGATGTGATTTCTAAGACTCGAGAGAGATTAGAGATCAATTAAGGGGACACAAGCCTATGATATGCTTGCATATTGAGGGACTAAGTGAGTCTAGCACTTAATTAGGAGGATTGTTACGGTTGAATCGTTTCTCTAGTGTACACCACATTTCATGCATCTCTCCATTCCATTCTATCCATGTATATATTATGTTATTTTATTTATTTATTTATAGTATTATTTACACTTTTCCGCAACCGCAACACACGAGTTCTCTCGGCGTGTTGTAATAATAGCTAGAACCGGTGACGGTCGGCGGATCCCACCTCCCTGCGGAACGATACCCTCACTTGCCGCTGTGCTAGTCCCTGTGACTCGCGCGCTAGCGAGGTCGAACTTCAATGTTCATCTTTTGACCGACATTGCAACGACGTGTCGTCAAAGTGGCGCCGCTGCCGGGGAGGTGGCTTATTCGTTGATAGTTACTAGTTTTAGCTTAGGTTCTGTATATATCTTAGATTTATTGCTTTTTATTGCTTTGCGGATTAGTTTGTTATGTTGAAAATAAACATCTCTTTTACTCATGCTTTTCATTGTGTGATCAACAATGTTTAGGCTAAGTTTGGGGGTGTAAGTCGTGTTATTTTTCTTATTTTTGTTTAAAGCACATGCATTTGATTTCCTTTGAGTTGTTTTGTGCAAGGAAAGAAAATTTCAGGTCGGATGGACCACACAACTCAAGAGAGCTTCGCGGAGGCTTGGTTGGTTCGAATAACCACTCGCGAGGGCTTACGCTTCAAGGGTATAATGCTTTGCTTATTTTCGTGATTTTTATTTATGTTTAGATCTAAGAGTGGATATGTGTTGTGCTTAGATCTTAGAGTGTTTGTTGTAGACAATTTTCAAATCTCTGCCAAACTGCCCTGTTTTGAATATTTTTGAGGCAAATGTTTCATTAAAACTGTACTCATTGGTGAGGAAATTAATTTTTTCGCCCGCGCTGCGTTCTTCGATTTCTCGTGCTGATTCCGAATATATAAAGAACATAAAATTCCGGGTTGTGGATCAAAAGTTATGAGCATTTCTTCGACCAAAGGTCATGGGCGATGCCCTGTTTTTCGAAATTGCGCTTTCACTGTTTTCATCGTCCATTTTCACACTTTTCCCATTCGAATTTTGAAATACTTTATAAATGAAAAGTGTGTATTTATATGTCTACTCTATGGTGCAAAAATTTTGAGAAATTATTTTAAGTGCTTTTAAAGATATGCACCAAAAAGTGGACATTGGACGACTTTAATTTCGACAGTTTTTGAAATCTTTGGCCTCCATGTTGAGTTGTTTTCTTTGTGTGCCGGTAGAGACATGCATTGTATGCTTTTAGCTCCGTGCATCACTTAAATTTGCTTGTACAGTGCCAATCTTTTGATGTTGAGGTGGATGAGACCTCTATGTTTGTTTAGCTTGAGAAAATAGTGGAGACTACCCTAGTGAGGTTTCGAGCCTATTAGCATTAAATTCAGAGGGTATATATTGTTTCTACTCTTTAAACACTCTTCGATTTTGTTCTTAATTGTGATCTCATTGTACATACATTTTGCATTGATTGCCATAGAACTACAATAATGTGGACTGTTTGTTGAGATTTGTATTCCCTTGTTAGATGGACTTTTAGAAATGATTTTGGGCTTGAGTGTGTACGAAACTACTAAAATAGCCTAAACACTCCCACACCCCTATATTCATTGCAAATTGAGGCCAAACACTACACCCCTAACCATTCCCTAGTTATTGATCATGTTGAGGTGTATAGTTTAATAGAAGTTATGTAGTGTAAAGCTCTAATTTTTGTAAAAGCGTGTACTTAGGCAATGTATGTAATGTGCTAGGCAAAGGCTTACAAAAAGAAAGAAAGAAAAAAAAAAGAAAAAAAAGAATAAGTGTGAATTATAAACACTTAAGCCTTCAAGTTCTTCAACTGTAAAGTTACTCTTAACTATGAGTACAAATGTAGCACAAATGTGCAATGTAAATTTGATAGCCTAGACGCTTGTAGTATAGTGTAATAGAGCTAATTTTGTTGTAATGTAATGTATACACACCTTGATATGGTTAGTAACTTTATCCTTCCCACTCCTACCATATATTCCATCCCATACACCTTCACAAATCACCTTGGCCACAACATAAAGTGAGGGAAAGCCCATTTGATCTCTTAGGAAGTCTATATTGGGAATGCGAGTCAATGCATGCTCTTTCCACGTTCATGGCATTTCAATTCCTTCCATGAGATCTATTTCCATAAATGTGCTTTTATTGAAATACTCATATGCGATATATTAGATTCCGGTACATAAACTCATTCGCATATGTTTGATTGAGAGTGATCGCCTAGGATCTGAGTGGAAAAATCAGACTGAAATCCAGGGAGGATTAGAGTCGAGGCAAATTTCATCTTAGGCAATTCGAGCGTAGTTGTTTTGTAAACCGAAAACATCCTAAGTTTTGGCATACTTGCATTGTGTGATGCATTGTTATTGATTGGTATATTTGAGATACTAGCATGCATGTGTAGTCTTTGCTTGGTATGTTTGGATTGCATCTCAACTTTTCTTGCAGAGTATACGTTTGTGGGTGTCGTAGCTGTAAACCCTCAGGAGACTATAACTCCTCCTCTAGGGATCGCCTAGCGGTTTAAAGGCTTGTGGCACATGCTAAGTGCCACCGTGTTTCCTACGGAAGTGGACTAGCTTAGTTTTTACTTTTTATTTATTTTAGTTTGTTTTGCTTGTCTTGTTTTATTTTCATTTTTTTTTGTTTGTTTTTTGTTTTGTTTTGTTTTGCTCGGGGACAAGCAAAAGATAAGTTTGGGGGTGTGATAACTCTTATTTCTACACGTTGTGTAGCCCCTTACTTTCATCTTTTATGCTTGTTTTCCGGGTAAAACCGGGTATTTAACGTTTTAAATAAGTGTTTCAGGATATTTTTCATCACAGGGGCTAAAGTGCAAAAATAGGGAAATATTGGGGCAAAAGTGCAATTTTTGAAAGTTGGTTTTGCGCCCTTGTTCTGCGTTAAGGTGCAGCAAAAATGGGCGCAGAAAGGGACCAGAAGACCCACTTTTTGTAATTCTGCGCCCTAGGGCGCAGAATAGGGCGCAAAAGCCAAGGCGGAATTTCGACGAAAGTTTCCTGCAGAATGCTCAACTTGCGGGGGTCATATCTCTCTCCTCCAATCGAACTGGGTTTTGTGCTACATATGGTTGGAAAGCTCCAGAAGTCTTCTTTCCAACGGTTCATCAAGATCACGATTCCGATGTTTGTGGAGAAAGTTATGCCTGTTTCCGTAACGGTGCGCGCTGCTGGAAAGTCATCCGCGAGACCCCCCAAAAATCTGCCACTTAAGGGCATTTTCGTCTTTTCCCCTCAATTCTGACCTAAACCCTTCTCCCCACTATATATACCCCCTCTTCTCTTCAGTTTAGACAGAACCCCTACAACTCCCTCTCTCTCTCTTCCGCCCCACTCTCTCTCTCTACCATTTTCTTCACATTCTTCACCAAATAAGGAGGATCCAAGCTCCCATGGAGGTTTTTCCTCCATGGGAGCTCCTCATACATCTCCACAACCCCATTTTACACTTCCTCCATCCATTTTAGGGCAGATTGCAAGGAATAGGAGTGGTCTTTGGACCAATTTCGAGCTAGGAAGATTTGGAGCATCTTTGGAGGACTTGTCTTCAAGGGTTTGCTCTTATTTGCTCATTTCTTTGTATTTCTTGCTTCTTTGATGTGTAACTCAGATTTGGGGAATATTGTAAACCTTCACATGTGTAATATATGTATGTTTGTTCTTAAATTTGGTTGGGTTTTGTTTCACTCTTTGCCAATTTCATGAATTTAGCTCTAATTGCAATATCCATGTGTGTGGAGGTCCAAAATTGATATGTGTCCATGATTGGGATTAGGAGTAGAGTAATTTAATGTAGGAGTAGTGTAATTTAACTTCCCATGATTGTTGATTGATTGATGGATGACCAAAATGCCATGTTTAGAGTAATTGGAGTGTTAGAGATTTAGCTCCAAAGAGTGGGAAAGGTTTCAGTTCAGGCATTTAGTTGCTAAATTGGCCTGGGTTCCAATTCTTGTGCTTAATGGGTCTTGTTATCAAGGCACAATTGCTCATCCTTGGCCGGATTGGGTAATAAATTGATTTAGGGAAAATTCCCAAATCAAGAGAATGAACCCTTAACCTATATTGAATGGTCTTAATGAATAACAACCAACTTATTGCACATTGTTGTTTGGTAAACTTATTTCCCATTTTTAGCCATCCTAGGGAGATTGATAAAACCGAATCCGTATCTAGAGTAAAGACAAACTGAACTCCTCTTGTGCTTGTGTAGTTATATGGTATTTCATTGCTTAATGCTTTCACTCGGTTAGCCACCTTGTGGATGATATTTAGGCTATGTGTTATATATTGCGTGGTTCACATTAACATGTCCAGCGTGATATCCTCTACATTTGACCAGACAGTGAGAGATACACTAGGCTGGCGTGTAGAGCTCGTGTGTGTGTCCCACAGTCCTTAATGAATCCAAGCATTTATGCATGGATGTAATCTCTAAGACATCGAGAGAGATTAGAGATTAATTAAGGGGACACGAGCATATAACATACGTGTTGTATGGGTATCTCGTATTCTTAATGCTTTCACTTGGTTGCCATCCCGTATTTGGTTAGCCATTGTGAATGAATTATTGGCTGTAGTATGGCCCATGCGGTTGCGCATTAAATGCCCAACGAAATAACCACTGTATATGACCAGACAGTGAGAGATACACTAGGCTGGCATACAGGGCTCTTGTGTGTGTGCCACGGTACTTAATGAATTCATGTGTACTTTGTATGTATGGATGTGATTTCTAAGACTCGAGAGAGATTAGAGATCAATTAAGGGGACACAAGCCTATGATATGCTTGCATATTGAGGGACTAAGTGAGTCTAGCACTTAATTAGGAGGATTGTTACGGTTGAATCGTTTCTCTAGTGTACACCACATTTCATGCATCTCTCCATTCCATTCTATCCATGTATATATTATGTTATTTTATTTATTTATTTATAGTATTATTTACACTTTTCCGCAACCGCAACACACGAGTTCTCTCGGCGTGTTGTAATAATAGCTAGAACCGGTGACGGTCGGCGGATCCCACCTCCCTGCGGAACGATACCCTCACTTGCCGCTGTGCTAGTCCCTGTGACTCGCGCGCTAGCGAGGTCGAACTTCAATGTTCATCTTTTGACCGACATTGCAACGACGTGTCGTCACTGAGGGCACATCTCAATCTCTCATCCACCCATACCACATGCGTGTCCACAGTATCTGAGGACATCTGTGAATTGCCTCTAAAATACATCAATTTGCTGCATTGTTTTTAATTGCAGAACGAAGACTGCTTCATTTTATGTCCTCAATTTTGCATCAAAAAATTGGCAATGTGATGCAGTTTTATCAAACCTCTGCTATCCAACAACCAATTTGAGGGCCCAGTTCCTGAATTTGCGAATGCCTCCTCCTCTTTACTTAATACTCTAGAATTAAGTGGAAACAGATTAGAAGGGCCTATTCCCATGTCGATCTTTGAACTCAAAAACCTTAATGTCCTTCTACTTTCTTTCAACAAATTCAATGGCACTGTACAGCTGGATACTATTCAAAGGCTTGGCAATCTTACTACACTTGACCTTTCATATAACAGCTTGGTAGTCACTGTAAGTAGTAGCCATTCTTCTTTCCCTCCTGACATTAGCATATTGAGTTTGGCTTCTTGCAAACTCAGCTGGATTCCGAATCTAAAGAAACTATCGAAGCTATTTCACCTAGATCTTTCAGAAAACCAGATTTCAGGGGAAATTCATAATTGGATTTGGGAATTTGGTCTCAACCATCTAAATCTTTCAGGAAATCACCTCGTTGGTCTACTCGAATCAGATAGAAGGATTGGATCCAAAATCTCTTTCCAATTGCACAAAGCTGGAGGTTTTAGACCATGGGAACAAGATCAGTGATGCCTTCCCATGCTGGTTAAAGAATGTCTCCAGTTTGCACGTCCTGGTTTTACGATCCAACATATTTTATGGCAACATCGGTTGCCTAGAATATGATGTCTTCTGGCCCAAGCTTCAAATTGTCGACTTAGCTTCCAATAACTTTGTTGGGGATAATCCTCTAGAAACCGATGAACGCGGAAACGTCGTGCCTAATATACGCTTATAACTCATAGCAAATAATAACGTCAATAAGCAGAAAAATAGATGAGAGAGAATAAAACAATCACAACACAAGATATACGTGGAAAAACCCAAATCAGGTAAAAAAACCTCGGGCCGTCAGGACGACAAAGAAAGTTCCACTATATGATAAATTGTTACAACCATATACCTCAAGATTCTCTCTCACACCTAACCCTAAACCACACTCACAAGATCCTTACCAAGAACCCCACAATATCCTCTAAGTCTCCCTTAAATATCACCCACGGATCTCATATTTGATCCACCGATATTCCCTTGGATCCCTCCTTGGATATTCCCTTTGGGTCTCCTCGGATCTCACTCACACTCTCTTATGTTTACATAATGTTCTTTTGCTCCACATTCAACCTAATTACAAGGTTCTATTTATACTAGTTACATGGAGTATAATATAAAAAGAAATCCTACTCCTAAACGTACAAGATTTACTTGTCCACATAAATACTATTTCCTTTTATGACAAGTCTTCTTGTAAGGAGTAAATCATTTTCCTCCAAGCACAAGAACTTCCAGAAACAAACTACTTCCTTTTCCACTGAAGATTTCCCGTTTCACGTATGCTTATTATTGACTACGATTCGGGTCATGGTTGTACACCCGATTCCTAAACCGTTACAAGTCACCTTAAATTACATCGCTCAGAAAACCACGATCCATACGCTGAAACAAATCTCTTCTTCAGTTCTTCATGGTTTTCAAACCTCTCTAAAACACCGCCTTCAACTTCCAAACATTATCCCACGTCTTCCAGGAAGTACCACATCAGTTGAGTCTTGTTTGGTTCACATTTGGTTCGTTTAGGAATACAAGTCAAAACCTAACAAACTTTACTGGAAGACTACAACAAAAAGGCTTAACAACCTGGAAAGCAATGATGGTTGATGAACAAAAAGTCCAATCTCAGCTCAAGCACCTCCAGTACGAAATCCTGGCTACCAACCCATTGTATTGCCAGGACACAGTAATGGTTACCATGAAAGATCAGGAGGTGGGGCTAGTTAAGATCCTAACTTTGTTCACCTCCATTGATTTATCATCAATCAATGAACAATTCAAGTCTCTCAGTGTGCTCAACTTGTCGCATAATGCTTTTACAAGCTCAATCTCATCTTCTATAGGAAATTTACGACAGCTAGAGTCCTTGGACTTCTCAATGAACAATTTGTGTAGGCATATACCTACACAACTAGGGAGCCTAAATTTCCTTTCTGTGTTGAATCTCTCGTATAATCATTTAGTGGGAAGGATCCCAATAAGTACTCAACTCCAATCATTTTCACCAACTTCATTTGAGGGCAATGAAGGATTATGCGGGCCTCCTTTGATGAAAAGTTGCACAAATTCTAACAAGTCACCAATTCCAGCTCCAACCAACGAATCTGATCCTTCGGCACCTTCTTCAAGCAATGAATTTGATTGGCAATTCTTCTTAGTCATCGGAGTTGGCTTTGGGACAAGCTTTGTAGCAGTTGTTGCACCACTAATATTTTCCAACAAAGTTAACTTATGGTATGACATTGTCATCCAAAATTATCTACTTTGCTTACGCATTTGAGATTTTGATGTATCATGTTAAAATAAAAATTGTAACCTCTTGTTTTTTTTTTTTAACTTTTTTGTTGCTTTTAAATCTTAGGTAGTAGAAGTTTGGGTTGCAACTCAATACTACTTAGAGCCATCTGCCGTGTGATTGTTTCTTAGAAAATGAAATGCAACTACCACCAGACTCAATGTCATATTACTTTTTGACTCAGGATGCAAGATGTCTACTGAATGATAGTGCTGATATGGACATTTAACCAAACATACATTTAAGGTCTCGCACTCAGAAAATCTACTTCTTCACTGATCCTTTCATACTCTTACTACTTCCATTGTATGGTGCCTTCTCTTCCACGCTTCATGAAAACTACATGACAACGTGTAACTTTATATATTAACTAAAAAATAAGATTGCACGGACTTCCAAATTTTGAAAAATAGAAACTTTCTATTTTCTAATTAATGCGTGACGACGGTACACATCCGGCTAACGTGTTCCCTTATAGAGCCTGATTTCTTTTATGTATATTTTCATGCTTTCCCATCATCGTCTTGTAGCTTACGCTATCTAACTTACAGCAAGAGCCCAAGAAGAAATCCAATTCGAGTTTTTTTTTAATTTACACTCACTCCATCTTTATTCAACCTTTTTAAAGTGATTCCTAAGAAGTATCAAGCAGCCAAAAAAGTCTTAATTAATTTGTGTCACTTGATTCTTTAGATTATATTAAATGAAGCCTTTTCGAAAAAGGTTTGCTAATTAACAAGCTGTGGCAGACAAAGTAGCAATTTTTCTAAAGTTTCGCTCAAGAAATTTTTGTCATCTGAGACTTCGAAATTCTCTGTTATAATCCCACTCATCTTCAAATCATATACAGAAACTTTTTTCTTTGTTTTTTTAACAGCCAATATATTACCATATACAGAAACTTTAATGATACAAAAATAATTACAAGAAAGTTATTATCTATTTTCAACATTTTTTTTTTTAATTTAAAATGCATCGCCTATTTAAGCTATTAGGATGGAAATTTAATGAATCCAAATAAACCATATATAATTACTAATTTTGTATGGTACCATAACCAATAACGGACTTATAATAAATTAATAATTACCGTCCAATATGGTTCGGTAGTAAGAATGCACATTCAGTCCGTCAATATCTCAGATTTAAACCGTTGCCACCGTAAGTGATATATAAAAAAAAAATAACAGACTTAAAATGTTGGTACGTTGACAAGTATGACTACAGATCCGTGATTTTTACTTTTAAATTTGATGGGTTAGGCCTCATCACACTAGCAAAACGTACATATTCAAATTCACGATATCTTCTTTATATTCATGGAGCGTTACCAATTCAACCAAAAATATTGTGGTAGTGGTGGTTTCACCAATTTGTGGGTGAGTTTTCTTGTATTTGACTAGAAAGCAAGAGAAGAAAATAAAAATGTGTTGTTATTGTAAACCTTCCTTGAAGTTTGAGATTAGTCAATTATTGATAACTTAAATTCTAATTAATGTTGAATTTGCACTAAAATTAGTCAGTTATGTTGTATTTTATTAAATTGCAATAATTATGTTGAATATTACTAATGGAAGTTGAGATCAGCATTCAGTAAATTTAATATGTAGGTATCAATGTGGTTATGAGTTTGAGTCATATTTCATTTTTCTAATTATTTTTAATTTTAAAATAGTTCAAAAAAATATATTTTTTTTTATTTACAATGAAAGAATTCATATTTTTCATTAATTTGATTTTGAAATTAACTAAAATTATTTACAAGATAATAGATTAATGTTAAACAATCTGAATATAACAAATCATTGATTTTTATATAAATTTGACTTAAAATTGTGTAACTTCATCATCCATTAAATTAAGAACAAATAGATTTTTTTTTTTTTTTTTTTTTTTTTTTTGTGTATGTTGAAATCTTAAATTTAAATTAAATTTTTAATTTTGATTTAGCCTAACAGTGTCATAAATAATAAATACCATACTACCAAATTTAGGCAATAACAACTACAAGTAATTCAAAAAAAAAAAAAAAAAAAAAAAAAAAAAAAAAAAAACATTAGAGTCAACATTTTATTAAATTCTTGTACTTAACGAGAAGCTAGACTTTTACAAATATAATTCAATGGGTGCAATGGAAACAAAGGGACGTGGGACCATTTTAATAAAATTGGAAAAGACTATATCACAAAAATCAAAATTCAATGAGCCGTTGGCATGTCTTCTCCTCTACAAATTAATTATTGACATCTACAATTCTACATGTTATTATAAATTTAAATCAAGTTACATCTGGGTGTCTTTATCTACTTTAATTATTTGTCCTTTTTCTTTGTAGTTTTTGTTTTCTATTTAATAAAAATAAAATTCATTATTGATTTGGGAAGATGTTGTAATTGGTTTTAATTAAGGTATTATACTATTATCTCTAAATTTGTACAGGTTTTCAAACAATAATTTGATTTTGTCTTGTCGAATGAGACCTTTTATAAGCAGATTATGTGAAATTATAATATATTATATAAGTTTTCGCTTCGGAAATTTGAAACATGTGTCAAAGCCGTCTAAAATGGGTTGAGAGTGGATAAAATAGGGTTGGTTCGGTGGTAAACCTCTCACGCCTACATCCAAAAGGTTATTGATTCAATCCATACCTCATCCTCAATTATAACCTTTTATAAGCATATTACGTGAAATTATAATATTTTATAAGTTTTCGCTTCGGAAATTTGAAATATGTGTCAAAGCCGTCTAAAAATGGGTTGACAGATGACAAGATGGGTTGGTTCAGTGGGAAACCTCTCACACCTATATCTAAAAGGTTGTGGATTCGAGTCATATCTCATCCTCAATTCCGACCTTTTATAAGCAGATTACGTGAAATTATAATATATTATAAGTTTTTGCTTTGGAAATTTGAAATATGTGTCAAAGCCTTCCACACCGAAAAAGTTATGGGTTCGAGTCATACCTCAATCCCGAAATATCATAATTGTTTATAAATATAAAAAAAAAAATGGGTTGAGAGATCTATGCTAATACACTACGTAAATTAATATAATTTAAATAAATTTGCAAGTTTAATGGGTGATGTGGTATTAAAATGATAAACATGAATTTATATAAATTTAAACCTAGACCTAGTCAATATTCAACAGTTAGGCCAACTTATATGTTTTCACGCCAAATTGAGAATATTTTTCTTTGGTTCTTTATTCAACTTTTCTAACTTAAAAATGAAGCAAAAGCAACCAAAAAACACGAGAATCATCTATCATAATTGACAACACAATGCACTTCATGTGATCAAAAATTCCTTTTGGATGGTTTCTCTTAAAAAAATTTCTAAAGTGCTTTAAACGGTTACATAAACAATATTAAAAAAAAAAACATATTTTTCACTATTTATCGAGCACCATTTACCACCAAACCACGATATATAGTTGTTACTATTTATTAATTATAAAGAAATTATATACATCCGACTATGTTTTTTTTAAGGGTTATACATCCGACTATTGAAAACAATACACATATACCACATTGGCATTTAACAGTTCCGCATATCACATCTTCAGTATTCGGATGGTTTGTAATCGGTTCTTTACCCGACAAAAGAAGTAAAAAATATAGTTTATCACAGGAATAGTCAACTGCCATACTATTCTATTTTATACTATTCTATGGCAAATACATGATCCGGCCAATCACCATGTGATTTTCTTTCTATGATATATAACCAGCCAATCAATGAAGGGCTGTGATTGGAACTCCTCAGATACTTCATTCTTGCCCGCTCATCATCAATCATGACCGTAGAGAAAATCTAGACAAGCTGGTTACGTTTGATTTTTATTTATTTTTTTCTCGGTTTCGACAACAATCAGAAGCAAACTACACACAAAAAGTCTTCAACGTTATAAATAAACAAACAAATGCAAACAATGTGAACTGTCTCTACACAATTAAAATAGCATCCAACTACACCAAGTCTACACTCATTATGGAATGGATACAGATGACAACACGCTTTGTACTTTGACGGTTGTTATTTTCTGACCCCTTCTGTTTCCTTTGAATTTTCCTCTCTTCTTCTGCCGTTGCCAGATTGCCGTCTTCTTTCTTCAACCTCACAACTCATCACAAGTCTACACTTTCGGTTATGTGTCGGCCGCTGGTTGAATTTCCAAGGTAGAAAAGGTCTTGTTCATGGGTTTGCAACCTCTTGAAGAGACCATAAGTTGTATCATTTCTTCAGGATTTTTCAGTTATAGGGGAGTTTTTGGATAGGTCTTCAATGAGAATTATAATAATGTTGTGGCTTTTCTTGATACCCCTTTTAGCAAATTTGTTTTGCAGCCATGTGGTTTTGGTTGCTGGTCAATGCCAGAGCGATCAGCAATCGTTGCTACTCCAATTGAAGAGGAGCCTCAAATTTGATTTTAACCGATCTGTGCATCTGGTGAAGTGGGGTCAAAATACAGAATGCTGTAATTGGAGCGGCGTATATTGTGATGGGGGTGGTCGTGTTACAGGTCTCAACTTGAGCTTCGAATCAATCTCCGGTGGAATTGAGAATTCAACTGGTCTTTTCAGTCTTCAGCATCTGCGGAGTCTAGATTTGGCTTATAATCGATTCAATGCAAGCCAAATTCCATCCAGATTCGCCAACCTCACGAATTTGACATATCTGAATCTCTCCAATGCTGGCTTTGTGGGACAGATTCCCACTGCAATTTCAAGAATGACAAGGTTGGTTACTCTTGATCTGTCAACTTTTTCCTTCTCAGGAATTGGTCTGTTGAAACTTGAGAATCCGAACTTAAAAGTGCTTGTTCAGAACCTCACAGAGCTGAGGGAACTACATCTTGATGGTATAAATATATCAGCAAATAGAAATGACTGGTGCCATGCTTTGTCATCTTCGCTGCCTGATCTGCAGGTTTTGAGCTTGTCAGGTTGTTTTCTTTCAGGCCCAATACATCGTGCCCTTGTGAGCCTTCAGTTACTCTCGGTGATCCGTTTGGACCAGAATAATCTGTCATCTTCAGTTCCAGATTTTTTTGCAGATTTCTCGAATTTGACGTTCTTGGGACTCAGTAGTTGTGGGCTGAATGGAAAATTTCCTGAAGAGATATTCCGGGTACCAACACTAGAGACTCTCGACCTATCAAATAACGTATTACTTGGGGGTTCTTTGCCAGACTTTCCTGAAAATCTCTCTCTTCGGACCCTAAATCTCTTTCAAACAAATTTCTCTGGAACCCTACCTGATTCTATTGGCAACCTTAAAAAGTTGTCAAGAATAGAGCTTCCAAGCTGCAATTTCTCTGGACCAATTCCCACCCCAATGTCTAATCTCACTGAGCTAGTTTATTTGGACTTGTCAACAAACAATTTCAGTGGCAAAATCCCATCTTTTCATATGTCCAAAAATCTAACCTATCTAGACCTCTCTCATAATGTTTTGTCTGGTGGAATCTCGTTCACTGAATGGAAAGGGCTTCGGAATCTTGTTTATGTTGATTTGAGGTTTAATTCCTTTAATGGAATTATCCCTCCATCACTGTTTGAACTCCCATCACTGCAGAAGCTTCAGCTTGCCAACAACCAATTTGATGGACAACTTCATGATTTTTTGACTGCATCCTCTTCTGTATTGGATACCATTGATTTAAGTGGCAACAGATTAGAAGGGCCTATTCCCAAATCTGTCTTTGAAATCAATACGCTTAATATCCTCTTACTTTCTTCCAACAAGTTCAATGGCACTGTACAGCTAGATACAATTCAAAGGCTTCGCAATCTTACAAGACTGGAACTTTCATACAACAGCTTGACAGTGAATGCAAGTAGTGATTCTCCTTTCCTTTCCCAAATTACCACATTGAAATTGGCTTCGTGCAATCTAAGTGTGATTCCTAATCTAAAGAACCAATTAGGACTGTTTCATTTAGATCTTTCACAGAACCAAATTTCAGAGGAAGTGCCTAACTGGATTTGGAACGTCAGTAAAGGGTCTCTCATCCATCTAAATCTCTCATGTAATCTACTGAAGGGTCTGCAAGAACCTTATTCTCTTCCCAATCTCAGTGTTCTTGACCTACATTACAACCAGCTCCAAGGAAAGATCCCACCACCACCAGCAACCGCTGCCTATGTGGACTACTCGAGGAATTCTTTTACTTCCATCCCAGCTGACATCGGTAATTTTCTCACCACCACCTTGTTCCTTTCCCTTTCAAATAATAGCCTTAGCGGAGTTATCCCTGAATCAATATGCAATGCTACATATCTTCAAGTTCTTGACTTGTCAAGCAACAACTTGAGTGGCATGGTTCCGACATGTTTAAATGAAAGGATGGAGGGTCTAGTTGTTCTAAATTTAAGGAGAAATAACCTCAATGGTACTATTTCTGGAACATTTCCGGGAAATTGTGGATTACAAACTCTAGATCTCAATGATAATCAAATAGAAGGAATGGTTCCAAAATCTCTGGCCAGTTGCACGATGCTGGAAGTATTGGACCTTGGGAATAACCAGATCAACGATACCTTCCCATGCTGGTTAAAGACGGTCTCTAGCTTGCGTGTCCTAGTTTTGCGATCGAACCGATTTTATGGAGACATTGGTTGTCCAGAGGTTAACGGCACATGGCCAAGGCTTCAAATTGTCGATTTAGCTTCCAACAACTTCGGTGGAAAAATTCCAGGAAAAGCTTTAACAACTTGGCATGCAATGTTTGTTGATGAAGATGAAGCCCAACCAAATTTCAAGCATCTACAATTTGAGGTTCTGGGTCTCAGCGGATTGTACTACCTGGATTCAATAACAGTTACCAGCAAAGGTCTAGAGATGGAGCTAGTAAAGATCCTAACTCTGTTCACCACCATTGACCTATCATGCAACAGGTTTGAAGGGAATATACCTGACCAGATGGGAATATTCAAATCGCTCCATATTCTTAACTTGTCACATAATGCTCTCACAGGTTCAATCCCATCAAATATAGGAAACTTGCGACAGCTGGAGTCATTAGACCTCTCCATGAGCAACCTGAGCGGTGAAATCCCTCCACAGCTTGCGAGTCTAAATTTCCTTTCTTTCTTGAATCTCTCGTACAATCACTTCGTGGGAAGGATCCCTATAGGTACTCAAATCCAGTCATTTGATCCAACTTCGTTTGAAGGTAATGAAGGATTATGTGGCCCTCCTTCAATGACTAATTGCACAGATTCCAAGAAGTCACAACCTTCAGCATCTAATTCAAGCAATGAATTTGACTGGAAGTTCTTAATAGCCATTGGATCTGGGTTTGGGATAGGCTTTGTAGCAACAGTTGCATCCCCGATGGTTTTTGGGAAAGTAGACATATGGTATGACATTGTCATCCACAAAATTTTGTTGAAAATTCGCCACGGGATATGAAGATGTATTATGTTTAAAATAAGGGGGAATTACAGTTTAGTCCCTATATTTTGACGAAACGTCACTTTTTTACTTGACTTATATGTATTAGAATTTTTAGTCCTCATCTTTTTATAAATACATCAAAAGGGATATTATCACTAAAGTCCCTACTGTTTCATGAATTGTCACATTTTTAAATGTCTTTACCATATTAGTCACTTTAGTCCCTTGTTTTTTTCAAAATACATCACTTTATTCCATTTAACCAAAAAACTAACAGTCAACTATAACAGAATGTGTAAAAAATATAATTTTTACCCTTTATTGTTATTTTTTAATTTTTTTCTTTTAGTCCCTATAGTTTCAATAATAGATGGTTAACCCTTGTAAAAATTAAAATGCCTCCAATAAGAATCGAACCTTCAACCTTAAGGTTAAAAGCCACAAGCTTTAACCAATTGAGTTACCCTAGCTTATTGTTGAATGTTTGTTGATTTAAATGTATATATAGTTATATAATTTGTTTAAACTCAAATCCCATAAACTGAAAAGGGAAAAACAAATCAACAAAAAAAAAAAAAAAACTCATATTTATATAATTTAAAATAAACTCATAAAAATAATAATAATATATAAAAACATATTTAAGAAAATGAAAAAGAAAAAGAAAATAACAAACAAAAGGAAAAAAAGGAAATTTTCAATTTATGGGACTTGATTTTTTTTTTTTTAAAAATTTTGTTTATCGAATTGAAATAATATATTTTTTGAAAAGAAAAAAAATCCAAAAAAAGAAAGAAAAAAAAATTACGGGCTTTGATTTTCTGGGTTTCATTTTGTTTTGTTATTTTCTTTTTCATTTTCATAAATATGTTTTTATATATTATTATTAAATATGAGTTTATTTTAAATTATATAAATATGAGTTTTTTTTTAATTATTTTTTGTTGATTTTTTTCGCTTTTCAATTTGTGGGATTTGATATTCTAGGTTTTTTTTTTTTTTTTTTTTTATATTTTTTTATCAAATTGAAATAATATATTTTTTGAAAAGGGAAAAAAAAAAGTAAAAAATTTACGGGCTTTGATTTTATGGATTTTCTAGGTTTCATTTTGTTTTGTTATTTTCTTTTTCATTTTCATAAATATGTTTTCATACATTATTATTAAATATGAGTTTATTTTAAATTATATAAATATCAGTTTATTATTTTTATTATTTTTTTTATTGATTTTTTTTCCTTTTCAATTTGTGGGATTTGATTTTCTAGGGTTTTTTTTTTTTTTTTTTCAAATTGAAATAATATATTTTTTGAAAAGGAAAAAAATCCAAAAAAAAAAAAAAAAAAAGAAAGAAAGAAAAAAATTTACGGGCTTTGATTTCATGGATTTTCTAGGTTTCATTTTGTTTTGTTATTTTCTTTTTCATTTTCATAAATATGTTTTTATATATATTATTAAATTTGAGTTTATTTTAAATTATATAAACAGATTTAAATTAGTTTAAACAAATTATATAACTATATATACATTTAAATCAATAAACTTTCAACAATGAGTTAGAATAGCTTAGTTGGTTAAAGCTTGTTGTTTTTAACCTAGGTTAAAGGTTCGATTCCTATTGGAGGCGTTTTAATTTTTTTTTTCAGGGGTTAACCAGCTATTATTGAAACTAGAGGAACTAAAAGAAAAAATTAAAAATATAGGGTAAAATTGTATTTTTACACATTCTATTATAGTTGACCGTTAATTTTTTGGTCAAATGGATTAAAGTGGTGTATTTTGAAAAAACAAGGGACTAAAGTAACTAATATGTGATAACTCTTATTTTTACACGTTGTGTAGCCCCTTACTTTCATCTTTTATACTTGTTTCTCAGGTAAAACCGGGTTTTTAACGTTGCACATAAGTGTTTCAGGTTATTTTTCATCACGGGGGCTAAAGTGTAAAAATGTAGGAATTTTGGGGCAAAAGTGCAATTTTTGAAAGATAAATTCGGCTCCCTAATTCGGCGATTAGGGCCACCATTTAGGGTGCTAAATTGAGGACAGAAGGTCACCATTTTGCAATTCGACGGCCTAGGGCCGCAGAATTAGAGCGCATAAATCAGGGGAGCTGAAATTGAAATCTTCCTGCAGAATGCTCAACTTTCAGGGGCCATATATCCCTCCTTAGAATGGACTAGGTTTCATGCTACCTATTGTTGGAACGCCCTAAAAGTCTTCTTTCCAACGGTTCTTAAATAATGCAATTTCGATGTTTGTGGAGAAAGTTATGCTCATTTTCGTAACGATGTGTGCTGCTAGAAACCCACCTGCGAAATGCCCAATTTTTAGCCACTTTTGCAAGAGCATTCTCGTCCTTCACCACCATTTCTGCCCTAAGCCTCCTCCCACTATAAATATCCCCTTTTCTCTCATTCGTTTAAGAATCCCTAACTGCCTCTCTTTCTCTCTTCAGCCCAAAACACACTTCTTCTCCATCTTCTTCCTCTTTCACCTTCTCCACTAAATAAGTGAGAGATCCAAGCTCCCATGGAGGTAGGGACGGAGCCAGAAATTGTTTCCAGCGGGTGCGTCATAAAAATAATGAGTTATATTAACATATATCTTAGAAGATATGTTAAAAGATAAAATTAATAAAAAATAATGTTGATGTGTATTTATTTATGAATTGATACATTAGTAGTTAGAATACAAGTTGAGATATGGAGGTTTCTTTTTTTTTTTTTTTTTTTTTTTTTTTTTTTTTTTTTTGACAGTATCTATCTATCCACCTATTTAGACCAGATATTTTTTTGAAGCTTTTTTTGTCATTTGTAGGATTTGAACCGCTGACTTGAGAATCATTTGCCTAAGCCCCAAGCTCGTCAATCTACCAACTGAGCTACGCCCCTGAGGGCAATTGAGATATAGAGTTGACATGTCTAAAATTACTTTAAAAATAATATAGAAAAACCTTATGGCTCTTAATTCATAATTCAATAATAGTGTTTAAGAGTTAGAAATTAAACTAATTAAAATTTAAATTGTACTCCTAGTATTTTTATAACATCCAAAAACTAGTTTAATTTTTAAAAATGATACAAGTTTGTTTGGTAAAATATGTTAATAGTTAAATATAAATATACGTGATATGTCTATATTTGTTTGGTTGATATATTTTAATTACATAAATTAACACATTGATTATATTAAAATAAATAATATATCAAAAGTATGACATGGTATTAGAGTGAGATAGGTAAGATTGGAATAGAGAACAAAATTATTTGAATGAGAAAATAATATTAATTAAGATATAATATATATTTTATAATTCGTTTTTCATTTATAATTAAGATACATAGAAAGAAATACTATATATAGAATCAAAGATTTTTTTTATGTGATTTGAATGAAAAATATTAAGACTTCAGAAATGAAAAACAAATTCTAAATGTATGGTTTATATAAAAAATTTTTTTAAAAAAATAACATTAGAAAACTAAAAAATTAAATTAGGGGTAAAAACGTAAATATCTGAAAATTTAAGATTTTATAAAAATTGACAGAATAAAATTTGAAAATTTTGAAAACTTCAGGGGGGGTAGTGGCCCCCTCTCGCTCTATGCTGGCTCCGTGCCAGCATGGAGGTTCTTCCTCCATGGGAGCTCATCATACACCTCCACCGCTATTTTTACACTTCCTACACCACATTTAGGAGTAGATTACAAGGGAAAGGAGTGGTCTTTGGACCAATTTCGTGCTAGGAAAGCATGGAGCATCTTTGGAGGAGTTATCTTCAAGGGTTGTTTCTATTTATTCTTTTTCTTGTATTTCTTGTTTTTCTTGTTTTCCTTCATGTGTAACTCCAATTTGGGAATTTTGTAAACCTACACTTATTGCAATATGTGTATGATTGTTCTTATATTCTTTGAGTTTTGTTCTACTCTTTGCTTATTTATGATTAAATCTCTATTGTGATATGCATGTGTGTGATGGGTCTAAATTGATGTGTCCATGAATGAGATTAGGAGTAGTGTAATTTAATTTAGGAGTAGAGTAATTTAGCATCCCATGATTGTTGATTGATTGATGGATGATCCAAAATACTATGTTTAGAATGATTTGAGTATTAAGTATTAGCTCTAAAGAGTGGGAGAAGTTTGATTGATGCATGTACTTGCTAAATTAGACTTTGGTTCAATATTCTTGTGCTTAATGGGTCTTTGTTTTCAAAGGCACAATTGCTAACCCATGGCTTGGGTTGGGTAATAAATTGATTTAGGGAAAATTCTCAAATCAAGAGAATGAACTCTTAACCTATATTGAATGGTCTTAATGTATAACAACCAACTTATTGCAAATTGTTGTTTGGTAAACTTGTTTCCCATGTCTAGCCATCCTAGGGAGATTGATAAAACCGAATCCGTATCTAGAGTAAAGACAAACTGAATTCCTTCTGTGCTTATGTAGTTATAAGGGTGTTTCATTGCTTAATGCTTTCACTCGGTTAGCCACCTTGTGGATGATATTTAGGCTGTGTGTTATATATCGCGTGGTTCACATTAACATGTCCAGCGTGATTTCATCTACATTTGACCAGACAGTTGAGAGATCACTAAGCTGGCGTGTAGAGCTCGTGTGTGTGTCCCACAGTCCTTAATGAATCCAATCATTTATGCATGGATGTAATCTCTAAGACATCAAGAGAGATTAGAAATTAATTAAGGGGACACGAGCATATAACATACGTGTTGTATGGGTATCTCGTATTCTTAATGCTTTCACTTGGTTGTCATCCCATATTTGGTTAGCTATTGTGAATGAATTATTGGCTGTATTATGGCCCACGCGGTTACGCATTACTTGCCCAACGAAATAACCACTGTATATGACCAGACAGTTAAGAGATCACTAGGTTGGAGTATAGAACTCGTGTGTGTGTGTCCCAAAGTACTTAATGAATCCATGCATTGTGTGGATGTGATTTCTAAGACTCGAGAGAGATTAGAGATCAATTAAGGGGACACGAGCCTATGGTATACTTGCACATTTGACGGACTAAGTGAGTCTATAACTTAATTATGAGGATTGTTACGGTTGAGTCATTTCTTTAGTGTAACCATATTTCATGCCATCTCTCCATTCCATTCTATCAATGTAAATATTAAAGTAGTTAATTAATTAATTTATATTATTATTTACTTTTCCACACACGCAACACACGAGTTATCTCGGAGTGTTGTAATAATAGCTAGAACCGGTGACAGTCGGCGGATCCCACCTCCCTATGGAACGATACCCTCACTTGCCGTTGTGCTAGTCCATGTGACTCGCGTGCTAGCGAGGTCGAACTTAATTGTTCATCTTTTGACCAACACCGCAACAACATGTCGTCAATATGTCAAAGACGTTTAAAAATGTGACAATTCATGAAAAAGTAGGGACTTTAGTGATAATACCCCTACATCAAAATGGTCCATCCGTTAGTCAACCATTAGTCAAAGTTAACAGGAGTAAGGGTATTTACGTCTGCACATATAATTCTGCAAGAGTGACTTGTACCAATAACAATTAAAAAAAAAAAATCAAATTTTTAGAAATAAATATATTTTAAGAAATAAAAAATTATGAAAAAAAATCATTTTCAATGTAAATGGAAACCCAGTTTTTTGTTCAAAAATCAGTAAACAATTTTTTTTTTTCATCTCCATTCAAATCACACCAAAGAAAAATCAAACACATATATCTTCATCAATCCAAATCCAAATACACTTCTACTTGACTATTTCATCTTCGAATTTTTTTTGGAGCACATGGAGCAAATTTGCTCCAATGGTGGTTCCATCTGCGATCGAGAAGATCCATCGCAGAGTCCTCTCTTTTCTAATCTAACACCGAATTCTCTCTCTCCTTTGTCATCTTGTTTCATTCTTCTCTCTTTCGAATCTATGTTTTTTGATTGTAACCAACTCTCTCTCCCTCTCTCTCTCTCTCTCTCTCTCTCTCTCGCTTTTGCTTTCTCTATATCATCTCTATTTCTCTCACATCTACCGGCCCTCTCTTATTATCAGTTTTCTCTATTTTCTAGTTTTATTTTTCTGATATGTTATGGTTTCGTATATCTCTATTCTCTCATTCTTCTCTCGATTATGTGTCTCTGCTATACTTTCTCTCTTCCTCTCTTTGATCATCTCTATCTCTTTTGTTTTTTTATGTGTCTCTGCTATGCATTTGGAGGAGATCTGTTCCAACTTAAAAAAAATAAATTATTTTTTAATAAATCCCCAAAACTTTCCAGATCTGGAGTAATGGTCAACTGATAGGGTTTAAATATAAAATATATATATATATATATATATATATATTTTTCCAAATCCCAAACAAAAATATTAATTTCCAATGGTGGAGATTGATTGATGGATGGAGGGGATCAATCTCTTTCATCCATTCTTTTGTTTTAAGATAATTAATTAATTAAATATTATATATATATTAATATGCGGTGATGGAGATGGTCTCCAGATGAACATTTAAGTTTGACCTTGCAAGCGCGCGAGTCACAGAGACTAACATAACGGCAAGTGAGGGTATCGTTCCGCAGGGAGGTGAGATCCGCCGATCGTCACCGGTTCTAGCTATTATTACAACATTCCGAGAGAACTCGTGTGTTGCATTTGCGGAAAAGTAAGTAATAATATAAATAAATAAACTAACTACCATAATATATACATGGATATGATGGAATGGAGAGATGCATGAAATGTGGTAACACTAGGGAAACGATTCAACCGTAACAATCCTCCTAATTAAGCTCTAAACTCACTTAGTCCCTCAATATGCAAGTATATCATAGGCTCGTGTCCCCTTCATTGATCTCTAATCTCTCTCGAGTCTTATAAATCACATCCACTCATATAAAGTACACATGAATTCATTAAATGTCGTGGTACACACACAAGAGCCTTGTATGCCAGCCTAGTGTATCTCTCACTGTCTGGTCATATACAGTGGTTATTTCGTTGGGCATGTAATGCGCAACCGCATGGGCCATACTATAGCCAATAATTCATTCACAATGGCTAACCAAATACGGGATGACAACCAAGTGAAAGCATTAAGAATATGAGATACCCATACAACACGTATGTTATATACTCGTGTCCCCTTAATTAATCTCTAATCTCTCTCGATGTCTTAGAGATTACATCCATACATAAATGCTTGGATTCATTAAGGATTGTGGGACACACATACGAGCTCTACACGCCAACCTAGTGATCTCTCAACTGTCTGGTCAAATGTAGAGGAAATCACGCTGGACATGTTAATGTGAACCACACGATATATAATACACAGCCTAAATATCATCCACAAGGTGGCTAACCGAGTGAAAGCATTAAGCAATGAAACACCCTTATAACTACATAAGCACAAGAGGAATTAAGTTTGTCTTTACTCTAGATACGGATTCGATTTTATCAATCTCCCTAGGATGGCTAGACATGGGAAACAAGTTTACCAAACAACAATGTGCAATAAGTTGGTTGTTATACATTAAGACCATTCAATATAGGTTAAGAGTTCATTCTCTTGATTTGAGAATTTTCCCTAAATCAATTTATTACCCAATCCGGCCAAGGATGAGCAATTGTGCTTTGATAACAAGACCCATTAAGTATAAGAATATGGAACCCATGCCAATTTAGTAACTAAATGCCTGAACTAAAACCTTTTCCACTCTTTGGAGCTAAATCTCTAATACTTCAATTACTCTAAACATGGCATTTTGGTCATCCATCAATCAATCAATAATCATGGGATGCTAAATTACACCACTCCTACATTAAATTACTCTACTCCTAATCCCAATCATGGACACATATCAATTTCAGGCCTCCACACACATGGATATTGCAATTAAAGCTAAATTCATGTAATTGGCAAAGAGTGAAACAAAACCCAACCAAATTTAAGCACAAACAACATATATTACACCAGTGTAGGGTTTACAATATTCCCCAAATCTGGGTTACACATCAAAGAAACATAAAATACAAAGAAATGAGCAAATAAGAGCAAACCCTTGAAGACAAGTCCTCCAAAGATGCTCCAAACCTTCCTAGCTCGGATTTGGTCCGAAAACCACTCTTATTTCCTTGCAAACTGCTCTAAAATGGATGGATGAGATGTAAAAATGGTGGTGGAGATGTATGGTGAGCTCCCATGGAGGAAGAACCTCCATGGGAGCTTGGATCCTCTCCTTATTTGGTGAAGAAGGTGAAGGAGATGAAGAAAATGGAAGAGAGAGAGAGTTGGGCGGAAGAGAGAGAGAGGGAGTGAAGGGATTCTGTAAAAACTGAGAGAAAAGGGGATATTTATAGTGTTAAGGAGATTAGGGAAGAAATGGGGGAAAGGACGAGAATGCCCTTAAGTGTCTGAAAATTAGGCATTTCACGGGTGGGTTTCTAGCAGCGCGTGCTGTTACGGAAATGGGTATAAATTTCTCCACAAACATCGAAATCACATTCTTGATGAACCGTTGGAAAGAAGACTTCTGGGGCTTTCCAACCATATGTAGTACGAAATCTAGTTCGATAGGAGGAGAGAGATATGGCCCCTGCAAGTTGAGCATTCTGCAGGAAGTTTTCGTCTAAATTCCGTGCCCTGTTATGCGCCCTATTATGCGCCCCAGGCCGTAGAATTGCAAAATGGAGGTCTTCTGGTCACTTTTCTGTGGCCCCTAATCGTAGAAATAGGGAGCAAAATCCCACTTTCAAAAATTACACTTTTGCCCAAAATTTTCTCCATTTTTGCACTTTAGCCCCCATGATGAAAAATAACCTAAAACACTTATTTAAAATGTTAAATACCCGGTTTTACCCGGGAAACAAGCATAAAAGATGTAGATAAGGGGCTACACAACGTGTAGAAATAAGAGTTATCACCAATCTCCACTTTATTATTATTTTTTTTTCTTTTCTTTTTTATAATCATTAAATAGTTTTATAATTTAATTTCGAAAATGTAAATATAATATTTTAATTTTTGATTTTTGAAAATGTAATAATTTTAAACCGAGGGTAAAATAGTACTTTCTCAAGTTATGTTAAGTTTGATTGTTAGTTTTTTAGTCAAAGTACCATTTTGATGTTTTTCTGAAAAGATGAGGACCAAAGACCCTAATACACATAAGTCGAGTAAAAATGTAATGTTTCGTTAAAACATAGGGACCAAACTGTAATTCCCCCTTAAAATAAAAATCCGAACTTATTAGGTTTCACTTTTAAATCATAGCAGCTAGAGACAAGAATCCCTTTTAGAGATAGAAGTCGCAAGGAATATGACACAGTGTACTCTTTGTTCCTAAATGTCTCCATGCAATAATACATAGGCTTTTAGTAATAATAGCTTAAAACTAAAAAAAATAATTTAAATCAAGAAAAAATTTGACTGATTACAGCAACCATCAATCGGTTACTAGAAAATTTTGTTAAACACCTTCTGTGCTTCTGCTCTGCTCCCTTCCCACTAGACTCACAAATTTTCTTGTTCGTTGACTACACTGTGCTGTTTGGAGTAAACAGCAACTGCTAAGAATCTAACTGGGTAGCAGAACCCATATTTTCTTATTTAACAATATAAAAAATTGTATTCAAAAGCCAAGACACAGCTTCAATAAAAGAAATACAAAGTCTTCCAAATACAATTACACACAACACGCTGTCTACTTTGACTGCTCTTTTCTGCTAATCATCCTATCTTATTCTGTTAATTTTCCCTTCTACTTTCTTCTTTGACCTCCCAATCCCATAGTATCAGATTTGTTTAGTCTGTATAATTTCATATATTTAATTACTTCTTCAAAGGTTGGTTAGTCATAAGATGAATTTAAAAGCCAAAAAGTCAAGTCATTGGCTCTGCACCCTTGTATAAAGTTTCCATTAATTGTATTACTTTATCAAGATATATGTGTAATTTTTTTGGTTATTTTCTCCAATGAGACTGCAATCATGGCTTTTCTTGATACCCTTGTTAGCAAATTTCTTGAGTATCAATCTGGTTCTGGTTTCTGGCAAATGTCAGAGTGACCAGCAATCCTTGTTACTCCAAATGAAGAACAACGTCATATTTGATTCTACTTTGTCCGTACGTTTGGTGCAGTGGAATCAAAGCACGGATTGCTGTACTTGGAGCGGTGTGGACTGTGATGTGGATGGTCATGTTATCGGTCTCAACTTGAGCTTCGAATCAATCTCCTGTGGAATTGAGAATTCAACTGGACTTTTTGGACTTCAGTACCTGCAGAGCCTGAATTTGGCTTTCAATAGCTTCAATGAAGCTCAAATTCCATCAAGATTTGCCAATCTCACAAATTTGACTTATCTCAATCTTTCTACAGCTGGCTTCGCAGGGCAGATTCCCATTGAGATTTCAGGCATGACGAGGTTGGTTACTCTTGATCTCTCAACTGATTTTTCTGTAGGAGTTCCTCTCTTGAAACTTGATAACCCAAACTTATGCGTGGTAGTTAAGAACCTCACACAACTCAGAGAACTGTATTTCTATAGTGTCAATATAGCAGCCCATGGAGATGAATGGTGTGAAGTTTTATAATCATCACTGCCTAATCTGCAAGTTTTGAGCCTGTCTAACTGTTTTCTTTCAGGCCCAATCAATTCTTCCCTTAAAAACCTTCAATCACTCTCGGTGATTCGTTTGGATCGGAATAATCTGTCATCTCCAGTTCCAGATTTTTTGGCTGAATTCCCAAACTTGACCTCCTTGCATCTCAGTAATTGTGGGTTGCATGGGAAAATTCCTGAAAAACTATTCCAGGTACCAACAATACAGACTCTTGACTTGTCAAATAACGAATTACACCAGAGTTCTTTACCAGAATTTCCTCAGAATCTTTCTCTGCGGACTCTGATTCTGAGGGACACAAATTTCTCAGGGACACTACCTGATTCCATAGGCAACCTTAAAAATTTGTCAAGAATAGAGCTTCATGATTGCAATTTCACTGGACCACTTCCTGCTTCAATGGATAATCTCAGCAAACTGATATATTTGGACTTGTCTTCTAACAAATTCACAGGTCCAATCCCTTCTTTTCAAATGTTCAAAAAATCTCACCCGTTTAGAACTCTCTCATAACTCTTTTAGTGGAGCCATCTCATCCACTGACTGGGAACAGCTATTGAATCTTGTTTATGTTGACTTGAGATACAATTCACTTAATGGAAGCATTCCACCATCCCTACTAGCACTCTCATCCTTGCAGCAGCTTCAGCTTGGCCACAATCAATTTGAGAGCCAAATTCCTGAAATTTTGAATGCATCATCATCCTTACTTGACACCCTTGATTTAAGTAGCAACAAATTTGAAGGGACAATTCCCATGTCTGTCTTTGAACTAAAACGACTGCATATCCTCTTACTTTCTTACAACAAGTTCAATGGCACGATACATCTAGATGCTATTCAAAGGATTGGCAGTCTCACTAGACTTAACCTTTCATACAACAAATTGGCAGTGAATGTAAGTGGTAGTGATTTTTCCTTCCCTCCCTGGATTAGCACATTGATATTGGCTTCTTGCAAGCTGAGCATGATTCCTAATCTAAGGAATCAATCACTATTATCCCATTTAGACCTTTCAGACAACCAAATTTCTGGGGAAATACCAAATTGGATTTGGGAAGTTGGTAACGGTTCTCTCACCCATCTAAATCTTTCACGTAATAGCCTTGTGGGTTTGCAAGAGCCTTTTTGTATTCTGCCTCTCAGTGTCCTTGACCTACACTCCAACTGGCTTCAAGGAAAGATCCCACTCCCACCACCATTTGCTGTGTACGTGGATTACTCAAACAATAATTTTAGTAATTCCATCCCACATGACATTGGTAATTTCCTTAGTAATTCCATCCCATATTCTTTTCTCTTTCGAACAATAAGCTTACAGGAGTTATCCCTGAATCAATATGCAATGCTACAAATCTTAAAGTTCTTGACTTGTCGAGCAACAATTTGAGTGGCAGCATACCGGCATGTTTAATTCAAAGAAGCGAGTATCTCAATGATCCAATTGTAAGGCAAAACAACCTTGGTGTTCTAAATGTAAGGAGAAACAGCCTCAACGGCACCATTTCTGACAAATTTCCAGCAAATTATGGACTTCGAACTCTAAATATGAATGGAAATCAGCTAGAGGGAAGCATTCCAAAATCTCTGGCCAATTGCGGAGTACTCGAGGTTTTAGACCTTGGTAACAACCATATCAATGATGCATTCCCATGCTGGTTGAAGAATGTGTCCAGCTTGTGCGTCCTAGTTCTGTGATTCAATAGATTTAATGGCGACATCAATTGCCTAGAACATGACGTCTCCTGGCCAAAGCTTCAAATTTTTGACTTGGGTTCCAATTACTTTACTGGAAGGCTTAACAACCTGGGAGGCAATGATGGTTGATGAAAATAAAGCCCAACCTCAGCTCGAGCAACTCCAGTTTGAAATCCAGCCTTTCAACCCCTTGTATTACCAGGATACAGTAAGCAAAGGTCTTGAGATGGAGCTAGTGAAGATCCTAACTTTGTTCACCTCCATTGACTTATCATCAAACAAATTTCAAGGGCCAATGCCAGAAGAGATCAGACTACTCAAATCACTCTATGTTCTCAACTTGTCACATAGTGTTCTATAGGTAAATTAGGACAACTAGAGTCCTTGGACCTCTCAGTGAACAACTTGAGTGGGGGATCCCAATACAGCTCGCAAGTCTAAATTTCCTTTCTTTCTTGAATCTCTCATATAATCACTTGGTTGGAAAGATCCAGAGTTTTACATCAATTTCTTTTGAAGGAAATGAAGGATTGTATGGCCTCCTTTGGCCAATGATGATCGCACAACAAATTCAAGTGAGCTACCTGCAGAATCAAGCAACGAATTTGACTAGCAATTCATAATAGCAATTGGAGCTGGATTTGGAGTATGCTTTGGAGCAGCGATTGCATCCCCAGTATATTTTAAGAAAATAGATATATGGTATGAAATTCTCATCCACAAATTTCTATTGTCAATTCGTCATTTAAGATGAAAATGTTTTCATATTCAATAAAAAATGAACTTTTTTTTTTCAAGTGTTAGTTTTTAGTGTTCCCTATAAAATAAAAAATCAATGAGTGCCATGCAAGTGCTACAACTATAAATCTCGTTTTCTGATAAACATGTAATTGTTATCTAAGAAACTAAAAATGAAAACTCGTTCCAAGTGATCTAACAGGTAACTTAATATAATTTGTTAACACAAAAATTTACCTGAAACAAGCTTGGCAGGAAGGCTCGCAGAAAAAAAGAAGCATGAAGCATCTAAACATTAAGAAAACAATGGTAGAATGAGAAATAAGTGCACAGCAAATTCTAACGAGCCTACCACTTTCAAGCTTCAAGCAACCAATTTGTTGGGGAATTCTTAATAGCCATTGGAGCTGGGTTTGGGAAATTTGTTGGCCGTACAGGACTTCTGCTTCTGTAATGGTAGCAACTAGCAACTCCATTGCTTCATCGCACCTTATTTTGTGTGGATTTCTTCGGGTCAAGTTCTATCAAACAAAAAGTCACGAGTTGACTCAAAACATCGTTAGTAAGATACTGAGTTGACTCGTGCCGTACCAACTATTGGGCCTGACCATGTTTTAATAGGCCCAATAACTTGAATTCGTTTGGGATCGGCCTGCAAAGCTGAACTCGTCTCAGCCATGAATCAAAACTGATTTTCTTTTTGTATTCTGTTGGTCCGAAACACAGAAATTCAGATTCTGATCATGTACTGAAGTGAAGACGACGGAGACGACATCAACATTGACTCAATAATGTTGGTTTAGGATGCACCTTAATGTTTCATTTTTGGTCATCATTTTGTTCTTTGAAATTCTCAAAGAGGTTGAAGAAGATATCAATTGGTTTTCAGAATTTTTCACTCAGAAGCATCATAAATGAAAATCAATGTTCATTGTCAAATTGTAGGATAAAGTCTCCCTTCCATCACTTTATAGTCCATGGTTTTTGGCAGAGTACGTTGATCACCAACAAGTCTATGGAAATTATTCACCAAACATTAAAGGCCTTCTTAGAAGTAGGTATAAAATATGTAAAGTGTTTGATAAAGGAGACAAGGTGTTTGATGAAAGGTCTCAAACACGAGAAAACAGAGAACTTGAGAAGAAGAGAAAGCCATTAATGGAGCTTCACAAGTAATGAGCAATTGCTCTGTATTTCGTTAATTAACGTTTACAATCTTATGCTACTATATATATACAAGGTGTAGCCAATGTTAGAAAACTGATTTCCTGATTTTCAGGGAATTGTAACTAACAATTACGTCAGCACATTTCACACACATTTGCAGTGAGCTTTCCCGCCAATGCACCTTCTAGAAGTTTTGCCAGGTCAGCTTAGGTGGTTAGGTCTTCAATCACAGTCTCTCAATATCGATTGATGATCAAGCTCTGAAGTCTATCCTAGCTTCCCTGTGGTAGCACACAGAGTAATATACTCTGGTTTGTTAGATCCTTCCACCTTTGCTTCTAGAAACAGCTGTATTGAGCTCTGGCTTTGATAGCTTCTCTGCCTTGGAAAAGCTCTCTGGTACAGTAGTCTTTACGAAAACAATGGGGTTACTATTTTTATGTTCTGTCAGAAGATAGATCCATAGAAAGATCAACTTGGAAACTATACAGCAGAAATGGATCCTGCAGTCAATATGGACTTCAGTACCTGCAGAGCCTGAATTTGGCTTTCAATAGCTTCAATCCAACTCAAATTCCACCCAGGTTGGCCAACCTCACAAATTTGAAATACCTGAATCTTTCTTATGCTGGCTTCGCAGGTCAGATTCCTATTGTGATTTCAGGCTTGACCAGGTTAGTTACCCTTGATCTCTCAACTGAATCCTTTTTAGGATCTCCTCTCTTGACACTTGAGAACCCGAACTTAAGGGCACTTGTTCAGAACCTCAGTAAGCTTAGAGAATTATATCTTGATGGTGTAAATATATCATCAGCCCACGGAAATGAATGGTGCCAAGCATTATCATCTTCACTGCCTAATCTGCAGGTTCTGAGCTTGATCAATTGTTTTCTTTCAGGACCTATCAATTCTTCCTTGGCCAACATTCGGTCAATCTCTGTGATCCTTTTGGATCAGAATAATCTGTCATCTCCAGTTCCAGAATTTTGGCTGAATTCCCAAATTTGACCTCCTTGCATCTCAGTACTTGTGGTTGCATGGGAAAATTCCTAAAAAAACTATTCCAGGTACCAACAATACAGACTCTTGACTTGTTGAATAACGAATTACACCAGAGTTCTTTACCAGAATTTCCTCAGAATCTTTCTCTGCAGACTCTGATACCGAGGGACACAAATTTCTCAAGGACACTACCTGATTCCCTAGGCAACCTTAAGAATTTGTCAAATTCCTGATTTTTCGAATGCATCCTCTTCTCTACTTGCGAACCTTGATTTAAGTAGCAACAAATTAGAAGGGCCTATTCCCATGTCAGTGTTCGAACTAAAACGACTGCATATCCTCTCACTTTCTTCCAACAAGTTCAATGGCACTTTATAGCTAGATGCTATTCAAAGGCTTGGCAATCTAACTAGACTAGACCTTTCATATAACAGCTTGGCAGTGATTGCTAGTGATTCTTCTTTTCTACCCCAGATTACCAAATTGAGATTAGCTTCTTGCAAACTGAGTGTGATTCCGAATTTAAAGAATCAATCTAGACTAGTTGATATAGACCTTTCAGACAACCAAATTTCTGGGGACATACCAATTCAAATTGGATTTGGGAAGTTGGTAAAGGTTCTCTCGCCGCTCTAAATCTTTCACATAATAGCCTGGTGGGTTTGCAAGAACCTTTTTCTATTCCGTTTCTGATTGCCCTTGACCTACACTCCAATCGGCTTCAAGGAAAGATCCCACCACCATCTGCTAGATACCTGGATCACTCAAACAATAATTTTAGTAATTCCATCCCACATGACATTGGTAATTTGTTCTCCATGACATTGTTCTTTTCCCTTTCGAACAATAAGTTAATAGGAGTTATCCCTAAGTCAATATGCGAAGCTACATATCTGCAAGTTCTTGACTTATCAAGCAACAATTTGAGTGGCAGCATACCGGCATGTTTGATTCAAAGAAGCAAGTATCTCAATGTTCTAAATGTAAGGCGAAATAGTCTCAACAGCACCATTCCAGATAAATTTCCAGCAAATCGTGGACTTCGAACTATAAATATGAATGGAAATCATCTAGAAGGAATCATTCCAAAATCTCTGGCCAATTGCAGAGTACTAGAGGTTTTAGACCTTGGACACAACCACATCAACGATGCATTCCCATGCTGGTTGAAGAATGTGTCCAGCTTGCGCGTCCTGGTTCTGCAATCCAATAGATTTAATGGCAACATCAATTGCCTAGAACATGATGTCTCCTGGCCAACGCTTCAAATTTTCGACTTGGGTTCCAATTACTATAATGGAAGGCTACCTCAAAAAGGCTTAACAACCTGGGAGGCAATGATGGTTGATGAAAATAATGCCCAACCTCAGCTCGAGCACCTCCAGTTTGAAATCCAGCCTTTCAACCACCTGTATTACCAGGATACAGTAACAGTTACCAGCAAAGGCCTTGAGATGGAGCTAGTGAAGATCTTAACTTTGTTCAACTCCATTGACTTATCATCAAACAAATTTCAAGGGTGAATGCCAGAAGAGATCGGACTACTCAAATCGCTCTATGTTCTCAACTTGTCACATAATGCTCTCACACGCTCAATCCCATCCACTATAGGTAAATTAAGACAACTAGCATCCTTGGACCTCTCAGTGAACAACAGAAGCATAGAAAGTATCTGAAAATCTGTAAATCTAACTAGAACTCTGTCTGAACATACAAGAACTATTTTTCTTTCTAAATCTTAATTCTTAATCTATTTCTAGAAATCTACACATTTCTTAAAAGCATATATCATTTGAAAATCTGTTTTCTAAATAAATGAATAAATAATTTATTTCTAATAATTCTCTAAATAATTAAAGCTAACATATAATTTTGAAATAATTAACTTAATTATAAATAAAAACCATCCACTCACAGAACTCCTGTACTCAAATCTGTTATGAGACTAGGTTCCCTCCTGGATTCGTCACTTTCTGGATCCATTCCTGAATGTATCTCATCTGCACCTTAATTTTTTTTTTCCAATATCATATTCTATCTCTCTCTCTCTCTATATTGCTACCGGGTCAACTTCTCTTCCTTCATTTTCTTCTTTTCTTTCTCAACTCTCGCGCTTTCAGCTCTGAGCTCTCTATTCTCTGTTTTTTTTTTTTTTTTTTTTTTTTGTTGCTTCTTTTTGGCTGAAAATGCCATTCTCTCCATTTTTCTTATTTCCTATTTTTTTTCTATTGTTTTTTTTATTCTTCTTCTTATCAGATCCACCTCTTGCTTTTTCCTATATAACTCTTCCCCTTGCCACGTACCTTACAGACATGGCAAATTCTCACATTCCCACTTTTTCCTATATAACTCCTCCCCTTGCCACGTACCTTAGATACATGCAAATTCTCACATTCCCACTTCACCAAAAATGGGCACCGCTTAAACATTATTTTTTATTTTTTATTTTTTTTTTTAAAAGACTTCAACATTATTTATACTAAAAATCTCATCTCAACTTACTAGATACCAATTATTTTGAATTTGGATCTTTTAGGGCTTGGGCTTGCTTGGAATTGGGCTCGGGTGGGCTTGAGTAAATTTTGTGTTTGGGCTTGAATTATGGATTTGGGTAAGTTTATGGGATTGGGCTATTACAAAACCTCTATATAATATTCTATATTGGAAATTGCTAGAAATGTTCACATCTAACATGGAAATTTTGTTTGTAACCACAAACGAAAATTTAATTGTTAATAACCATGTTTTTGTAAATTTACTTGAATGCCCCCATATAAAAACAATCTCAAATCAACTCTCTCTCTCTCTCCCCCCCCAATCTCTCTCTCGCTGGCGTGCTTTGAGGGTTGCCGATCGCCGACGAAGGCGTCGCCGAGCGCTGGTGTGCATCTTGCAATAGTGTCGTGCGCTGTTGGCTTCACGAACCAAGGGGAAATGCGACAGCGCCATGTGTCGTGCGTTGTTGGCTCCCCCTCCACTGGAGATGTCATCTGTAGAAAAAAGGGAAACCAAAAAAAAAAAAAAAACACCTAATTTCGGAATTTTCGGAATTTGGGGAAAAAGGGAAATTGGGTATGATTTCAAGTTTGCTCTAGATTTTAGTTGTGATTTCAAGTTTGCTACAAGGTTTTTTTTTTTTTTTTTTTTTTTTTTTTTTTTTAAATAATAATTTCAAGGGTATTCTTGTAATTTATGGACATACACTGATTTTTTTTAATAAAAAAAGTGGTTATTTTCAATTAAATTTTCAAAAGTGGTTACTAACAAAAGTTTAATGTTTCCAATGGCTACTTTTGGTTTTCTCTCTCTATTATGTACAAACCTACTTTTCATCCATTGGATCAAAATTCAAGGGATGTTATGCAAGTGGTGGGCTAGGAGAGAGAATACGAAAAGTAGGTTTGTATGTAATATTATATCAGCATGTCAAGTCAATATATATAGGGTGGTTCTTTTATAAGGACGTCATGATATAAGAAGGTAAGGACGTCTAATCACAACCACACATTGGGTATGGGTTGAGTATTTATTAATGTGAGGCTGTGGCTGATCACTCCTAAATGAACATCTGCAATAGTATGGAGTCGTGGGAGTAACACAATGATAAATAAGATTCGTTCCACGAGGATTGATGTATTGATTACCACAATTGATTGATTTAATTACTATCTAGACAAGTAAAGATTTGATGATGAAATTATACTACTCAAGATTAATAAACCTAAGCTACAATATGATGCAATAATTGAAATTAAACAAGTAAGCAAACTAAAGCAAAGTCAAACACAAGCAAGTGATTATATTACTTATGGGAAATTAGGCTAAGACTGTGAATCCACCTATACAATTCTCATCAATTTTAGGCACATCATTGAAATAAAGTATGCAAGTGTGTATATAGACCCGTGTACCTTTAATTAGTCTCTAACCTCTCTCAAGTGATAAAGACAACATTCATATGCATCAATAACCTATTTCTCAATGGTTATCCGAACTACACACAAATTCATTAAGCATAATGGCACACAAATGGAATCCTAAAAGCTAGCATCGCATATTTCTATCTTACTAGACTTGTATCGGGCATTTCATCGAGCAAGTGTTAGCTAGGCATCTAGAAGCATTAAGCAATTGAAATACACATATATAACACAAGCATTTATGATAAAGTGATGGTCTTTATTGGAGATTCATGGGAAAGGTTTCATCTTGGCCTTAGCCAAGATGGTTTTAGTTCATATTACAAAATATGGCTACAAAAGATATGTAATGAGTACAATCCATAAATGAAGACAATTAAATGTAAAGAGAGAAAGTGTAAGAGTGAACTAAGTTTAAGAACTCCTCTTGGTTGGTTGAATGTGCTTGGCTTGCTTCTTCTCTTGATGCTCCCCTTTATGCTCCAAGGTTGGGTTTTTGTGGTGGATAAGGGTGGGAAAGTTGGATATTTGGTGTTTGGTGAGGTGGATTTGAAGTTTGGGTGATGGATTAAAGGTTGGATGTAGTGATTTGGTGGATTTGGAGAGTAGAAATGTTTTCTTGGAGTGTTTAGAGTTGAAGGTTCATGCAAGAGGTCTGTCAAATGAGTCTAAAGTGAGGAATTTATAGTGTGTGGAAATTAGGGCACAAAAACCTATAAAAAGTTAATGTGGTAGTGTGGTCGTTGTACGCACAACGCTTTTGTAAAGCGCCCCATACAGCGCCACATCTCTGGAATGGTTTTTGGAGCTTGGATAGCCGTTGGGCGCTGTACAAACAGCCCTTTGTACTTCGTACAGCGCTTTTGTTCTTTAGTGGCTTCCAGTATCGTGCACAGTTACGGAAATGGGCATCAATTTCTCCAGAAATATTGGAATCGTGATCCATCAAAACTGTTGGAAAGTAGACAGCCGGGGCTTTTCGAAAATAAGTAGCACGAAACCTAGTTTAAACTGAGGTGGGAGATATGGCCCCCCGAAATATAGGTATACTGCACAAGTCTTTCCCATTTAAGCCCTTTTAACTTCCAAAACTCATCAATTAAGCTCAAATGTCTTATTTATGATAAATAACCTACACAAAGCTCACCAAACACATTAAATATAGAAATACGCTCGAAAATGAGTACAATTGATAAGAAATGGGGGCTACACCGAGTGTACAAATGGGCACTATCAGTGGCCCACTGTGAATGTGTGGCTGTGGTTGAAGGTCCTAAAATAATAAAGTTCTGACGGTCTTGATAGAAGAATTATATATATATATATATATATATTTAAATCAGTACGCACTGATATAAGTTATATCAATGTGTTGAATATGGACCACTAGATTTACATGCTTTGACTCAAGTGTGTATGCACTTGTCAGTGCCTCTTTATAATTGGTGGTCTACATTCAATGCATTGATGATACGCACTGACCAGAACAGAACTATATATATATATATATTTTTTTTTCTCTCTCCTCAGGATGAACTAATTTTATTTATATCAGTTCCAAAACTATCAACCATTAGATCTACATACTTCAGTTTAATCAAAGTCTTCTTAAACTTAATCAATGACTCACAAGTCTCATTCTAATATTAAAAGTTCAGTTCGGTCCTGAGTAGAGAAAAAATATATATATGTATATATGTGTGTGTGTATATATTCATGACTCTTTTGGCATGATCACATACAACTCACATGTGACCACTTTAAAATTTTTAAGGTGTATGGTGTACCGCCACCATATATATATATATAATAGAAACAATTCAAATTTAAGTACAAAAGTTACCAAATAAAACCGTTTATATATGGAAGATAATAATTGAGATATATATGATATCCTCTTCTCTCTGTATTCATCTGTACTTGACACATATGGTTGTAGTTTCCATTTCAGTTACTAATTAGTCATTTTTACAACAAATTCTTATTAATCTGTATTGTTAAATTGGGTATATGAATCCTTTGAATCCTTTTGTTAACTATTTCCATGATATTTCAAATTTAAGGAAATAAGTATGAATTTTGCTGTAAATGCAAAGATAACATATGTTTATGGAAGCTCAATAAACAATAGATTCATTCTCTTGGGTCATGTTTGGTACACCGCAATGGACTGTATAGGTGTATGGTATACCGCCCCACCTTTAAATTTTTACAGGTGTATGGTATACCGCCACCGGTGTTCTATAGATTGTGTCATAGCCCATATATATATATATAATAGAAACAATTCAAATTTAAGTCAAAAGTTACCAAATAAAATCGTTTATATATGGAAGATAATAATTGGGATATATATATGGTATCCTCTTCTCTCTGTATTCATCCATACTTGGAACAAATGGTTGTAGTTTCCATTTCACCAGTTACTAATTAGTCTTTTTTACATCAAATTCTTATTAATCTGTATTGTTAAATTAGGTATGTGAATCCTTTGAATCCTTTTAATTTGTTAACTATTTCCATTATATTTCATAAGGAAATAATTTTGTATTTGCAGTATGAATTTATGGAAGCTCAATAAACAATAGATTCATTCTCTTGGGCCATGTTTGGTACACTGCACTGGAGCCCACTGGATTGTATTAGAAACTATGTTCGGTGTTGCAACACAGTACTAAACAGCGTGCTAGTACTGTCCAGTACTGTCCAGTACGTACAACACACCAAACAAGCACTTGAATTTCAATATAAAATAGCCTTTGTTCTTCATCAATTTTAACCACATAACAATGACTACGAATGGATTCCTTTTGTTTCAGTATTGCAGTTTTTTACTCTGTATGAACATATTATGTGGCGCTACAGATGCTGATTCAGATAGAAAGGTAGGTATTATCTTTGTTTTCTAAATAAAACAATGTTGTGAAATTTATCAGAAGCCTCCAATAAAATTCTGAAATGATCAAAATCTCCCTATAAAATTTATCAGAAAACTCTAAACTGCCATTAATATATATTGATGCAGCTACACATTGTGTACATGGGTTCCCTGCAAGAAGGGCAATACTCGTCGGCATCACAACATCTGACTATGATTCAAGAAGTTGTTGGGAACGGGTAGAGTATTCCTAGAATTTTATTGTAATTTTTTTTTCGCATTTTCTTTAACACTCAATCTCCGTGAACCCAGCTCTCTAGAAAATGTATTGGTGAGAAGTTACAAAAGGAGTTTCAATGGATTTGCTGCCAAGCTTACCGATAATGAGAGACAAAAGCTGTCTAGTAAGTTCAATACATTAGCTTTTCATGCAACTTGAATAATGAATATTCCTTAGTTTTAACACTCTTGATCATAATATATATGTAGGCATGGACGGAGTCGTCTCTGTCTTTCCAAGTAGAACTCTCCACCTTCAAACAACCAGATCTTGGGATTTTATGGGTTTCAACGAATCTGTTAGCCGAAAACGAAATATTGAGAGTAATTTTATTGTTGGTGTTTTTGACACTGGAATCTGGCCTGAATCAGAGAGTTTCAGTGATGAAGGTTTCGGCCCTCCTCCGAAGAAGTGGAAAGGGGCTTGTAGAGGTGGCAAAAATTTCACTTGCAACAAGTAATATTTTTTTTCTCATTAAATTATAAATAGAAGTCATAATAGTTGCTTTTATATAGGTTGTTATATATTTCTTTTTTCTTGTTTTTAATGATTAATTTACAGCAAAATAATCGGAGCTAGATATTACAACTCAGCATCATCTAAAATTAGTGCCAGAGATGAACATGGTCATGGATCGCATACCGCCTCCACGGCCGCTGGAAACCAGGTAAAGGATGCTAGTTTTTACGGACTAGCGAAAGGGACAGCAAGAGGAGGAGTTCCCTCGGCAAGAATTGCTGCATATAGAGTCTGCTATCTATCTATGGATTGTGAAGATGCAGATATCTTGGCTGCTTTCGACGATGCTATTGCTGATGGAGTTGACCTTATTACAATCTCAGTTGCAGCAAATAATGTAGAAGAATTTAATGAGGATGGCATTGCCATTGGCGCTTTTCATGCTATGGCTAAAGGAATCCTGACAGTACAGTCTGCCGGCAATAACGGTCCTAAATCGTCATCAGTGACAAGTGTTGCTCCATGGCTGTTTTCTGTAGCAGCAAGCTCCACAGATCGCCTGATCGTGGACAACATTATTCTCGGGAATGGAAAGACAGTACAGGTACATATAATTTGTTTTCGTATCCGCAATTAGTAGTTGCCATAATCAGCAGTTGTGTATATATAAGTATATTTTCTTTTATGTAGGGTTTCTCTATAAATTCTTTCAGTCTTGACGGACAAAAACTTCCTTTGGTACATGGCAAAGAGGTTTCATCTAGCAGTTGCGAGACGGAAAGTGCTGAGTACGTAGGTTCCACTTAATGACTCATTTCAACCCGTAACATTACTATTTAAAAAAAATGTATTAAACTTACGTTGCTTTTCAGGTTTTGTTTTCCTGGGTGTCTCGATAGCCGTAAAGTGAAGGGAAAGATTACAATATGTGGTAAGGCTTTTGGATATGAAGCTGCTCTTAAAGCTGGTGCTGCAGGATCAATCGTGCTGACTGATCTATCCAAGGAAAATGCTGTCATTGTTCCATTACCAGCATTGGCCGTAAGCTCTAAAGAATACAATGCAATCCTCTCCTACAAGAATTCGACAAAGTATTGATATCTTCAAGTAGCTTTATATCTGTTGATTAATTCTTACTATTTTAACTCTCAAAATGATTCAAATTTTATACTGAATGTGTAGAAATCCGCAAGCAGAAATATTAAAAAGTGAAGCCATCAAGAATTCTGCTGCTCCTGTTGTCGCTGAGTTCTCTTCTCGTGGGCCAAATTCACTTGTACCAGAGATCCTGAAGGTATACATGCTGTTGAAATCTACAACTCTGTCTCGACTATCCTTTGTAATGCATGAAGCTCATTTAATGTTCAAATGTGATCCAGCCTGATATAAGCGCCCCTGGACTACAAATCCTGGCTGCATACTCGCCTATTGCTCCAACTTCTGTGTACGACATGAGAAGTGTTAAATACAATATAATATCAGGAACCTCCATGGCTTGTCCCCATGTTGCTGGTGTAGCTGCATATGTTAAGACGTTCCACCCAGATTGGTCTCCTTCTGCCATCAAATCTGCTATAATGACCACTGGTGAAATCTTATACCTTCATACATCTTTGTTTCTTTATTCATTTTGAGTTTAGTTTATGTTTCTAAATCGTTTAACTTTTTATTCCACTATCTTCTTTCTCTAGCATGGACCATGGATCCTAATACAAATAGTGACGGTGAATTTGCTTATGGTTCTGGCCATATCAATCCGCTGGAAGCTATAAATCCTGGACTTGTTTATGAAACTCTCAAACCCGACTACATAAAAATGCTCTGCAGCAGAGGCCTTAGTGATAAAGCACTTAGGAGCATATCAGGAGATAACAGCAGTTGCCCAAAAGGCTCAGAGAAAGAATCCCCGAAGGATCTCAATTACCCTTCTATGTCAGCTGCAGTTAAACAAGACACATATTTTAAGATTACATTTAATCGAACTGTTACCAATGTTGGCTTTCCAAACTCTGTTTACAAGGCGAATGTTTCTCAACCTCAAAATGTTAGCATCAAAGTGGAGCCCGCAACTCTCTCCTTCAAGTCCTTAAATGAGAAGAAGTCTTTCACCGTTACAGTCAGTGGGAGTGCAGGGAAACCATTTTTGTCATCATCCCTGGTGTGGTCCGATGGGAAGCATAGTGTCAAAAGTCCAATTGTTGTGTATTATTTAAGTTAGGGTGCGGATATTAACACCCATAAAACTTATTTGTACACCCATTTTTATAAGTACAACCATGTCTAAAATTTTAAAAATAAACATTACTAGAAGCATCTATCTTAATGTTAATAGTAATCTTATATCATCTGATGTTCTTGAATTTTTCTTAAGTTGATTAAATCCTATCTTCGGTCAATTATGTCACAAGAAAGATTGAATGGTTTGGCTATGTTATCAATTAAAAAAAATATGATAAAAAAACTTGATTATGTAAACTTAATCAGTACTTTTGCTGCTAAAAATGTGAGACGAGTAATATTTAAGTGATATATTATTTGATGTAATTATAAGAATTTTATGAGATAAATTTTTTATTTTAGTGACTTTTTGTTTGCTATTTTGTTGTGTTGCAGTCTTGATTTTTGGTTATTATAATGATTTTTATAAGTATTTACTAGAGAAAAAAAAAAATCAAGTAAACATGATGTGGGCTAATTGAGTAGATAGCTTTTTTGTTCTAATTAGGGGATTATGGGAACCCTAATATATTAAGCAATATATAAAGACCCTTTTGGTTATGGTCCCCAATACACCAAATTATAACATAGTTTCCCTTCTCCCCATCTGGAAGACAGATGACGGTCCCATTGAGGAACTAAGGTGATTTGGTTGAGGAAGATCACAAACCAGCCACCCGTTCATGTTCATCCGTTTGTGATCGATTGTCATCGTATTTCCGCAACGGTAGGCGATCGTTCATAATGGATCCAAATCTCAAGCCGTCCACCAACAAGTGGCAATGGATTTAAGTACGCTTCCGCTTTCTCCTATCTCCCTTTTCTCTTGAATTGACATGGGTTAGTAACATGTAATTAGGGATTGATTAAAGCATGATATAGAAACATGTTTAGGTTAAAGTTTTGGATGAATCATGTGCCTATGCATGTTGATTTAGTTTTATTCAAATTCCTTACACAATCTAGTGCAGGTGATAGCGCATGGGTTGGAGACGAAATCTGCAACAATTTGGAGAATAGCGCATGGGTTGGAGATGCCCTTAGTCAGGATTGTGCTAACACTTTTTTCACCTATTTCACTTATTTGAACCTTCCCTTTTTCCAAAATGTGTTTTATGAATACTGTAATAGGAATTAGTTTATTAGTTTCAGGTTTTTAGTTTTGTTTTTTAGTTTTTTTTTTTTTTTTTTTGAATTTTCTATCTCTAGGAGCGTATCGCTATCAAAACCTGGCATTAGTTCAACCATATTGCTGCCAACAATTTAAAGCACTTAGTCAGGATTGTGCTTCTACTATTTTGACCTATTTGAACCTTCCCTTTTTCCAAAATGTGTTTTATGAATACTGTAATAGGAATTAGTTTATTAGTTTCAGGTTTTTAGTATTTTTTTTAGTTCAAGTTCAGGTTTAGATTATTTGTTAGGTTTGTTAGGATCTTGTCAGGTTTTTTCAAATTTTCTTTTCAGGCTTGTTTCTTTTTTATGTAATATGATAAAAATTGCAATACATTTTCTGAAGAAGATATATTTAATGTATCAACTATTGTTTCGACAATGTGTTCTACTAACAATTTACAAAAATCCAATTATGATTTGCAATAGAAACCATAAATTAATCGCAGTTTTCGATCAAAACCGTCCATGACTTTCTTTTGAATCGGATTAACTCATCTCAACATGGTGACTCGACTTGAATCAAATATGTTTCTTCCGGTTTTGGGTCTGATGGGCCTTTTAGACCTAATAAAATTTTTACCAACGTGTTTAACTATATACGCCTTTTGACCATAATTTAACAACTCCAAGTCTCCAAGTATTAAAAAAAAAAAAAAACTTCATAATATAAACGGAAGTCCAAATAATATAATAAATTACATCATAATTTATTTATTTTTTTGAAAAGAGCAACAAAACTAACTTGGGCAATCTGCCATTACAAAATCTCAAACGCAACTAGGAAGAACCATCCAGAATATGTCCTCAACGCAACACAAAGCATCCCTTGGCTTGCCAAACGTGGTACATAGACCACAGTAACAAGAAAAAAAAAAAAAAAAAAATTGGATAAAATTGCATTGTGTAATGAAATATGTACCTCATAAGTTTTCGTTTAAATTTCTCTTACTACCTCAATAAAAATACATATTTTGCGAAAATTTTAGAATTGCCCTAAATTTTACAAGTAGGTAGAATAGAGTATTTTAAAAAGTTCTATGAAATTTTTTTTTTGGATAAAATCGCATTTCACAATAAAATATGTGAATGGAAAGTTTTCGCATTACTTTAAAAAAAAATGCATATTTTGCGAAAATTTTAGAATTGCTCCAAATTTTATACGTATGTGAATAAATTGTTTTTAGTAGTTCTATGAAAACAAATTGGATAAAATCACATTCTATACTGAAATATGCACTTCTTTTTAGAGAGAGAAGTTCTGACATTGCTAAGCATGAAGGAAGAAGGAATGAAGGAAGAAGAGACTTTAGGGATAACCTACATTCTATTTTCATTGATAACCTGAATGAGAAGGTTGATCTACTGTGTTTATGGGGGCTCTTCAAGGTTTTTGGAAAGGTGAGGGACATTCATCTATCAGGTGCAAATAAAGACAGAAGGAAGGGCTTTGCGTTTGTTAGATTTGCTACTCTAGAAGAAGCTAGAAGGGTGGCTGAGAAGACAAATGGAATGCATGTGTATGGGTGGCCAATTGACGTAAAAATTGCTCAGTTTGGATGGAATAACAGGAGAACTGATGGAGGCAATACTGATGGTAGGGGCAAATAGGAGAAGAGACCTAGAGAAGATTGGGCATCGGAAGGGGACCGTTTGGGAGGTTATCACAAGGAATCGTATGCTGATCTAGGGAAGCTCAAGGGCAATTATTCATTCGCAGAAGCAGTGAATGTCAAGATGACAGACCAGAGGAGCAGGAAAGATGAAGTGAAGAAGGAGATGGTGTCTCTGGTTCTGGATAGGAAAGACTCGGATAAGAGTTGGTTTGAGAATTGCGCTTTTGGGGTCTTAAAGGAGTTCTCTAGTATTAACAGAGTGAACAAGCAATTGACAGATAGAGGCTTTGGGTTTTCATCTGTGTATCTCGGTGGGAAAGCTATTTTATGGAAATTTGAATCGAACTATGATTGCATAGGGTTCATCAAGAACCGTTTTTTAGGGGAAGATTCTTTATTCTCAATGGAAAAATGGGCAGAATCAATTAACATTCATGCTAAACCAGTCTAGATCAACTTTTCTGGGATCCCGCTCAAATATTGGAATGAGACCTTCTTTCAAAAAATTGGGAAGTTGTTGGGTAAGGTTCTCCTTATAGAACAAGACACCCTTCTCAGATGAAGAATGGACAGGGGAAAAGTGTTGATTTCATTGTATGATGATCACCTTTGTTCTAGTAAGTTGAAGGTGATTGAAGGAAACAAGTCCTTTGTTGTTTCAATAGAGAAGGACTCATCTCCGGTGGCTTTCGACTCGATTTTGAATTTACTGGATTTGAAATTTGAATTGGCGCCGGAGTACCAACCTTTCTCATCTGATAAAGAACTGTCAGAGAAAAGGAACATGATGGAAACTGAGGGCAGAGAGGTGTGGGCAAATGTCAGGAGTAGGAAAGATGTCAGGAAAACTGACAAAATATCCCACCTAAGTCACGGTCTGACTTTTGTGAGGCTGGCACAAAAGACAAAGGAAAGCAATCCTATGTAAGGAGTTCAAAAAAGAGACCCATCCCTGGATCCTATAGGGGGGTCAAGATGGATCTAGAGTAAAAGAAATCTTATCATGTCAGAAGAGTTGGGGTAGATAGCTCTACTACATCTTCAGATTCGGATTCAGAGGAGGGGCAGCAAATGAGGGTTGGTAAGTCAAAGGGTGAGTGCTCGAAATGGAGGCAAGTGTCAAAAGGAAGTGGGTCCAGAAGGCTTAATGGGCTGGGAATGGGTTTCAGTAGGCATGGGTTTCAAAAGTCAGGTGTTTTAGAAAAAGGGGTGGATTGTGTTGTGGACAGCCTATGGGATTTAGGGGACGTGAGTTCTAGTATGGCTTCTGAGGTGGGGGCTCCTAAGAAGATTTTAGTCAGACACAAAGATCCAAAGGTTGTATCTATTTCGGACCAAGAGGGGAGGGATATTAACCTTCCTTTAAGAGGCCCAATCCCTTTCCCTTTGCAAGATCCATAAGGGAGTCAGATTAGAGCTGAAGACTTGTTGTCGGTTCCTCTTGCTGTGGATCTTGGTGTAGATGGGAGAAGAGGAAATATAAAAAAGAAGAAGCAGCTGGTCGATATTCGGTGGAGTTTAGCGGATGAAATTGCTAAAGTAATTGAGAAAGGTGTTTCTCTTAGGTATGTTCTTAACGTTAGAGGCAAGGAGGTAGAGAGTGCTAAATCGCAAGAAGGAGACAATGCTCAGGAGCAAAGCTGGAGCTTGGGGGTGGAAATAGCCAAAGTGTTTGAGGTAGGAGTGGCATTGGGTGTTGATTTTAAAAGCAAGGAGGACTCGATTGGGGTTGTAATAGCTCAAAGGGAGAAGGAAGATGAGGAAAGGCTGGCAGAGTCAAATGCCAAATAAGTTTTTGCTTCTGTTCTTTCTTTTGGGTTTCATCTTTTTTATGATAATTATTTCCTGGAATGTGAAAGGCCTTGGCACTAGTGTGAAACGTAGGATGGTGAAGGGTGTGGTTAGCAGCCTGGTTTTATTCATTCAAGAATCGAAATTAAAAGTTTTTGACAGCAGAATTATTAGCTCAATTGGGGGAACTTGGTTGTCTAGAGGTGTTGGGGTTGACGCGGATGGTGCCTCTAGTGGCTTGATCACGATGTGGAATGAGGAGGCGTTTGTTGTTGAAGATTGTATCACGAATAAAAGATGCATTATTGTTTCAGGGATTTTGAAGAGGAGTAAAAAAAGGGTTGTGTTCTATAATGTGTATGTTGCGTCAGTAGAAATTGAGAGGAATGAGCTATGGGACTTTATTTTGTGTGCTATGAGTACTTTGACTGCTCCTTGGTGTGTGGGAGGTGATTTCAATACGGTTTTGGACCCGGCTGAGAGGGTGGGGGTGAGTTGTAACATGAGTTCGATAAGAAGTTTTAAAGGTTTTTTGCTGCAGGCTAAACTTCTTGACATTTCGATGCAAGGGTCTCTATTTACTTGGTCTAATAATAGAGTGAGCCAAGCATGGGCTAGGTTGGATCGTTTCCTATTGTCGTCGGATATTTTACTGTGGTTTTCGAGTATTATTCAAAAGAGTCTACCTAGGTGTCTTTCGGATCATAATCAAGTACTGATAAGTGATAAGGTGATGAGGTGGGGGCCAAGTCGTTTTAGATTCTGTAATTGGTGGTTAGAAGAGAAGGAGATGATGAATGACTCCATTAAAGGTTGGAAGGAGTGTAACGCAGCTGGGTCGAAGGGGTTCATTCTTTTTTCCAAAACTAAAGCTACAAAAATTTCTTTGAAGCGTTGGTTAAATTCGGCCAAGATGGTTTCTATGAAGCCGAAAGAAGTGGAGGATAAGGTGGTGGTTGTTGATGCGAGGGCTGAAGTTGAGGGGTGGACAGACAAGTCTAGAAAAGATCGTCAAGATTTGTTACAAGAGCTGTGGAAGAGGCTTCGAAGAGAAGAGCAAGCGTGGAGGCAAAAATCGCGTATTAATTGGCTATTGGAAGGTGACAAGAACACGTCTTTTTTTCATAGTTTGGCGAATGGTAGAATGAGGAGAAATATGATTTCAAAGTTGTCTTTTGAAGGGGTGACGGTTTCTAATCCTAGTACTATTAGAGAAGAGGTGTATAATTATTTTAAGGAGCATTTTAGAAGAGTTGATTGGCAAAGACCGAATCTGTCTTGGGAGGTTCTTAAGAAGATTTCGGAAGCAGAGAAAAATGCTTTAGAAGAGGAATTCAGCTCATAGGAAGTTTGGCTTGCTCTCTCAAATTGTGATGGCAACAAGGCTCCGGGGCCGGATGGTTTTAATATTAATTTCATTAAAACGCATTAGAAGGAAATCCAAGATGACTTCATGAATTTCATGCATGAATTCCATGCGAGTGGGTCATCGGTTAGGGAAATTAATAGAGCTTTCATAACTCTCATTCCTAAGGTGAGTAAGCCAGAGACGATAAAGGATTTTAGACCCATTTGTTTAGTAGGATCTTTATATAAGATTCTAGCGAAGGTCTTGGTGAATAGATTAAAAAAGACGATGGACTCTATTATTGGTGAAACTCAGATGGCTTTCGTCGCCAAACGTCAAATTATGGATTCGTTTGTGATAGCTAAAGAAGTGATCAAAAAATGGAGAAGGGATAAGGAGGCAGGGTTGTTGGTGAAGTTGGACTTTGAAAAGGCTTATGATAGTGTAGATCATGGCTATCTTGACTACATGATGGAGGGTATGGGATTTGGAGCAAAATGGAGAGGTTGGATTAAAGAGTGTATCTCTTTTTCAAGTTTGTTTGTTCTCATGAATGGGAGACCAACTCCCCAGTTTGGTATGGAGAAAGGTTTGAGACAAGGAGATCCTATTTCTCCTCTTCTTTTTAACATTGTGGTGGAAGATCTGAACGGATTGTTTTTGAAAGTGAGTAGGTTGGGTTTGATTGAAGGTGAGCGTTTTGATGATTCCAAGGTTCACATAACGCATCTCCAATTCACCGATGACACAATTCTCTTCCTAAAACCTAGGATGGAGTTTGTGCTTAACGCGAAAAGAATTCTTCGATGTTTCAAGTTAGCGTCGGGGCTAAAAATAAATTCCCATAAGTCTTGTGTGGTGCAAGTAGGCATTGGGAGAGATTCGATGTCCCCCAGGTGGGAGGCAGCCTTTAGATGCAAGCAAGCTTCATTGCCCATTACGTACCTTGGTTTTCCTTTGGGAGGTAGGCCGGGTTCGAAGAACTTTTGGAATTCGTTGGTTTCTAGAATTGAGAACCGTTTGACCCCTTGGAAAAGGAAATTCCTTTCTAAAGGTGGGAGACTAGTGTTGATAAAGTCCGTAATCTTGAGCATCCCCATATATTTCCTTTCCATCTTTAAAATTCCTATTGGTGTTGCCATGAGGATTGAGAAGCTGCAAAGAGGGTTTTTTATGGGGAGATGGGGTTATCAAAAGAAAACTTCATGCTGTCAGTTGGGGGGAGGTTTGCAAGAGGAAGTCTTAAGGTGGGTTAGGTATAGGGAGGATCGTTGACAAGAATAAAGCGATGTTAGTAAAATGGATGTGGAGGTTTAGCAAGGATCATCAGTCCCTTTGGAGAAGAGTGATTTGTTCTAAATACAAGATCGACGAAAGATCGCTTACTTGGGATTGGCTGGGACGAAGTATGCTTCTTTTTTTGTTAAATCTCTGCAGGATTTGCTTAAGGCTGGTTCGAGGTCAGCGGAAGTGATTAAAGAGGGTTTCGTTTCGATCGTTGGCTGTGGGAATAGGTTTCAGCTGTGGACTGATATTTTGGTGGAGGGTAGGCCCTTGAAGGTGGCTTTTTCGAGATGTTTTGCCCTTGTTGTCCACAAATCTGGGGTGGTGCAGAATTTCGGTAGCTGGATGGGGGAGAAATGGGTGTGGAACGTTGAAACTCGAAGGCCTTGTTTTGATTAGGAAATGGCCCAATGGAGATGTTTTGTTACTTTCCTAGAATGCCTTCCAGTTAGACGCCATTTTGAAGACTCTGTGGGTTGGTCTTTCAATCCAAATGGGTTATTTTCTGTCAGTTCTTTTAGGAAAAAAATTAAGGATGCTCATGTTTCTTTGGACATGGTCCCGAATTTCCTATGGAGGGGAATTTGTCCGCCCAAGATTGAGGTGTTTTTATGGCAACTTTGGAGAGGTAAAGTGTTGGTTAAGGAGGTGTTGCATCAGTTTGGAATGAATCAAATAGTGGATCTAAACTGCTGCTTCTGTGATAGGGAGAAAGAGTCCTTTGATCACCTTTTCTTAAATTGTGGGTGGGCTAATTCTCTTTGGTAGGCGTGAATAAGCCGGTGGGATGTGCAGTTTTGTATGAATAATTCTGTTAATAATTGGTTGAAAGGTTGGAGTGGCATTTGTCCTGGTTTCAAACAGGAGAGAGCTTGGAGTTCGATGTGTTTCGCTATTGTTTGGACTATTTGGGAGTGTAGAAATCAGGTGATTTTTGAAGATAAGAAGATAAAGGTTTGTCAAGCTGCTGATTTGGTCAAATTCAAAGTAGTGTGGTGGTTTAAACACTTTGGCAAGGGATCGCATGAATCGGTGGACTCTCTTTTACTTAATTTGAAAGAGATGTGCGTGGAATTCGAGAAGAGAATAACTTCCAATATTGCAAACTGGATTCCTCCTGATGATGATAGCCTTAAGTTCAATGTGGATGGCTCTGTGAAAGGCAAACCAGGGCCATAAGGTATAGGTGGTGTCTTGAGGGACTTGAACGGTAAAGTGCTTTGCCTTTTTTCTTTTCATCTGGGGATTCTGGACTCGAACACAGCTGAATTATGGGCTATAAAAAGAGCTACGGAATTGATTGCTGCCAATCCGAATCTTAATGGCCGTGATATTACTGTTGTCAGCGATTCGAAGGTGGCTGTGTCGTGGGTTAATCAAGGTGTCTTTGGGAACATTGCTCAGGTTGAAGCTATTTATGACATTCGACAGATTATCAATGTTTCTGGCTCCATTAAGGTTGTGTTCGATTCAAGAATCTACAATTCTTTTGCCGATAGTTTGGCTAAGATGGGGGCAAACATGGCGGGTGATTTTGTGGAATGGGGTGATTTTTGATGCCTTTGTTGTTGTTGTTTTGGTCTTTTTGGTGTTGTGTTTGTCTTTCTTTGGTTGCTTTCGTTTTGGGTGGTGCTCTTGTGTCCGCTCTCTGTTCTTTTTTTGGGTGTTTTTTCCTCAGGTGGCTTGTGCCTGGCTTGTTTTGCTGCTTGCCCTGTTCGTTTTTTCTCTAGTTGTTGCCCATTTGTGCTGTCTCTTTGGCCTGTTCTTGCCCTGTGTGGCCTTTCTAATAATACTTGCTGTTTCAAAAAAAAGTTGAACTACTAGCCAATTTTAGAGAGAGAGAGAGAGTTGCTTGGTTGCAGATCTTCTTCTTCTTCTTCAAATCCAGTCGGTGTCAATTTTGTGTTCAAGAATCTGGGTTGCAGATCTTCTTCTTCTTCTTCAAATCGGGTGTGTTAACAATTTTTTTGTTTTTTCAATTTATTTATTTATTTATTTTTTTGCATCAAGAATTGTCAAGTAACCTGGGTTGCAAGAATTGACAATCTTCTTCTTATTCTTCTTCAAATCGGGTGTTTTGTAAAAAAAAAAATTGTGTGTGTTTCTTTTGCATCAAGAAAGAAAAAAAAAAAAAATGTAAACCATTGGATTTAAAAGCTAGTCGGTGTCTTGGTGTTAGAAATCTGAAATCAAACTGGTCCCGTCTAGTTTTCTCTCTTTTTCCATCTTTCTTTGATTTTTGTTGAGTAATTAATGGATTACAGCACCACTGGGAGGAATCGGCACCTGTCTTCTTCTTGGGCAAATATGGTCTTTGATTTTCAAGAAAACGCAGATGCACTCAACAATTCCTTTTTCTTGTTTTATGGTAAGGTTGTTTTTTTTTTTTTTTTTTTTTCTTTTTTCTTTTTTCTTTTTTCTTTTTTTCCTTTCTTTTTCTTCTTGAATTGATTTTCTTTCTTTCTTGTTTATTTTTCTAAGTTGAAATTATCACTCAGTTTAAGACAATTTTGATTTCTTGACTTTCTTGATGCCTTTACTTTGAATCTGTTTAGTTTAATTCTTTTAAAGACAATTACCACTAAGCTCGGTTGTCTTAATTTGTTGATAGAGAGCAATGTGATGTAGTATTTTTCGTTCAATTAAAAAATGAGAGTTCATTCGCTGAGATCGGTGATTCTATCGGTTGAATTCTACTTAGCCTAGGAAAAATCTACTCTTAAGTATGTAAAGATTAAATTGCATAATGCTTGATTTTGGGAAACAATTTGATTCTTTGAAAATGATTTAATTGCAAACTTGTAACTTAAACTAAACTAAGCACAACAAACACGCAAGGTATGGATATATGAGAGAAGGCACTAGGGAATCGATGCAACCGTTCTTAGATACTCAATGCTCTCAACTAGTCTCGTTACACACTTCAATCCAATTTTAGAGCTTGTTTTAAGATAAATCCATTAAGTTTTAGGTCTTTCCCATTACTCACACATGGTCATGTAACAAGTAATGGTCAATACCCCTATTTAATATAAAACTCTAAGCCAAGTTAACATAGCAAGGTCATGCATACACCAACTTTTACAATTGCTAAGGTTGTGGTTGAGATTCAAATGGAATGGTCATCCACATCTAAACCCCAACCTCCTACATAAACTAACTCACAAACCCACATCCATTGTGGTCACAACCAAACATGAGTTAAGAGATTAGAGCAATTAATGCAATACTTGAGACTAAAATCGAATTGAATTAAGAATAGTAGACTAATTAATTACATAGAATAGTCCAATAAGGTTACATCAATTCCCTAGCTAAAGGTTTAGTTACACATCAATGGAAAAAGGGAAGAGAAGATAAATGAGTAGAGAAAACCCAAATATGCCATGTGAGCTTCCATGTCTTGAGAAAACCCAATTAATGGGTGGTGTTTGTGTTGGAACTGTATCTTATTGTGTACAATTTTGCAGCAAGCCATTTGCTGTTGTTTTTTTTCAGTTCTCAAAAACTTTTGCAGGCTAAGTTGTCTGCTAGTGGTGATGAATTCTGGAAAGACAGTTAAGCCGCTGTTTTGGCTCTTGTTGCCATAGCCGAGGGTTGCATTAGTGGCGAGGTAACCCTTTGTTGCATGATCTTGATTAGCATGTTTTTTATTATGAAGAAATTAATAGGGGAAGCTCAAATTATATGCAGGTATGTTATAATCTACATTTGCGGCCATGAAAGTTGTACATTTTATATATCAATCTGGTTCTTCTCTTTGTTTTCACATTATGATTATCATCTCTTCTGCTTTTTAATGCCACTAGGTCTCCATGACGAGAATGGTTGTGTCCTTGCATTGAATGATGGGATTACCGGTTTAGATATATGTAGCTCTTTATCACTATGTACCAGTGTCATTGATTCTGGAATGGTTTAGATTTTTTCCCCTTTTACTGATGCATCCTTTCTGTTTCTATTTGTCATGCAACTGTTGCATGAAATTAAGTGGTTTAACTGAATCTTTTGTCATTGTCTCAGGTGTGTATGTATGGACAATATTGACTGGGATCAGCAAGTTGAGAAGCAACTTGACAAGACTCCTTCAACAATTGACTTGTTGAATACAACACAATGTCAGGAGTTAGGGATTGATGGGGTATGTATAAATAAAGCTGTTTTTATTTTGGTTTATCATGAAAGAGAACAGTGCCGACATTTATTCAGAAATTGACAAATACCGGAATAACACACATTAAGATTTAAAATGTTGTATGCATACCATATGTTTGCACATATATATATATATATGTTCCAATTTCTTCTCTCAAGCATATTTAAGAACTATACTTACTGGTTTCTGTTTCAAGGATTACCTGAACAGACTTGCACACAAGATCATAGATGTTATATTAAACTCTTTGTTTCTTTCTTTCTTTTTGTTTTATGAATCAGTTACTCCTGGATCTTTAAAGCAAGTCACTGCCCGACCAACCATTGTATTGAAACATTTATTTCATATCTTTACATTCATGATTTTGTTTCTTATAACGTGAAGATAGTAAATTCATAGATTTTAATAGAACAGAGTCCCTTTCTTGAAAATAAAAATCAAGATAAAGACTGCCCTTGTTTAATATTCCCGCGTGTGTTGTTATGTTGTTGTTTCGATATGTTGATTCTATTTTTGTAGAGCTGATGAGTTTTTATATGAAGCAGATTATCAGAGGAAGATAGATGTTTGCAAGCAGAAAATAGAGCAGGCGAAATCTGAAGTTGCTGCAGAAGCTGAAGTTGACCATCTCCAAAAAGAATTAGAAGAAGAATTTGAGAAAGAACGTCTACTTCAGGAGGAGCTTAGATAAGTATATGATTGGTATTAATTTAATGGTTTTTGAGTGTATTCGTCGTATTTCAATGGTATTGATTGGTTTCTTGCCTTTTACATCAACACAGTTATCACGGACGAGATGAATGATCAGGAACCATAAGAGGATCTCCATTGAAGAAAGAAAGCGAGCTTTGAAGAAATCTGAAAAAGACGATCTGAGGACAGAGTAAGTGGATTGACGTAATTGTATATGCCCCCAACATTATAGTTTGTATATGGTGATATATCATGCATAAGCAATTCAAAACATTTTAACGTTCATGCTTTGGAAAAGCATAAAAATATGCTGCAATTTTATTAATGTGTACTGTGATATTCATGTCCGTTTCATTATGTTTTACATTTTTGGTAATCTGGGGTTCTTTTGCTTCATTCAACAAATTCATGATATGTGGAAAACCATCTGCATTTGTGAAATGCTCTGTAGCAGCCATGAAAATATTCTTTCTTGAATCATCTTGTGTTGGGTTGATTTCCCTTCTCGAAGGAGTTGATTACTGAAGTAAAAGTGTTTTTTCTTTGATCTTACAGGATGATGCTTTCGATGTACGCATCAGTCATGAAAATTATCCCAGACTTGAATGAACAATCCAAAGTCTCAGGCTGTATCCTTTTGTTATGACTCACTTCATTTTCATTAATTATCATTTGTTTTGGTTTATGTTCATATACAACGATGTTTAATGTTGTGGAATGTGGATTCATCTTAACTCAGTGACACTTACAGATATCATGGACAGGGATAAAAATGTGGTCGAGAAGTTTGAGTATGACCCAGCAAAAATGACAGATTTTGATACATGTCAAAGCATTTGGAAGGCGATAAATTCCTCGTAGATACCGGACTTTATTTCCTTAAGATGACATAAAGTAACTCAGTGTGTGATCAACGCTTCTTGTAATTTCTTCTGTTTGTCTTGTGGTGTTTAGGATATTGCCATTTTGTGCATTTGTTATATACCTTTCTATTCGACATATGGTAACTTATTGTAAAGCATAATGTTCCATTGCCAATATGTGGTGTTGGTTTGGTAACCTAGTTCGCTCGGTAACCGAACACTGGTTCGGTTACAAAAACAGATGTCTAGTGTCCGTCTTCAATGGGAGGTCAGATGTTTGGAGGATTGTACTGGGAGAGTTCAGGCCATTGGGTGGTAAAGGCAACATTGAAACAGCGACATCTAAGAAGTAAAAGTTTGAGTGGTTGAGCTTGTAAACTAATGGCAGCTAAGATTTTTCAGTAAAAATAGCTTTTGATTTCCCTCTCATGTTATGTCTTTATTTTCATCAAAATTTTGAATTAAAACATTGATACGAAGTACACAAAATCATTTAATTCAGAACAAGTGCATATAATTGCTTTCAATTAAAAGATTGGAAGGATCATGAATGATATGAAAAACAAATGTTTTCAATTCATTATATTATACCAAAACACAAATATATTATTATAACACATTGATTATCCAGTCCATTATTACATAATTAATGATACTGGACTGGTTCCTGGTCATGATCTAACAAGCAAAAGCTGATGCAAAGAGCTGAAAAAATCATCCGGGTGGGTGTGGCCTTTTCGTCCCCTCTGTCTCCAGATCATCTACTACAAAAAACGATGAGGAGTTTCTTGATTTTTCTGTGTAGCAGACTGGATTGGTAGATGTGTCCTTCAAAGTTGATGAGGACAACTTTGATGAGCAGGCCACAATAGGCTTGCCTTTGTATGCCTTGCACACATATCGTATATAATCTAGGTAATTCTGCATATCCAAAAAAAGAAATAAAAAAAACAACAATTATTCACAGAGAGAGAGAGAGAGAGATAGACATCAAATGCATGTACATTCATCCATCATGATGATGTCATGTATATAAAATTGCACACGGCATTATTCTATTAGATGAATGTACATACATTCGATGCACGTAAAAACATTTTTCCTAAAGATGAGAGTCAGGAATAACCTCTTTAAGTGGCACATTATTCACTGTGATCCACGGTACATAATCATGAGGAGGTGTTTCATTATCATATCAGAGTGAGAGCTGCATATTAATTTGCATTGCATCCAATGTCAAGGCTAAGCAATTGATAGACCAAAATAATTGTATTACATATATGATATGATATAACCTTTATTCCTTCCCCACTATTGTAACATTTGTCAATGGGTTCTTGAGGAAACCCTAGGTTATGAGCGCATTTCCTCAAAGATTTTTCCACATCTTTACTATGCATTGCAGAGTTTTCAGCTTCAATGCAGCTGATAAACGGGAAATGTTTTTTCTGTACAATGATCAAACAGATTATGATAAAAAATCAAGTAGCTAATTAAACAGATTTCAAAAATTTTATGTATACGTAGTTTCTCAGAGAGAAAAAAGAAGAAGAAAGAAATGTCACCACTTCAGGCCAAGCTTTGATGATACAGGCATCTATAATATTCAGGTAGCATTCGTCTTCACCGTGCTGCGAAGAGAACAAAGAAAATGATGATTAAATCAGTGAAATATGTATACAACAAAGTAAAAATCCTGACAGCAATAATCCTGAAGATATATATATATATACATGTATATATGTATATATATACATGGCAATGGCAATGTCACCTGACAAACGATGGTACTGTTGATGACCTTAGCATTGCCCCAGGGGACCAGCCTGAGATTGACAATGGTGTTGAGATCAGTCTGGAAAACCTTCACAAGATCAGTTGTTATGAAATCAGCACAGGGCGGACACAGTGTTTCATAGTACAGAACAAGATCGACTTTCGGAGGCTTGACAGGAGGAGATGGAGGTTTGGCAGGAGGAGGAGAAGGGATGGATTGAGATGGAGAAATGAAGAAAAACATAAGAGTAGTAGTGAGAACAAGGAAGGAGAGTAAATGAGCAAAATAAGCCATTTCTGAAAAATTCTTTAGCTGAGAGCTTGATTGGTACTATGAATTTTCTTGTGTGTGTGGGGGTATTTATAGCACTTGCAGGTTGCAACCATACACTTTCATTGGACGGTCTCACCACGTGGCAATGAGACCGTCCCATGCAAGTTTTTCTCCACTGTAAGGGTTCATGTCTCTCACCAATAATGTTCTCATGTTACTGCTTCATAAATATTACTTGTTTGATTCAAAAAAAAAAAAAAAAAAATTACTTGTTGAATTGAAACTACTGCTGGAATCTTTTTCTCTCACCCCTTTTTGTTTATTTGATGATTTAGACTTGTGATCATTTATTGTTCATGAGAAAATCTTCATTGCGTCGGGTGTATTGTTGAGTTGTAGATCAGATTACCAAGGATGAGACATGTGGCTATCACATTTGCAATTAGCCACTTAAGATAAGACATGTGGCTGCCATATGTGTGCCACATAAGTTTTTCTTACCACATGTCTAATTTTAGCTCGATCCCAAAAGTGGAATATTGGAGTCTGAGTAGCGTTTTTGTGTAAGAAAAGCATCAACCATCAAACTGTATTTTGGAAACAAATAAATATCGTAGTAGATGATCAAGTAAAATATTAAATGAAGTGGATGTATCATGTATCATTATCAATCTTCTTGTCATTAATTGTTATTTTAGATGAAATTAAAAATAATTGCTCTTATCTTTGTCTCTGATGGAGCTGTGAATGCTATTAAAGGTGAACTCACTTAATCAGATTATGGTATGCACATGTGCAGATTTATAAATTTTAAAAAATTTCTACAAATGTTAATTGGAAAGATAACAATTAATCCAAAGTAAAATCATCAATAAAGTTGCTTCTTCTTTTTTTGTGTGTGGTTTTAGATTCACACTTATTTTATATTTAATTATATTAGGGATAAATAAATATAAATCAACCGCGTTTGAGGAAGGACAACATTCAAGCCTGTATAAAAAAAATGCAAATAAAAGATTAACTAATGAAAATATTAAATAATTGTGTTGTTTTTAGAGATCGAATTTGATGTTTCAACCATAAATATGTCTGATTATGCACATATTAGGTGAATAATTGGAGGTTTTTTTTATTCACTTGATCAATATAAAATCGGGCAAATTATAGGAAGTGTTATTTTAAATACAATTAATGTGAATATTTCCTGTTATAGAAAGGATTTTTAATAATTGTTTTCCAATTGTGATGGCCATGATTCAATAAATGCTTGATTTTCGAGATTTATGCAAAACCGATGGATTAGAGTCATTAGTGCATGGAACAATTTCACATTGTCACCAATGTGACCATCTAATTAAAACCCGCACATCACCTCTTAGTAGAGATGGTTGTGCACCTCCCTTCCACACCTAGTGGTCAGAGGTTTGAGTCTCACTATACGCATTTTATAAACATGTGTGAGGAGTTTTCTCCCGGTTTATGGGAGCAACCCTCTCTCCAGTTGTAAGAGTTGTAATTAATATGTAACCTCTCCCCGATAGTAGGATGAGTAGTATTCTGGGCCATGCTTGGAGAGTCTAATTAATCTCACCAGATCCCGACAGTAGTTGTATTTCAACAACAACAACAAAAAATTAAAACCCATCATATGCTAAGATTAGATGTTATTATACAAGAGAAAAAAGTTGTCACATATAATTAATTGTATTTAATTAGACAAACGTATTAAGTCTCATGTAAGTTTTTCTCCAATTAGACTCTTACCCACCAAAATTGGCATCCACTATAGTTTCTGAGTCATATTTGCGTAATTGGATTGGTGAATTAAATGTATGCATGGCCAGTTATGGAGACACCTTCAAATAATATATTCTAGAAATATTTTTTTTTTCTTGAGAAATATTGCGTTGATATAAAATTATTGCCTGTGTCACTTAATTAGCATATACTCATTTAAAGAGAAATTAATGGTAGAGAAAACTTCATAGAAAGTTTTGAATAAATTAAAGATGGTTTTTGTAATAAAAAATATTTATTTTCTAAACAATTTTTATTTCGATTTAAGCTCAATAATTAAGAACATGTGATGAAAAAAGTGCACTATATATTCCCTCTTAGTTCAATGGTTTGCATCTCGATCCACATTAATGCTTGGTTCGAATCTAATTTTACAAGAATATGTGTAGAGTTTTCTTTATGGTATCGTGGGAGCATATAGGGATGGTAAATGTACCTGGCCAGGTAAGGTACCCGGCCTTACCCGGACATATATAGATTACCTCAAACCAAACGGTACATATATAAGTCTTAACTCTTACCGACCAATTCTATTGATTTTCCTAATTATTATTATTATTTTTTTAAATCTATTGCTTTCCCCCGTTAAAATTAATACAGTAAATACAAAAACTTTGAGTAGAAATTGTCAATAAGTTCTTAGCTTTATAAAAGGTAACAGTGGTGTAAAGAGACTTCATTAGAAAAACAAATTTCGTTTAATATTATATATATTTTTTGGAAAATCCATAAATTATATCGGAAAATAATATTTAGGGTGCGTTTGAGATTGTTTTAGTTTATGAAATACTAAATAAATTTGGAGAAATAAAGTGTGGTAAATTTCTCAAGCTTATTTCAAATTATGCTTTTTATATAATCAGTTTTTAAACACATCCGAGAAAACTATCAACATTTTAAAAGGGATCTCTCTCTCTCTCTCTCAAACTATCAACATTAAAATGACTGAAAATGAAAGCATGGATAATAATAGGGAAAGTTTCAACGCGAATTATTAGTTTATCCGATAAAACTTTTCCAAAATGAGAATTGACATCCATAAAGTTTTTGTTTTCTTCATTTACCTCCAAGTAATTTACTAATAATAATGAAAGGATAAGATCACTATTTTATATAGAAATATCCCATTCATTTAATGTCGGTAGATCCTATATATTGATTTGACGAAACTCTTAAAAAACGAAAATTGATTTTTTTTTTTTATTTTTTTTATTTTTTAGTTTTAATTAATATTGGTAGATCCCATTGATTTATTAAATTCAAGAAAAATCCCATTAAATTTTTTTAAGTAATTATTGTAGTGGTTACCATGTAAATCTTGTGATAGTTTGTGATCAAAAGTGTGATCACTTTGACTTGTATATAATTTGGACCAAAAAAATCAAGACAATGAAATATTACAATTGTAAATTGTCATAAAAATTAAGAACCTCCTTATGACTTTTGTAATGTTAATCAGGCCGTGTAGATAAAATCATAAAATTACGAATACATTTATTCTGAAATCCATTGTTTATCTGACCTTTTTCAGTCTATCATGTGAAGTTTTCTCTACCATTAATTTCTCTTTAAATGAGTATATGCTAATTAAGTGACACAGACAACAATTTTATATCAACGCAATATTTCTCAAGAAAAAAATATATTTCTAGAATATATTATTTGAAGGTGTCTCCATAACTGGCCATGCATACATTTAATTCACCAATCCAATTACGCAAATATGACTCAGAAACTATAGTGGATGCCAATTTTGGTGGGTAAGAATCTAATTGGAGAAAAACTTACATGAGAGTATGAGACTTAATACGTTTGTCTAATTAAATACAATTAATTATATGTGACAACTTTTTTCTCTTGTATAATAACATCTAATCTTAGCACATGATGGGTTTTAATTTTTTTTTTTTTTTTTTTTTTTTTTGAAATACAACTAATGTCGGGACCTGGCGAGATTAATTAGACTCTACAAGCACGGCCCGAAATACTACTCATCCTACTATCGGAGAGAGGTTACATATGGACTACAACTCTTACAACCGGAAAGAGGGTTGCTCCCACTAACCGGGAGAAAACTCGCCACACATGCTTGTAAAATGCGTATGGTAGGACTTGAACCCCTGACCACTAAGTGTGGAAGAGAGGTGCACAACCATCTCTATTAAGAGGTGATGTGCGGGTTTTAATTAGATGGTCACATTGGTAACACTATGAAATTAATTGTTACATGTACTAATGACTCTAATCCATCGGTTTTGCATAAATCTCGAAAATCAAGCATTTATTGAATCATGACCGTCACAATTGGAAACAAATTATTAAAAATCCTTTCTATAACAGGAAATATTCACATTAATTGTATTTAAAATAACACTTCCTATAATTTGCCCGATTTTATATTGTTCAAGTGAGTAAAAAAAACCTCCAATTATTCACCTAATATGTGCATAATCAGACATATTTATGGTTGAAACATCAAATTCGATCTCTAAAAACAACACAATTATTTAACATTTTCACTAATTAATCTTTTATTTGCATTTTTTTTTATACAGGCTTGAATGTCCTTCCTCAAACACGGTTGATTTATATTTATTTATCCCTAATATAATTAAATATAAAATAAGTGTGAACCTAAACCACACACACAAAAAAAAAAAAAAAAAAAAAAAAAAAGTAACTTTATTGATGATTTTACTTTGGATTAATTGTTATTTTTCCAATTAACATTTGTAGAAATTTTTTAAAATTTATAAATCTGCACATGTGCATATAAACCATAATCTGATTAAGTGAGTTCACCTTTAATATCATTCACAGCTCCACCAGAGACAAAGATAAGAGCAATTATTTTTAATTTGCATCTAAAATAACAATTACTGACATGAAGATCGATAATGATACATGATACATCCACTTCATTTAATATTTTACTTGATCATCTACTACGATATTTATTTGTTTCCAAAATACAGTTTGATGGTTGATGCTTTTCTTACACAAAAATGCTACCCAGACTCCAATATTCCACTTTTGGGATCGACCTAAAATTAGAATGACCCATAAACATTTGAGAAAATCTTCTATGCACCAGGTGCGGTGTATCCGGCCACTGAGGATTAGACATGTGGTAAGAAAAACTTATGTGGCACACATATTGCAGCCACATGTCTTATCTTAAGTGGCTAATTGCAAATGTGATAGCCACATGTCTTATCCTTGGTAATCGGATCCACCACTCAACAATACACCCGATGCAATGAAGATTTTCTCATGAACAATAAATGATCACAAGTCTAAATCATCAAATAAACAAAAGGGGTACTGAGAGAAAAAGATTCCAGCAGTAGTTTCAATTCAACAAGTAATATTTATGAAGCAGTAACATGAGAACATTATTGGTGAGAAACATGAACCCTTACAGTGGAGAATAACTTGCATGGGACGGTCTCATTACCATGTGGTGAGACCGTCCAATGAAAGTGTAGGGTTGCAACTTGCTAGTGCTATAAATACCCTCCACACACAACAAAATTCATAGTACCAATCAAGCTCTCAGCCAAAGAATTTGTTTTAGAAATGGCTTATTTTGCTCATTTACTCTCCTTCCTTGTTCTCACTACTGCTCTTATATCTTTCTTCATTTCTCCATCTAAATCCATCCCTTCTCCTCCTCCTGCCAAACCTCCATCTCCTCTTGTCAAGCCTTCAAAAGTCGATCTTGTTCTGTACTACGAAACACTGTGTCCGCCCTGTTCTGATTTCATAACAACTTATATTGTGAAGGTTTTCCAGACTGATCTCAACACCATTGTCAATCTCAGACTGGTCCCCTGGGGCAATGCTAAGGTCATCAACGGAACCATCGTTTGTTAGGTTACATTGTCATTGCCATATATACATACATATATATATATATATCTTCAAGATTATTGCTGTCAAGATTTTTACACTGTTGTATACATATTTCACTGATTTAATCATCATTTTCTTTGCTCTCTTCACAGCACGGTGAAGACGAATGCTACCTGAATATTATAGATGCCTATATCATCAAAGCCTGGCCTGAAATGGTGGTATTTCTTTCTTCTTCTTTTTTTTTTCTCTGAGAAACTATGTATACATAAAATTTTTGAAATCTGTTTAATTAGAGACTTGATTTTTTTACCATAATCTGTTTGATCATTGTGTAGAAAAAACATTTCCCTTTTATCGGCTGCATTGAATCTAAAAACTCTGAAATGCACAATAAAGATGTGGTCAGTTTTCAAGCCATTTCAGAAGGGCATTTTGGTCCTTTCATGCCCAGATCGTGCCCTAACTTTCCCAACCTATTTATACACCATTTTGAGCCCTCTCTTGAGACAAAGAAACCAGCCACCAAGAGAAGAAACAACACAGCAGCTGCACTTCATCTTCTTCCCCAAACCAAGAGAGAGAGAAGCTTCCAAAGCTCCCATGAAGGTTCTCCTCCATGGGAAGCTCACCACCACCATTTTCTACACATCCTCCACCACATTTGGGAGTTGATTACAAGGAGATAGGAGTGGTCTATGACCAATTTCGAGCTAGGGATTCATGGAGCTCTTGGAGGGATTTCTTTAAGGGTTGTCTCCTTAAAACTCATTCTCTTTGTATTTCATGTTTTCTTGATTGTGTAATCCCCACTTGGGAAATATTGTAAACCTTATTTGTGCTCAATATATGTTGGTTGTTTTTAAATCCATTTAGGTTTTGATTTGTTCTTGCTATTATTGATTAATCTCTTATCTTGATATGCTTGTGTAAGGAGATTGGAAATTGATGTGTGTTCATGGATGGGATTAGGAGTAGATTAACTTAATATGTAGGAGCAGTTGTAATCAAATATCCCATTTGTGTGCGTATGTCTTTGGAAGGTTGAAATGCCTTGTTTTGATGGGTTTGAGTGTATGTGGGTTAGGATTGTACCTCTATGGATGACCTTCCGGGTATAGTCTTGACCAATTAGCTCTAAAAGAATAGATGAAACTTGTTTTATGCATGGCCGTGCTAGAATAGGTTTTGGCTACATGTTCATATGCTTAATGGTAGGGACTTGAGTCACAATTGCTCTAGCCATGACCTTTGGGGAGTGATTCGTGTCTCGAATCCCTTAGTTGAGATTACAAGCACAATTGCTCTAGCCATGACCTTTGGGGAGTGATTTGTGTTTGTGAATCTCTTAATTGAGAGAATAAGCCCATAACTTGAATGGATGTCCTTAAAGCCTAACAACCACTATTTGTGCACTTATGTATGGTAAACCTATTGAACCTTGTGTGATCATTATCATGCATCTCTCCAAGCCACCCTTTTATTATTTGTCTCTTTAAACACCATTCTTACCATTTCATATTCTCTTTGTTTTTATTTGCATTCTTTTCCTTACATTTCCACACACACCACACAGTAATATGCATACACCTCACACACACCATTCTCATCACATATGCATTCTATTTACATGCTTTCAATAAACTCTAAAATTTGAGACAGTTGACGGATGACACCTCCCTGTGAACAATACCCTTGCTTGTTGCTATACTAGTCTCTAGTTACTTGCATTAACAAGGTGAACTTGAAATATAAACATTTTGACAACATACCTGTAAGTTGAAGATTCGAGTGGATTCAAGCAGTAGCAGAAGAAGATTCGAGTGTTCGTTTGCAATTTTTGGAATGAGAGAGGCAGATGAGGGAATGAGAGAGAGAAAGGGAATTTAGGGTTTTCTTTTATATAGTTTGTAATTTTTAGAGATATTAAAGGTAAAAAGGTCTTTTCAAGACTTGTCCCATGCATGGGACAAGTCTGGCCAAGCTATTTGGGTAATTAAGTGGGACAATTTTTTTGGTTTTTTGTCCCATCCTGTCCCATATTACGGACGCGCCAAACGCGGGATAAGAGAAAGTTGTCCTGTCCCGTCCAGCGTACCAAACACACCCTCAAGTATTTAGGCCTCTCTCAAAATGTTTCCTCCTCTGTACTTGAATTTCTTGATTTAAGTGGCAATAAATTAGAAGGGCCTATTCCCATGTCAATCTTTGAACTCAAAAACCTCCAATTACTGGCTCTCTCTTCCAACAAGTTCAATGGCATTGTACAGTTGGATATGATTGAAAGGCTTGTCAATCTTACTCGTTTTGACCTTTCATACAACAACTTGGCAATCAATGTAAATAACAGCTTTTCTTCTTTCCCTCCCAATATTCAACTATTGAAGTTGGCTTCTTGCAAACTTGTCATGATTCCTAATCTAAAGAAAATCTCGTCTATTGACTTATTAGATCTTTTAGACAACCAAATCTCTGGAGAAATACCGAATTGGATTTGGGAAGTTGTTGGCATCAATCTAAATCTCTCACATAATAGCTTGGTGGGTTTTCAAGAACCTTATTCTATTTTGAATCTGGATGTAATTGACCTACTGGTGTAGCGGAAGTTTATACGAGAAAAACCTGCAAACAAACAATTAGAAAACAGCCTACTGATAACGTTCGACTTCGTGTATGAAGGCTGCGTTAACATGCTTCAAATACTTCAATCTTCGCAAAGAATGTTGTACATGGATTTAGAGAAATAATCTCTGATTTTATTAATAAACAACCAACCCAAAATAATGAAAAACAAGAAGATAAATAGGCAACATAAACCTAAACAAAAGAAGACTCTAAATCCTAACCAAATTCAAAAATAGAAAGACAACTTTTAGTAAATAGCAAAACAAATGCTAAATAAAATAGAACTCAAACTGCTACCTTAGAGCCGAAGCTCTTCTGAAATCAGGACCCAAATTGGCCAGCTCACGTGGCCTGTCTTTTGCGCATGTCAACACCCCCATTTCGCCACGTCACCTAGCTGGTTCAGCTCATGTCCTCATCCAAGGAACCCCTTCCTTGTTTCGATCCTTGCTTTCTAGGTAATCTAAAGCCATTACTGTTGCTGCATCATCCCCTCCAGGTTGAAAAAACGTTGACCTCGACGTGCAGCTAGTATACTCCCTAGAAGAGTCATCAACAAAAGGTATCAAATGCATCACATTAAATATGTCAGCCGTATGAATGTGGCTAGGAAGCCGCACACGATAAGCGTTCAAATTTATCTTTTCCAACACCTCCAATTGGCCAATTTTTTTCACAGCAAGCTTGTTGTATTCCCCGACGAGGAAGCGATCCTTAGTGAGGACAACCCATACAAAATCACCAACCTCAAAATCCACAAGTCTACGTTTCTTATCAGCAGCCAATTTGTATTTCTTAGAGGACCACTCCAAATTATCACACACTTGAACATGAATGTCTTGCGAATTCTACACAAAATCTTCAACCTTCCCATAAACACGCATTTTGCTAGGCAAGGGAAGCAAGTCCAACGGTCCCTGAGGAACCACCGAGTAGACAACTTGGAACGAACTAAAACCCGTGCTTTGATTCATCGCATGATTATGAGCAAACTCCGCCTGACTAAGTTTTTGATCCCACGAATGAGCATTGTCACCAACTAAACACTTCAATAAATTTCCAAGGGACCGATTCACTACCTATGTCTGACAATCCGTCTGCGGGTGATACGCGCTACTAAAATTTAGTTGCGTATTCACCATCTTCCACAAGCTTCGCCAAAAATGACTGAGGAACCTCGTGTCTCGATCGGACACTATTGAATTAGGTAGGCCATGAAGTCGATAGATGTCACGAAAAAAAAAAGTTGAGCCACGTTTACTGCATCAGTTGTTTTCTTACAAGGAATAAAATGGACCATCTTGGAAAATTTATCGACAACCACAAATATCGAATCAAACTCTCATTGAGTCCTCGATAATCCTAGCACGAAGTCCATGCTCAGGGCTATCCAAGGCTGTGTAGGGATGGGTAGCGGCATGTATAAGCTTGCATTTGTCGTCGTGCCCTTAGAAACCTGGCACACATGACAATGAGCCACGTAACGCTCCACCTCACGCCGAATCATCGGCCAAAAATAATCATCCTTGACTAGCTGAAGGGTGTGGTCCCGTCCCACATGACCCTCCCCATGAATCTCCTTGATAATCTACAGGCGCAAACTACTCTCAGGCACACAAAGTTGATTTCCACGAAACAAGAAACCATCTACCAACACAAAAATTCTGTTCTCAGCAACCCCTAAATTCAATAGGATAGCTGTGAAATACGGATCAGTTTGTAGCAGCTCACGAAACATCTCAAATCCAGGTACTGAAACTGTCATAGTAGACAGCAAATTACTTCGTCGACTCAAGGCATCTGCCACCCTATTAGATGTCCCAGCCTTGTGTTTCAATACGAAAGTAAATTGCAATAGGTAAGCAGACCAGGAGGCATGATGGGCTGAAATTTTGTCTTGGCTATGTAGGTGTTTTAGGGCCTTCTGATCAGTGTAGAGAATAAACTCTCGATGAAAAAGATAATGCTGCCAATGCTTCACAACTTGAACCACCGCATAGAATTTGACGTCATATGTATTATACCTGGCCCTAGCACCTGTAAGTTTTTCACTAAAATATGCGACCGGTTTTCCCCGTTGGCTCCAAACCGTTCTTATTCCCACTTTCTATGCATCACTGTGCAACTCAAAAGGTTGTGAAAATTCCGGTAAAATCAGTATTGGAGCAGTAGTTAACCGAACCTTGATGAGTTGGAATGCTTCCTCCATATCCTGAGACCACTGAAATTTCTTTTCTTTGATGCAATTGGTAATTGGAGTCATGATGCTGCTGAAGTGAGAAATAAAACGACGATAAAACGTCGCTAGACCGTGGAAACTTCGCACCTCAGTTATGCTTGCCAGCTATGGCCAATTTCTAACGGCTTCAAATTTTTTTTCATCCACCTGAAGACCCTTCCTAGAAATTTTGTAACCCAAAAATAATACCTCTGTAGCCATAAATACACACTTGTTAGCTGCAGCGAATAACTTTTCCTGTTGAAGCACAGTTAAAACCTCACGAAGGTGCTGCACATGTATGTCCTTTGCGGTACTGTAGATTAAAATATCATCGAAGTAGACGACCACAAATTTCCAAATAAACGATCGTAATGCTTGGTTCATCACAAGCATAAAAGTACTTGGTGCGTTAGACAAACCGAATGGCATGACCATCCACTCATAAAGCCCCTCTTGCGTCTTAAACGTTGTTTTCCACTCATCCCCCCGGTCAAATTCTTATTTGATGGTAACCACTCTTCAAATCAAGCTTAATGAACAACTTCGCCCCACTCAATTGGTCTAGTAGATCATCTAGTCAAGGGATCAGAAATCTATACCTTACTATAATTTTATTAATTGCACGAATGTCTACGCATATTCGCCATGATCCGTCTTTCTTTGGAATCAGAAGCACTGGAACTACGCACGGGCTAAGGCTCTCACGGATATGTCCCTTGGCGAGTAAATCTTCCACTTGTCGTCGCAACTCCTCATGCTCACTCGAGCTCATCTGGTAGTGTGGTCGGTTAGGTAACATAGCCCCCGGCTTGAGATCAATGTGGTGTTGAATATCTCTTAATGAAGGAAGCCCTTCAAGTAAATCAGCGGGAAATAAATCCGTAAACTCCGCAAGTAAAGGGACCGCTGATTCAGGGATCTCAACCTTGGCGTCCACCTCTTTGTTGAGCAGTGAATACACTGTTTCAGCATCTCCCATCTCTAATTCGAAAAAGAAAGGAGATTGGATCCTTCCGCCACTATCAGCTTGTCACGTGGTTTACTTGGTAACAACACAATATTTACTTTATCGTAAAGGAAAGTGTAAGTATTTTTAAAGCCATCGTGTTTTACCTTGCGATTAAACTGCCACGGTCGTCCGAGCAATAAATGACATGCGTCCATGCGAACAATGTCACACCATACCTGGTCCTTGTAATGTTTACCAATAAAAAGGATATCAGTGCCCGTTGTGAAACCGTTACCTCTCCACCCTTCTAAAGCCAAGCCAACCTATAAGGTTTGGGGTGTTGTCCTGTCTTGATTCCCAATTTATTAACCACCTCCGCAGACACAATATTTTTACAACTTCCTCCGTCTATAATGAATCAACAAATTTTATCCAAGATGGTACAAGTTGAATTAAATACATTGTTCCGAAGCCAATTGCTCCCGTCCGCGCGCGGCGCCAAGCAAGTTCGCTGCACCACCATGGCTGTCCCATGGTCAGCAGTTTTGCACCTGTATCCTGCGCCCTCCTTATTGACCAGTGGTAATGAAGATTCTACCACCAGCTCACCTCATTTTGGCTCAACGATATCAGTAGTTGGCTGAACAATATCAGCGGTGTCGTACACAGGACGTGCGATCAATAATGGACCAACATCACCTTCCACCCATTCTGCACTAACCTCATCATCCTCATCGAATTGTGGCTCCTCTCCAATGAAAGCCTCGTCTTCGTCGCTCCTATCAGTTTCGGCGAATAAGACTCGCTTGCCAAGTTTCTTACATTCCGACTATTGATGACCCACTTCTCCATAATTAAAACACTTAAACCTACCTGTCATCCTCAACTGCTGGTTTGGACTGATTGAAGGTTGCTGAGCGTTGACGCTGCTTCCTACTGTCGCTGGTCGGCTAGTGGCGTTGTTACTGCTGCCGCCAAGCCTTCTCGGTGCACCACTGCTGCCATAAGACAGCCATCCACTTCCTCATCTTTGAGTTACAAATTTCTCCAATTGCACAGCCCTCTAATGAGCTTCAGACAATGTAACCGAATCAAAGAGGTTCACCACCTCTAGGATTTGCGCTCGCAATCCTCCACAATATCTGGACATTATTTGTTCTTGAGTTTCCTGGATGTCGTTGCACACAAGTAATTGGTAAAATTATGTTGTATATTCATCCACCGACCGCAAACCTTGCCGTAAATTTTGCAACCTTTGATATATTAATTTTCAAAAATTGTGGGGTAAAAATTCAGCGCATAATTTGCAGACCATCTTCTCCCAATCTGTGATCTTTGATTTTCCCATTCGAGTTCGTGTGAGCTTAATTTGTTGCCACCAAGTTGCGGCTCGTCCTCGAAGCTGAGTTGCCACCAAGGCTACCCTTGCATTCGCCGGTAAGTTTTTAAACCGCAAGATCTCCTCTACTACTCCTAGCCAATCAAGGAATTCTTTGGGCGAGAGATTGCCCTAAAACTCCGGAATTTCTGTCCTCATACCAGATTCCCACTGTCTGTTGTCTTCATGCTCTGACGTTTGACGACGCTGTTATGGAACCTCTACTTGAGACTCACTCTCCTCGTCACTCTCATCCTCAACGTCACCACAGTTAGGATTCAAGGCTTGGAAAGGATTTTGGTTGGCGATTAACGTCACAAGCTGCTCCGTTATTTGTGCCATCTGCTGCTCCAACTGTGCCACACAGTCACGTTCATTGGCCTCTTATACGGAGATCCGGTTAGGTACTCGTCTTTTCAACGGCATAATGATGTCTCAAACGAACCTAGCTCTGATACCAAACTGGTGTAGTGGAAGCTTATACGAGAAAAACCTGCAAACAAACAATCAGAAAACAGACTACTGATAATGTTCGACTTCGTGCACAAAGGATGCATTAACGGGCTTCAAATACTTCAATCTTCGTAAAGAATGTTGTACATGGATTTAGAGAAATAATCTCTAATTTTATTAATAAACAACCAACCAAAAATAATGAAAAACAAGAAGATAAATAGGCAACATAAACCTAAACAAAAGAAGACTCTAAATCCTAACCAAATTCAAAAACAGAAAGATAACTTTTAGTAAAATAGCAAAACAAATCCTAAATAAAATAGAACTCTAACTGCTGCCTTAGAGCCGAAGCTCTTCTGAAATCAGGACCCAAATTGTCTAGCTCACGTGGCCTGTCTTCTACGCACGTCAGCACCCCCATTTCGCCACATCACCCAACTGGTCCAGCTCACGTCCTCATCCAAGGAACCCCTTCTTTGTTTCAATCCTTGCTTTCCAAGTAATCTAAAGCCATTACTATTGCTACATCACCTACATTCTAACCTGCTTCAAGGAAAAATCCCATTCCCAGATGACATTGGTAATTTTGCATCCTATATGTATTTCTTATCCATTTCAAACAACAAGCTTACAGGCATTATTTCTGAATCATTGTGCAATGCTACATCGCTTCAAGTTCTTGATTTGTCAAGCAACAATTTGAGTGGTAGAATACCAACTTGTTTATTTGAGGAGAGTAATCTTCTGGGTGTTCTGAATGTAAGAAGAAACAAAATCTCTATGGAACCATTCCTGACAAATTTCCAGGAAATTATGGATTCCAAATGCTAAGTATGAACTCGAATCAACTAGAAGGATTGGTTCCAAAATCTCTTGCCAATTGCACAAAGTTGGAGGTTTTAGACCTTAGAAACAACAAGATCAGTGATGCCTTCCCATTTTGGTTAAAGAAGGTCTCCAGTTTGCACGTTTTGGTTTTACGATCCAACAAATTTTATGGCAACATCAGTTGCCTAGAATATGATGCCTCCTGGCCAATGCTTCAAATTATCGACTTAGCTTCCAATAACTTTATTAGAAGACTACCACAAAAAGGCTTAACAACCTTGGAGGCAATGATGGTTGATGAGCATAAAGCACAATCTCAGCTTAAACAGCTCCAATTTGAGCTGAGGTTGTTCCCTGAAATTCCACTATACGAAGATTCAGTAATAGTTACCATGAAAGGCCTTGAGAGACAGCTAGTTAAAATCCTTACTCTGTTCACCTCCATTGATTTATCATCAAACAATTTTTAAGGGCCAATACCAGAAGAGATGGGACTACTCAAATCGCTCTATGTTCTCAACTTGTCACATAATGCTCTTACGGGCTCAATCCCATCCCCTATAGGTAAATTAGGACAACTAAAGTCCTTGGACCTCTCAGTGAACAACTTGAGTGGGGCGATCCCAATAGAGCTCGCAAGTCTAAGTTTCCTTTCTTTCTTGAATCTCTCATATAATCACTTGGTTGGAAAGATCCCATCAGGTACACAGCTGCAGAGTTTTACATCAATTTCTTTTGAAGGAAATGAAGGATTGTATGGGCCTCCTTTGCCCAATGATGATCGCACAACAAATTTGAATGATGATCGCACAACAATTCGAATTGTATTATATTAAGAGTATCGATATTTGCACCCCTGAAAAACTATATGTGCACCCCTTTTTGTATATACACCCCATCAAAATTTTTAAAATATTATAAATCGTAAACACACCCCATGTATTACCAAATATGCCCTTTATCTTTCAAAAAAAATTCTATTTATCTTAATTATTGGGAAAAAAATTATTATAAATTAATTAAATGAAATTGAAAAAACAAAAAGTATGGAGGACTCGCACCTTCTCCTATAATCCAAAACCTTGGAGCTCCTCCTATAATCCTAAACTTGACGCATGGAGCTTTTTCTTCTTTTTTATTTTCTTTTACCTATATTTTCCTTTCCGTTATTCTCTATTTGGAAGGAATGTTCTACAAAAGTTTTTTTCCATCAATGGTTATGGCATTCATTAAATCCGTTTTCACTATGTTGTCGTCTTGTCAAAAACTTGCCTGATATTGTTATTTTGTTCTAGGCTTCAATTCTTTTTTTTTTTAATATATATATAATAGTTTATTTTTTAATTAACTTCAATGTACTTAAAATAAAAAATAAAAAAACCTCCATGATTTTCTCTTCGTAATTTTTTATATATAATAGTTACTTAATATTTATAATTTAAATAATCACTATTTAAATCTTAATTAATAAACAAATACTAATTTAATCAAAAGAAGTAAAAAAAAAAAAAAAAAAAAGTGTAACTAATATTAATATTTATTAAAATATCTAAAATGTATATATTTAATTAATATGCTGGACGAGTTATATTTATATTAATCATTTAAATAGTTTTATTTAAGGGTAATATTGGAATTTTTAAAATATGCTGATTTGGGGTGCATATACAAATTTTGAGGGGTATAAATATCGTCACTCTTATATTAATAATATCATGCCATGGCAAACAAGTAGCACTTTAGTACTTTACCAAGCACCACTTTTTTTCTTTTTCCTTGGTTAATCCTGCTTTTGTTAAAGCTCTTCTCAAGAAGTTTTTGTCATATGAGACTTAGAAATTCTAGATTATGCAGTTATCTTTACTCCAGTTGACTCAGGCCCAGTCCTAAGGGAGCCCAGTAAAGCAACTGCTTAAAGCCCCCAAATTATAGTTAAAAAAACTGATTTTAAAATATAGTTTATATAAGATTTTAAACAAAACAGACATATAAATAACTTTAAAACTAGCCCACCATACACATGATTATTTTTATTTTTATTTTTTATTTTTTTTATTTTTATTTTTTTTTAAGTCCATCAATAGAAACTCAACCAATAAATGACTTTAAAAATGGCCCACTATATACATATAATTTTTTATTTTTTTAAAAAAGGCTCAATAAATGACTTTTCCAGCACCCTCCTGTAGCTTTCATTCTATAATTATCTTAGACTGAATAGCAAAAAGCCCCAGAAGCGATCTAATTAATGGAGTTTTTGTTTCCAGATAAAGAGTTGTAAAACACAGATGTTTGAAGAAATGCTTCAATGAAGCTAGAACAAAATTCTCAAATGGAGATTACTCTGTAACATATTTTATTCAGCTTTTTGTGAATAATTACACAAATGATAATATATATATATATATATAGTCTGTACAATCTTTTAGAAACATCTCTAACTAATTTCTCCTTAATTTCAGGGCTACCAATCATTGATACAGCTCAGCAAGGCAGTTACAAATTGGCGCCAAAATATGTTTTCAGCAATTGTATACTGATGCTGACTGGGCTTCGTGTATACTGTATAGAATAACTTGATCATTCTTTAGATTATAATAAATCTTTTAATAATAGTAAATGGAGCCTTAATTTTCGAAAAAGATTTGTAGAACTTTTATAAGCACCAGAGTCTTCCCCTTTTCTCTTCTTTAGATTATCCTTTTCTTTTGCTTTTTGCCTTTTTCCTCGGTTATTCCTACTTTTTCTAAAGTTTTGCTCAAGAAATTTTTGTCATACTTAGAAATTCATATCTATTCTGCAGTTGACTCAAAAGATGACTTACTTTTTAGAAGAATTTCAGAATTAACCCCATAAAACATTGAAAACTACTTATTTTTAACCAGATCTACATCTTCCTAGTAAGACACCTAGTTCTTAGTGGATCGTTGGTCAAGTATTACTATTATTCAAAAGATGCTACATCTTCCTAGTAAGACACCTCCAATGGCAAGATTATTTAATCACCCTCTCTCCGTCACTCTCAGCTTATTTTAAATTTTCTGATGAATGAATTCAATGACCAACAAGAACAACATAATTTAAAAAATGACCTACCTAATAGGTCATTGCCATTTTACCAACTCCCCTGTAATTCTCCAACCACTGCACCATGTATCATCTATGCTCCATAATTTAAGGGGATGGAAAATAAATATTCTTCTTCTTGGAAAATATACAAATTAAATAATTTCATTTCTATAGAATAATAAACGAGCAGTCAATATAGTGGTGCTGTCTCTGTCCTTTTGTGTTGTCTATTCTTTGCTTTTATGAATTCCCTGGAATGCTTCAGCTTTCACAAAATTTAACAAGCTAAATTTCTATTCTTCCAAAATAATTTTCTCTAGTTCGTTTTCGTTATATAAATTCATTAATTTCCTTGAAGAAACTATGTCATTGTGGTTATTGACTCAAAAGATGCCAGTGTGATTTTGGTTTATATTATTCTTTTGAACTTTTAAAGATCTTAAGTAAATAACAACGGATCGATTTTTAGAATCTGGCTAGAACAATCATCACAAGTTGAATTCAAAAATTTCCCATCATAGTTTAGTAATTTTGGTGCAAAATTGAAGGATAACAAAAACTAGATGTTTTTAAAATGCTTTTATAGCAACAAGACCCATAAGCCATCTAATTAATGGAGTTTTTGTTTCCATCTATATATGTTCAACCTTTGTAATGTGATCGTAAGAAGTATATCAGCATCTGATCAAGGCCACTGGCCTGGCAAAGTGGCAATTAAGCAACCAAAAAAAGTCTTAATGAAAATCATTAGAATCACTTGATCATTCTTTAGATTATAATAAATCTTTGTATTGGATTATTTTATTAATAGTAAATGGAGCCTTTTTGAAAAAGATTTGTAGAACTTTTATAATCACCATAGTCTTCCCCTTTTCTTTTGCTTTTTCCTTGTTTATTCCTACTTTTTCTAAAGTATTGCTCGAATTTTTTTTGTTATGGTAGACTTTGAAATTCATATGAAGTTACCTACGCTATAGTTGACTCAAAAGATGACTTTCTTTTTGGGAGAATTTCAGAATTAACCTCATGAAACATTGAAAACTTATTTTTAACTACAAATAAAATTTTTAGAAACTTAAAACTCAAATAACAAATTTAATCAAGAAAAAAAATTATGCTGACATATTAGGAAGACTCTGGTTTTTAGCCAAACTTCTAACTTCAACAAGCAACAATTGGTTGAGTAGTTTTTATTAAACTAAAACCAAAATTTTAAATTAGATTGAATTCAGAGAGAATTCATGTGTGGGTCTTTGAGAGGTTTTTTCTGTGTGTATGTTTGGTAGCTGAGAAAACTGAGAGAATGAGTGAGTGCTGCTAAAATTGCATCTCACTGTTGTAATACTTCTTTGATATAGTGGATTTATTCTCTACTCTCACAACTGGATGTAGATTGTCACACTGACAATCGAACCAGTATAAATCTCTGGTGTTTGATTTTCTTCATTACTTTTCTTCTTCATTCTTTTCGTGTGAGTTCATAGAGTGTTCAAAAGTGAGATTCGATATAGATTCTGAAATTCATTGAGTAATTGAATAATTGAGTAGGAAATCGTAACAATTTATTTATTTTTAAATCTATTTCCTCTGCTTTAGCTAGTAAGTCAAATTAAATTCAAGTTAATCATACAAGTATTAAAAAATGTGACCTGTTGGGTTTTTTTTTTTTTTTTTGATTGTTTGGGGTCTCAAAGTCTGCTTTGGGCCATCTGCCGTGTGATTGTTACCTAGAAAATAAAAATGAAATGCTACTGCCGCTATGTTTTTATTAAGATCTACATCTTCCTAGTAAAACACCTAGCTCTTTGCCGTTCCTCGGTCAAGTATTATTGTTCTGTCAGGGTACTGTCTCCACCACCAGCAGGTTCAATGTCATTCTTGTTATTGACTCAAAAGAAGCTAGTGTGATATGCAAACTGATATACAATCAAAAGCTCTTTTTAAAAATACATTGTCAACACATTTTTTGTAATTTATATAACCAAAATCTTTTTTTGTTGGAAACTCTACTCATTAGAAGCTCTACTATTAGAGCATCTCCAATGCAAGCGTGGCTAGTGAAAAAAAGAGATGCCATGTAGGATAAATAGACGTTATGTTAATAATTGTGTCTCCAATGTAACCGTGCATATTCAACGTCAAGCTGATATGGCAAAAAAAATATTAGACATTGTCAACATGACCGTCCATTTTCAGACGGTCTGTTGCACAGCTATTTTTTAGGTTGACTCAACAAACATTTAAAACTGACATTAATTTTTCTTATATTTTTGGTAAGGAAATAAAATAAAAAATAAAACAGGAAAAAAAGATAGACATGTCATTAAAAAAAATGTGTTTTAGATGGAAGCATTGAAGACCAAATTTTGAGTTGATTGTCTATCAAGTCTATTTTTATGCCACATAGGAAGCAAGTCTCTTGACATTGTTGCCATGTCAACAATTATTGCTATGCAAGCCACTTTTGCATTGGAGATGCTCTTAAAAGATCTATTCTAGAAGTTCTACTTGAAAAGCCATACCAAACACACCCTTATACTTCCGTGCTCTTTACAACTTCCCTTGTTGACTATATAAGTCTTCTGCTTCTGTAGTGGTAGCATTGCCATTTAAGCCAGATATTACTATTGGGCCCTGTTTTTGAATTTTGACTCAAAGGATTCAACTTGCAAGTGTTGGATGCATACCCTTATTATTTACTTGATAATAATGCCATATAAGTCGAACTACAATATAATACAGTATAGTTGGAGAAGAAGCTATCATAAATTGATTTCATTTTTTAACCATCAAAAATGGAAATCAATGTTCAGTGATTGTAGGATAAGTCTCCTTGACTCCCTTCCAACACTTTATAGTCAATGGTTTTTGGCAGATTTGATCACCAAAAAATCCATTGATGGACAGACTATTCCAAGTCTCCCAATTACAACTTTTATGGTCTACGAATTTGGCATTGTCCCCCACCAAGTTTTTATTTTTCTGTGATTTACACCCCTTTACAGGGAATTGTGTCGCCCTAAACAACTGCGTTTTTACAGATTTTAATAATAGTTGTTTTGTTAATATCTTTCATTAGAAAATTCAGATGTGAATTTTTTATTAAAAGGTACTTTTAAGTACGATCATTCAATAGAAATTGATTTTTCAATCAAGCTCTTTGCATTCTCAAATTTCTTATTATCTTGCTATTTCATTTCATTTGTGGTCCTTTATAGTCTATTTGAAACTGTATATTTTTTTATTAACTTTTTTAAACAAGGCTCTTCGTAATTTAATTGAATGAAGGATTTAGCTGATATTTTTTGTGCTCAGATGGAATGGAAATCCTTTTTTTCTCTTATACTGACATAAAAGTAATTCAACTCTGGAGATGTTTCTTAAAAGATAATGAAGGTAACACTGACACTGCAAATTCCATTTATTCTTTTCCAATGAGTATAACTTTCACTTTTACAGAAGATGCTGCATGGTGTCGTAAATATATTGAAGTTCCTACAGGATTTGATTGGGACGAATGGATGGCCATGAATTTTTTTCAAGTTCCATGTACACTTGATTTTTTAGATGGTCTACAGTTTTGATTGTTCAAAGAATCTAATATTTGTGTTTCTCTTCATCGTTTTTGTGCTTTTTGATTTCTACTTTTATTTTTATTTTTTTTGTGGTTGTTTCATATATATTCTTACTTCTTTGACAATGTTAGTATTGACTCTAATCTCAATTCCCCTTTCTTTTGAGACCATTTTGGGAGTGATTATGAATTGCTCGTTCTAAGAGGTTGTTTGTTTTTCTTTTAGGATAAAATCAGTTATATATATATATATATAGCAATTTGTTATCAATTTCGTTTTCCATTTTGAATATTCCGAGAATGCGTTTTGTTGTGGTGGGGAAGGTGAAATATTGTTTCTTTTAAGAGGTTTACATTTGAAGCTCAGTCCAGGTAACTTACACAAAAGGGGAGAGTTTCTCCACACAGTCTGGATTTGGTGATCATAGATGGCGGTGGAAGTTGAATATTAAAAATAATTAAAAAAAATAAAAAGGTATTGTTTTAACTTTTTTAAACTGTATATTTTTTGTGCCTGTGCTGGGATCTCAAGCCTGTATTTTGCGGGCCTCCTTTGACAAAATGTATTTGTCTTTTCTGGACAAATTCCAGATCGAAGTAAACAATTCTTCCAGCTCTGAGCAACGAATCTGATCCTTTGTCACCCCCTTCAAGCAATGAATTTAATTGGCAGTTCTTAGTCATCAGAGTGGGCTTTGGCATAGGTTTTGTAGCGGCTGTTGCACCCCTAATATTTTCCAACAAAGTAAACTTATGGTATATATGACATTGTCTTCCACAATTATCTATGTTGATTGTGCATTTGAGATTTTGATGTATCATGTTAAAATAAAAACTATAACCTCCAGGTTTTTTTTTTTTATTAATTTAAATCTTAGCTAGTAGAGGTTTCAGGTTTGGGTCTCTTCTCAACCCTACTTTGAGTTATCTGTCCTGTGATTTTTACTTGGAAAATGAAATGCTACTAGTTCTGTCATGTACTGTCTCCACCAGGCTCAATGTAAATCCTGATATTTGACTCAAAAAATGCAATTGTGGACATTTAATGCCAATTGACAAGATGTCTACTGAATGTTAGTGCTGATTTGGACATTTAAGTATTTAACCAAACATTTAAGGTTCACAAAATTTCCTTTGGTGTCTTCTCTTTGACACTCCATGACAAGTACATGGCAATGTGTAACATTATATATTAACCAGAAAATAAAACTGCCCAGGCTCTCAGACTTCTGGAAAAAGTAATTTTTGTTTTCTAATTAATATGTAATGTTACAGATTCGGCTAACGTGTTACATGACCGGATTTCTTTTGTGTATATTTTCATGCTTTCCCATGGCCATCATCCTCCTATAGCTTTTTCTCTCTAGATCTAGTTAAAAATAAGTAGTTTTCAATATTTCTTCCAAAAAGTAAGTATCTTTTGAGTCAACTGCAGCATAGATATGAATTTCTAAGTCTACGATGACAAAAATTTCTTGAGCAAAACTTTAGAAAAAGTAGGAATAACCGAGGAAAAAGCAAAAGAATAATCTAAAGAAAAGAAAAGGGGAAGACTCTGGTGCTTATAAAAGTTCTACAAATCTTTTTCGAAAATTATGACTCCATTTACTATTATTAAAACAATCCAATACAAAGATTTATTATAATCTAAAGAATGATCAAGTTATTCTAATGATTTTCATTAAGACTTTTTTGACAAAAATTTCTCGAGCAAAACTTTAGAAAAAGTAGGAATAACCGAGGAAAAAGCAAAAAAAAAAAAGTATAACTTCGTAATCTAGAATTTCCAAGTTTCATATGACAAAAATTTCTTGAGAAATGCTTTAAGAAAAGTAGGATCAACCAAGGAAAGAGAAAAAAAGTGGTGCTTGGTAAAGTACTAATAAAGTGCTACTTGTCAGCCACGGCATGATATTATTAATATAATACAATCCAATACAAAGATTTATTATAATCTAAAGAATCAAATTATTTTCATTAAGTCCTTTTTGGCTGCTTGATAGGCCTGGGGCCTTGATCAGATTATGATACTTCTTAGTAATTACTTTAAAAAGGTTGAATAAAGATGGGAGTGTGTGTAAACAAAAACTCGATTTAGATTGCTTCTGCAGCTTCTTGCTGTACAGTCCACTAGTTCTTTGTGGATCGTTGGTCAAGTATTACTATTATTCAAAAGATGCTACATCTTCCTAGTAAGACACCTCCAATGGCAAGATTATTTAATCACCCTCTCTCCGTCACTCTCAGCTTATTTTAAATTTTCTAATGAATGAATTCAATGACCAACAAGAAGAATATAATTTAAAAAATGACCTACCTAATAGGTCATTGCCATTTTACCAACTCCCCTGTAATTCTCCAACCACTGCACCATCTATCATCTATGCTCCATAATTTAAGGGGATGGAAAATAAATATTCTTCTTCTTGGAAAATATACAAATTAACTAATTTCATTTCTATAGAATAATAAACGAGCAGTCAATATAGTGGTGCTGTCTCTGTCCTGTTCTTTCCTCGGTTATTCCTACTTTTTATAATTTAATGTCTATGGGTGAAATGAATTTTTATAATGTGATTACTAACAATAAAAAATTCGTTTGTGGTTAAAAATAAATTTTATATATTTTTTGTTGTGATTTTCATAAATTCTCACCTTTTTCATAATTTTTCTTTCCGGTAGGAACTTTATTTCTGACTTGTTTGTGGGCTCACAACTCGATTCTCTAGTATCAATCAGAAACTTAAAACTCAAATAACAAATTTAATCAAGAAAAAAAATTATGCTGACATATTAGGAAGACTCTGGTTTTTAGCCAAACTTCTAACTTCAACAAGCAACAATTGGTTGAGTAGTTTTTATTAAACTAAAACCAAAATTTTAAATTAGATTGAATTCAAATTAATTATGTTTAAAATCCGAAAATAAGAATATTAAAGTCCTTTTCTCAGTTTTTGTATGATTTATTAAAAATTACATCATAGTCTTATAAACTTACATCTTAGTCTTATTAAAGTCATATTCAAAAAAGTTGTATGATTAGTAGGTCCCAGTCGAATAGAATTCATGTTCTGTCACCCTTTTGCTACTCCTATATCTCCTATATTAATAATGTCACCACAACTTCTTTCATTCAATCTCAAGTTTCATCTGTCATTTTGGTGTTTTACCTATTATTTCTTCTCCAATGAGACTTATTCTCCTATCATGGTTTTTCTTCATAACCTTCTCTACAAATTTCTATCATGGCATCCCTATGATTCTGGTTCCTGGCCAATGTCAGAGTGACCAGCAATCCTTGTTACTCCAAATGAAAAACAGCCTCACCTTCCACTCTACTTCATCTCTGGTGCAATGGAATCAAAGCACGGATTGCTGTACATGGAGCGGTGTAGACTGCGACATGGCTGGTCGTGTTATCAGTCTCGACTTAAGAGGGGAATCAATCTGTGGTCCACTTCCCCCTTCAATGGGTAATCTAACCAGATTAGAATATTTGGCCTTGTCGTCCAACAGTTTCAGTGGTCCACTTCCCCCTTCAATGGGTAATCTAACCAGATTAGAATATTTGGCCTTGTCGTCCAACAGTTTCAGTGGTCCACTTCCCCCTTCAATGGGTAATCTAACCAGATTAGAATACTTAGACTTGTCGTCCAACAGTTTCAGTGGTCCACTTCCCCCTTCAATGGGTAATCTAACCCAATTAGAAGATTTGTTCTTGTCATACAACAATTTCAGTGGTCCACTTCCCCCTTCAATGGGTAATCTAACCCAATTAGAATCTTTGGTCTTGTCATTCAACAGTTTCAGTGGTCCACTTCCCCCTTCAATGGGTAATCTAATCCAACTAGTAGAGTTGGCCTTGTCGTCCAACCATTTCACTGGTCCACTTCCCATGTCAATTTTTGAAATCAAAAGCCTCAGATTCCTGCTCCTCGCTTCCAACAAGTTCAATGGCACTGTACAGCTGGATGTGATTGGAAGGTTTGGCAATCTTACTTATTTTGACCTTTCATACAACAACTTGACAGTCAATGTAAATACCAGCTTTTCTTCTTTCCCTCCCAATATTCGGATTTTGAAGTTAGCTTCTTGCAAACTGTGCAAGATTCCTAATATAAAGAATTGCTCGTTATTTGAGTTAGATCTTTCAGTCAATCAAATTTCTGGAGAAATACCTAATTGGATTTGGGAAGTTGCTGACACCAATCTAAATCTCTCACATAATAGCTTGGTGGGTTTTCAAGAACCTTATTCTATTAAGAATCTGAGGTATCTTGACCTACATTCTAACCGGCTTCAAGGAAAAATCCCACTCCCACCACTAGAGGCTAGAGTTGTTGATTACTCGAGCAATAATTTTACTTCTTCCATCCCAGATGAAATTGGTAATATTGCATTCCTTATGCAATTCTTTTCCGTTTCAAACAATAAACTTACAGGCGTCATTCCTGAATCATTGTGCAATGCTACACGGCTTAATGTTCTTGATTTGTCGATCAACAATTTGAGTGGCAGAATACCAACTTGTTTGATTGAGATGGGTGAGAATCTGGGTGTTCTGAATGTCAAAAGAAACAATCTCTATGGAACCATTCCAGACAGATTTCCAGGAAATTGTGGATTCCAAACGCTGAGTATGAACTCGAATCAACTAGAAGGATTGGTTCCAAAATCTCTTGCCAATTGCACAAAGCTGGAGGTTTTAGACCTTGGGAACAACAAGATCAATGATGCCTTTCCATGCTGGTTAAAGAATGTCTCCAGTTTGCACGTCTTGGTTTTACGATCCAACAAATTTTATGGCAACATCAGTTGCCTAGAATATGATGTCTCCTGGCCAATGCTTCAAATTATCGACTTAGCTTCCAATAACTTTACTGGAAGACTACCACAAAAAGGCTTAACAACCTGGGAGGCAATGATGGTTGATGAGCATAAAGCCCAATCTCAGCTCACACACCTTCAATTTGAGATGCAAAATTCGTACCATGAAATTCCACTGTACGAGGATTCAGTAACAGTTACCATGAAAGGTCTTGAGATAGAGCTAGTTAAAATCCTTACTTTGTTCACCTCCATTGACTTATCATCAAACAATTTTCGAGGGCCAATACCAGAAGATATTGGACTACTCAAATTGCTCTATGTTCTCAACTTGTCACATAATGCTCTCACGGGCTCAATCCCATCCTCTATAGGTAAATTAGGACAACTGGAGTCCTTGGACCTCTCAGTGAACAACTTGAGTGGGGCAATCCCAACACAGCTCGCAAGTCTAAATTTCCTTTCTTTCTTGAATCTCTCATATAATCACTTGGTTGGAAAGATCCCATCAGGTACACAGCTCCAGAGTTTTACATCAATTTCTTTTGAAGGAAATGAAGGATTGTATGGGCCTCCTTTGACCAATGATGATCGCACAACAAATTCGAATGATGATGGCACAACAAATTCGAGTGAGCTACCTGCAGCTTCAAGCAACGGATTTGAATTTGATTGGCAAGTCATAATAGCAATTGGAGCTGGATTTGGGGTAGGCTTTGGAGCAGCGGTTGCGTCCCCAGTATATTTAAAAAAAATAGATATATGGTATGACATTCTCATCCACAAATTTCTTTTGTCAATTCGTCGTGTGTGATGAAAATGTCTTCTTATTCAATAAAAATTGTACTTTTTTTTTTCTCAAGGGTTTGGCTTTTCAAATCTTAAAGTTTAGTACTGTATGGAATTTACTGCACATGTTGTGCGCTTAAATTAAGGACTTTTTTTTTTTTTTTTTTCTTTTTTTTCTGTTCACATGCATGTTACAAACTTACAAACAAATTTGATTCCAGACAAATTATGCAATACCTCCAGGGCATTCACATAAATTTCTGCTGCTGACCCTGTCTTATCTCCAAATATCTTCTCTTCTGCTGCTCTCTTCTTCTACTTTCCAGTTTACATGGTTGGCTTGGTTGCCAAAATGTGCAACACACATGACAAGCAACTTTCAGGGAGTCAAATTCCATCCAGGTTAGCCAACCTCACAAATTTGAATCTTTCATATGCCGGCTTTGGGGGTGGGGGGTGGGCGCGGGGGAATACCCATAGCTATTTTGTCTATGACATGGTTGGTTACTCTTGATCTGTCATTAAATTATTTACTTTCCGGTTCATTATTAGATTTTCCTCAGAATAATTCTATCCGGACCCTACTGCTCTGTGTCACAAATTTGTCACGGAAGCTACCAGATTCTATTGGCAACCTTAAAAGTCTGTCAACATTAGATCTTGGAGGTTGCAACTTCACTGGACCACTTCCCACTTCAATGGCTAATCTAACTCAACTAGAATATTTGGACTTGTCATCAAACAATTTCACTGGTTCAATCCCTTCTCTTCATATGTCCAAATCTTTTCATATTTCAGAGGAAATGAATCCTGCAGCCAATATGGACAGATTATTTTTAGGATTGTTTACCAGAATCTCCTCAAAATCTCTCCAGATTCTCAGGATAATACCAGATTCTATTGTCAACCATAAAAATTTACCCAGAGTAAAATTTGCATTTTGCAATTCTATATATTGTCAACCATTAAGAAAATACTGGTAGAATGAGAAATAAGTGCACAGCAAATTCTAACGATCAGCCGCTTTAAATACTAGCTTCAAGCCAACCAATTGTTGGGCAATTCTTCATCTCCATTGTTTAATCACACCTTTTTTTTTATAATCTATTTCCTCTGCTTTAGCTTGTGAGTCAAATTAAACTCTAGTTAATACTTAAATCATACAAGTATTTAAAAAAAATGATTATCGAGTCGAGTAGACTCAATTATAGTGTCATGATCAGACTCGTTCCCTCCCCGAGTTAACAGGTAACATGCCCGGACATGTCACCAGTTGACTCAAAACATCATTTATAACCTACTGAGTATCATGTTTTAATAAGCCAAATGACTTTAATTCGTTTTTGCTGGGCCTGCAAAACTGAACATGGGCTCAGTCATGAATCAAAACGGATTATCTTTTCGGATTCTGTTGATCCAAAACACAGAGATCCAGATTCCGATAATGTACTGAAGTGAAGAAGACGACGAGTGGGACTCAATGATGTTGGTTTAGGATGCACCTTATTTAATCAAAAGCATCATATATTGATTCATTTTTTACCATCATGAATGGAAATCAATGTTCATTGTTCAGTGTCAAATTGTAGGATTAGTCTCCCTTCCAAGTCAATGGTTTTTGACAGAGTACATTGATCACCAAAAAGTCCATGGAATGTTATTCCTGATATGGACATATAACCAAACATTCAAGGAGAGCCTTACAATCTCCTCTACGTTCTGTTAGAAGATAGATCTAGAAATATCAACTTCAAAATCATACAGAGGAAATGGATCCTGCAGCCAATATGGACTGACCGTTCTAAGTCTCCCAATTACAACTTTTATAGTCTACGAATTTGGCATTGCCCTGGCAATTTCCTTATACAGTGATTGATGTAGGACAGTGATATTGTTGTAACCAAATTTCTGGGGAAATACCAAATTGGATTTGGGAAGTTGGTAAAGGTTCTCTTGCCACTCTAAATCTTTCACATGATAGCCTGGCGGGTTTGCAAGAACCTTTTTCTATTCCGTTTCTGATCGCCCTTGACCTACACTCCAATCGGCTTCAAGGAAAGATCCCACCACCATCTGCTATATACCTGGATTACTCAAACAATAATTTAAGTAATTCCATCCCACATGACATGGGTAATTTGTTCTCTATGACAATGTTCTTTTCCCTTTCGAACAATAAGTTAACAGGAGTTATCCCTAAGTCAATATGAGAAGCTACATATCTGCAAGTTCTTGACTTATCAAGCAACAATTTGAGTGGCAGCATACCAGCATGTTTGATTCAAAGAAGCAAGTATCTAAATGTTCTAAATGTAAGGCGAAATAGTCTCAACGGCACCATTCCAGATAAATTTCCAGCAAATTGTGGACTTCGAACTCTAAATATGAATGGAAATCATCTAGAAGGAATCATTCCAAAATCTCTGGTCAATTGCAGAGTACTAGAGGTTTTAGACCTTGGCACAACCACATCAATGATGCATTCCCATGCTGGTTGAAGAATGTGTCCATCTTGCGCGTCCTAGTTCTGCGATCCAATAGATTTAATGGCAACATTAATTGCCTAGAACATGACGTCTCCTGGCCAAAGCTTCAAATTTTCGACTTAGAAAACTAATATTTGTTTTTGTCTATTTGTAATAATGAGAGTGCAGTTTCACATGTCACAACATGTGTTACAAACACATTCGATTCAACAAGTGGGTGCTCTACTCACGCATTCAAGGGTCTTACCATAAATTTATCCTGTCTTATCTCAAATATTTTATGGTCTTCCCATAAATTTACTTTTATACATCTGAAAACATTAAAATAAATAAATAAATTACGTTTTGATTTATCGATTAAAACATTAAATAAAATAAAAATGCTGGTGTGGTATGCAAACTCTTGTTTGGTTGTAGCAAATTCATTTTTTTTTTTTTTTAATCTCACAAGTCACAACAAATTTAAAAGTACAATTAATCATGCTAAGTTATTTTAAGAACTGTTGATATACTTATGAAAATGAAAATGAATCAAATTCCATTAGAAATAAACCTTGATTTCTCAAGTGGGAGGGGGAAATTAAGTTCTCTTACCAATATGAATTTTATTTCTAATTTGTTTGTGGTTCACATAATTTGATTCTCTAGTATCAATGAGAAACTTAGAACTCAAACAACAAATTTAATAGAGAAAAAAATAATGCTGATGTATTAGGTAGACTCTGGTTTTTAGTCGAACTTTTAACTTCATCATGCTACCATTAGTTGAGTAATTGTTTTTATATTGAATTCAAATTAATTATGTATAAATTTTTGAAAAAAATAATAATAATAATTTATCTTAGTCAACTTAAACTTAATTGTTATAATTATTAAAGAGAGAATAATATCCTTTTTCCCTCCAATATAAAGTAACCCACAAGCTCTATCGCTTCTACATTTTGAACTATCATTTGTTTCCAATGAGACTTCTACTCTTCTCATGGCTTTTCTTGATAACCTTTTTAGCAAATTTGTTTTGCAGCGATGTCGTTTTGGTTGCCGGTCAATGCCAGAGCAATCAGCAGTCGTTGCTACTCCAATTGAAGAGCAGCCTCAATTTTGATGTTAACCGATCTGTGCATCTGGTGAAGTGGAACCAAAATAAAGAATTGCTGTAATTGGAGCGGTGTAATCTGTGATAGGGGTGGTCGTGTTACAGGTCTCAACTTGAGCTTCGAATCAATCTCCGGTGGAATTGAGAATTCAAAGGGTCTTTTTGGTCTTCAGCATCTGCAGAGTCTAGATTTGGCTTATAATCGATGCAATGCAAGTCAAATTCCATCCAGATTGGCCAACCTCACGAATTTGACCTATCTGAATCTTTCCAATGCTGGCTTTGTGGGACAGATTCCCATTGCAATTTCAAGACTGACAAGGTTGGTTACTCTTGATCTGTCAATTCTTTCCTTCCCAGGAACTGTTCTGTTGAAACTTGAGAATCCGAACTTAAAAGTGCTTGTCCAGGATCTCACAGTGCTTAGAGAACTGTATCTTGATGGTGTAAATATATCAGCCAACGGGAATGAATGGTGCCAAGCCTTGTCGTTTTCGCTGACGAATCTACAAGTTTTGAGTTTGTCCACCTGTTTTCTTTCAGGCCCTATACATCCTGACCTTGTGAACCTTCATTCACTCTCAGTCATTCGTTTGGATCTGAATAATCTGTCATCCCCTGTTCCAGATTTTTTTGCAGATTTCTCCAATTTGAAGTCCTTGCGATTCAGTAATTGTGGGCTCAACGGAAAATTTCCAGAAAAGATATTCCAGGTACAAACACTAGAGACTCTTGACCTGTCAAATAACAAATTACTTCGGGGTTCTGTGCCGCACTTTCTCATGAATAACTCTCTTCGGACCCTAATTGATGCAGCCGTCAAAGACAATATGGCAAACTAAGGTTTGGATTAGGATGCGAAAAGAAGAAAGCAAAAACTCGGAATGGTTTTAACTGTCAGAATGGGCAAATTTCGGGGGCCTTTTCAGAGGGCAAACGAACTCCAAATTAACATTATAATATATTTCCGGAAAGCCCAAGACGAGCCCTACATATGTTATGAAGACTTCGTCCTCTGTAACAGATCACAACAGACCCAAATTTGGCTATTTAGATTATTGCGCGAAGACTTGAGCTGGACAACAGCTGGACACTGTGAGCTGGACGAGATGATCAGGTCTAAACTGCGTGGACCTCTACAGAGGGCATATGAGATCGGATCGTCTATTATAATATGTTTCCAAAAAGCCCAAGACGAGCCCTACAAATGTTATGAAGACTCCATCTTCTATAACGGGCTCCAGCATGTCCGAATTTGGCTGTTAAGTTTCGTGCGCGGCAAGACAATTGTTGCTTTAATTATTATTTCCAATTATCGTCATGATTTGATACGTTTATTTTATTTCCTTTTAGTTTATATGTAATTAGGTTATTAATTATTTCCCTTTTAGATAGGTTTTTAATGTTTTAGAATTCTTTTGATTTTAGGAGATTTGATATCTTTTCCATTTAGGATTCTTTTCCGTTTGTTTAGGATTTTCTTGTTAGTCAAGTTTTGCAATTCTATTTAAGTAGATTGTATTAGGGTTTGAAAGATAGCTTTTGATTAATAAAAAATATAGAGAATGTTTCTCAATTTCCAGTTACTATTCGTAATTGAAGCCTTTTAACAATCCTTCGTGCGCGAAGTTGAATGTTATCAGTAGCCTGATATCTGGCATCCGTGCGCGGATCAACAGATATTAGTAGGTTGTTTCTTGTTGTCGTTTTGCAGGTTTTTCTCGTAAGCTTCCGCTACATCACTAATGCTCCGTGACACAAATTTTTCGGGGAACACACTGCCAGATTCCATTGGCAACCTCAAACATTTGTCAAGAATAGAGCTTGCAGGTTGCAATTTCACTGGTACAATTCCTACATCAATGTCTGATCTCACTGAGCTAGTTTATTTGGACTTGTCAGCTAACAATTTCTCTGGCCAAATCCCATCTTTTCACATGTCCAAAAATCTCACCAATCTAGACCTCTCTCGCAATGTTTTGACTGGTGCCATCTCATCCACCAAGTGGGAATGGCTTCAGAATCTTGTTTATATTGATTTGAGGCTTAATTCCTTAAATGGAATTATCCCTGCATCATTGTTTGTACTCCCATCACTGCAGAAGCTTCTGCTTGCCAACAACCAATTTGAGGGCCAACTTCCTGAATTTTCAAATGCATCCTCCTCTGTGTTGGATACCATTGATTTAACTGGCAACAGATTAGAAGGGTCTATTTCCAAGTCTTTCTTTGAAATCAATGGCACTGTACAGCTGGATACAATTCAAAGCCTTCGCAATTTTACAAGACTGGACCTTTCATACAACAGCTTGACAGTGAATGCAAGTAGTGATTCTCCTTTCCTTTCCCAAATGACCACATTGAAATTGGCTTCGTGCAATCTAAGTGTGATTCCTAATCTAAAGAACCAAATAAGACTGTTTCATTTAGATCTTTCACAGAACCAAATTTCAGGGGAAGTGCCTAACTGGATTTGGAACGTCAGTAATGGTGCTCTCAGCCATCTAAATCTCTCATGTAATCTACTGATGGGTCTGCAAGAACCTTATTCTATTCCCAATCTCAGTGTACTTGACTTGCATTACAACCAGCTTCAAGGAAAGATCCCACAACCACCAGCAACCGCTGCCTATGTGGACTACTCGAGGAATTCTTTTACTTCCATCCCACCTGACATCGGTAATTTTCCCACCTCCACCTTGTTCCTTTCCCTTTCGAATAATAACCTTAGCGGAGTTGTCCCTGAATCAATATGCAATGCTACAAATCTTCAAGTTCTTGACTTGTCAAGCAACAATTTGAGTGGCGTGGTTCCGACATGTTTAATTGAAAGGATGGAGAGTCTAGCTGTTCTAAATTTAAGGAGAACTAACCTCAACGGCATTATTTCTGGAACATTTCCGAGAAATTGTGGATTACAAACTCTAGAACTCAATGGTAATCAACTAGAAGGAATGGTTCCAAAATCTCTGGCCAATTGCACGATGCTGGAAGTATTGGACCTTGGGAATAACCAGATCAACGATACTTTCCCATGCTGGTTAAAGAATGTCTCTAGCTTGCATGTCCTAGTTTTGTGATCGAACCGATTTTACGGAGAGATTGTTTGTCCGGAGGTTCACGGCATATGGCCAAGGCTTCAAATTGTCGACTTAGCTTCCAACAACTTTAGTGGAAAACTTCCGAGAAAATGTTTAACAACTTGGCGGGCAATGATGGTTGATGAAGATGAAGCCCAATCAAATTTCAAGCATCTTCGATTTGAGTTTCTGTTTCTCAGTCGATTGTACTACCTGGATTCAATAACAGTTACCAGCAAAGGTCTAGAGATGGAGCTAGTGAAGATCCTAACTTTGTTCACCTCCATTGACTTGTCATGCAACCAATTTCAAGGGCCTATACCTGACGAGATGGGACTATTCAAATCGCTCTATGTTCTCAACTTGTCACATAATACTCTCACAGGTCCAATCCCATCGAATATAGGAAACTTGCGACAGCTAGAGTCCTTGGACCTCTCCAGGAACAGCTTGAGTGGCGAAATCCCTTCACAGCTTGCGAGCTTAAATTTCCTTTCTGTTTTGAATCTCTCATATAATCACTTTGTGGGAAGGATCCCATCAGGTACTCAAATCCAGTCATTTGATCCAACTTCGTTCGAAGGCAATGAAGGGTTATGCGGGTCTCCCCTGCCTAATAATTGCACAACAAATTCCAGCAATTCACAATATCCGGGACCAGCTTCAAGCAGTGAAATTGACTGGAAGTTCTTAATAGTCATTGGATCTGGGTTTGGGATAGGCTTTGTAGTAGCGGTTGCATCCCCAGTATTTTCTGAGAAAGTAGACATATGGTATGACATTGTCATCCACAAATTTCTGTTGAAAATCCGCCATGGGATATGAAGATGTATTATGTTAAAAATAAAAATCCGAACCTCTTGGTTTTTGCTTATTTTTTCACTTTTAAATCTTAGCAGCTAGAGACAAGAATTCCTTTTGGAAATAGAAGTCACAAGGAATATGCGACAGAGTACTCTTTGATCCTAAATGTCTCCATGTTAAAAGTTTAAGTCTTAATAAATTGCTTTGTTGTAAAAATGTTTCAAGCCTGCTTTGTTATAACTATAATCTGCCATACTACAACTTGGCAGTCAATGTAAGTACCAGCTTTTCTTCTTTCCCTCCCAGATTGCCAAATTGAGATTGGCTTTTTGCAAACTTGTCATCATTCCTAACCTAAAGAATTTCTCGTTAAGTCAAGAGTTAGATCTTTCAAACAACCAAATTTCTGGAGAAATACCTAATTGGATTTGGGAAGTAGTTGACGGCAGTCTAAATCTCTCATATAATAGCTTGGTGGGTTTTCAAGAACCTTATTCTATTTTGAATATGTATTTACTTGATCTGTATTCTAACCGGCTTCAAGGAAAAATCCCACTCCCACCTCCAGAGGCGGTAACTGTTGATTACTCGAACAATAATTTTACTTCTTTCATCCTGGATGACATTGGTTATATTGCACCAAATATGTACTTGTTTTCCGTTTCAAACAAAAAGCTTACGGGCGAATAATGTAAAAATAATGTAATTAAGCTCTTTGCCTTCTTGAATTTCTTAGTTTGTTTAGTTGGACTTTTGAAAAAACTCTATTTATAAAAGATCTATTAGAAATAGTGTGATTTTAAACTTGACAAAAGCATTCATGTCTAAATATGTGATTTTAAAAATTTTATGTTTATTTTAATTATATTTTGCATCACAAAGACATCACGCTCCTATTAATAATTAGTCAAAATTTTATTTGTTTTTTATAATTAGCCAAAATATTATAAATTTTCTTTTAAAATAAATGTAGCAAACCGATAATAATATTAACGTTTATATGTCTCTACAAAAGTATGATAATGAGTATAAAAAATCTACCAAAAATTCATTCAAGCTATTAAGATAAAATATAAAAACTGCACCTAGTTGTTGAATAAGACATATGCCTAAGTGTATAGTTTGATATTGATCATAATTACATGGAGTCATACTCATACGCGACTTTGATTATGACATATTGACATGGTTAAGTTGTGGTTTTTGTCTTTTATTATTTTTATTTTACATAAATTAAGTTTATTTGATTTGTTTCAGTTTTGCTTAGTTGCTTTGAAAATATAGGTAAAAAAAAAAAATTGAAATCTCTCGTCCTTAATTGCATAGTTGATGAAGAGTTGTTTATATTATTTTTAAAGTTTTTTTAAATTTTTTTAAATTTTTTTTTATAGATCGTTAATGTTTGTATTTTTTTTATTTTTTTATTTATAATGTTTATTCATTTTAAAAGTTATTCATTTTATTTTATTTATGAAATTTGTTAAGAATGAGTATGCTTTTATTTAAAAATAGAACATATGTTTAGTGGTTGATGTTTTTCAAAGAGTTTTATGTTTTTCTTCGAAAGTGAAATTCTTTCTAATTTTTTTTTATAAAAAAGTCATTCAAAGTCTTTAGTAGGAATGGAAGACAAATTGTGAGATTTATTACAACTAAAAGTCATTGATATTTTAAAATCATTACAAGTCATTGATATTTTAAAGTCATTATAAGTCATTTTTTTAATTTCATAAAAGTCATTAAAAGTCTTTTAAAATCCTAATTGAATACATTCTCCTTAATTGAAAGAAGGATTTAGCTATTATACATGTTTTGTACGGTTACAAGATCTTTATTATTTGGAAACCCTGCATTGATTTGTTTCTGAGTTTTCTTTTGCAGCCCGTGGAAAGGGAATAAATTAATTAATCAAATTCTGGGAGGCTTCCTTAAGTGCATTTTTAGAAGTCAAATTCCAGGAGGCTTCATGAAGCGTAAATAGATGGTTAGGAAGAATGGTTCTGCTTAACAAAACATTTAATGGGAGACTCACAATTTCCTTCTTCACTCATCTTTTCATACTCTTGAGTCTTGACTACTTGCTGGTGAGCGCCTCCTCCTTCTCATAGATTGATTTCATTTTTTAACCATCAAAAATGGAATGAAATCAATGTTCAATGACTGTAGGATAAGTCTCCCTGACTCCCTTCCAACATTTTATAGTCAATGTTCTTTGGCAGATTTAATCACCAAAAAGTCCATGGAATGTTATTCCTGATATGGACATATAACCAAACATTTAAGGAGAGCCTTACAATTTCCTCTACGTTCTGTTAGAAGATAGATCTATAGAAATATCAACTTCAAAACCATAGAGAGGAAATGGATCCTGCAGCCAATATGGACTGACTATTCTAAGTCTCCCAATTACAACTTTTATTGCCCTGGCAATTTCCTTATACAGTGATTGATGTAGGACAGTGATATTGTCTTAACGGGACAAACATAGAGTCCTTTGAATAAAGAATATGTCCCTCCCTTCACTCTTCTATCACCTCTGCAAGTTTCTGTAATTTGGGAGTGTTTGCAATGAGAATTCCAAAAAGTCCTATGTTAACAAGTAGGCCCTTCATGCATTAGCTAGGGTCTTCTCATAAATTTCACCAAAAAGTCCATGGAATGCTATTCCTGATATGGATCTATAGATGCTTTTAAAATGCTTGTTTAGAGTTCAGATATTAAATTAAGAGTTGGACGTATAGAAAGAAGACATTGTGGAAGATGGGACTTTACAATTGTAAGTCTTCCACTTAATGTTAGTGCTGATTCGGACATTTAACCAAACATTTAAGGCCAAGCTCACAATTTCCTTCTTCACGAAAAAAATATCTCAGATAATTCCAAAAAAATAAAAATAAAAATCTCAGATGGATCTAACGACAAGTCCACAACACGGAAAATCTAAATCTGAAAACGACTCGTTATATACCAAGAACCTGTAAGCAATAAAGATCCAACTTAAGTTTCCCAATTACAACTTTTATGGTCTACGAATTTCACATTGTCATTGTCCCCGGCCAAAAGTCTTTGGAATTGTACTCATTGATTTTTCCAAGGTACCTTGGTTCATTGTCTCACTATTTCATTTCATTGGTGGTCCTTTTTAGTATAGTTTAAAACTCCATTTAAGGAAAATAAAAACAGATTCTTCTATGAACTTAATTTTAATGGGTTATGTTACACTTTCAAAAAAAAAAAAAAAAGGGTTATGTTACCATACAAATTTTGTATAGTTTTACAGGGGTGTTTACTGGTCATTAGTGTTGGGATTTTCCAGGACCAATGAACTCGGAAGCGACATGCCTAGTATTACCATACAAATTTTGTATAGTTTTATGGGGGTGTATACAAGTCTTCTGCTTCTGTAGCGGTAGCATTACCATTAAAGCCAGATATGACTCCTGGGCCCTGTTTTTAACTCAAAAGATGCAAGTGTTGGTCTGTTGGATGCATACCCGTATTATTTACTTGATAATAATTAATGCCAAATAAGTCCAACTACAATACAGAAGTTTTTATTTTTCTGTGATTTACATCCCTTTACAGGGAATTACGTCTCCCTAAACAATTGTGTTTTTACAGATTTTAATAATAGTTGTTTTGTTAATATCTTTCATTAGAAAATTCAGATGTGGTTTTTTATTAAAGGGGGAATTGCATTTTAGTCCCTATAGTTTGCCTTATTCTGGGTTTAGTCCACGGTTATTTTTTTTTTGTAACTTTTAGTCCTTCTGTGACAGAATCTGTCAAAAGACAGATTCTGCCATGTCAGTCGGACTAAAAGACTGTAATGCCCCTCTGACTTTCTAATACCCTTTGAAAGACCGTTTTACCCTTCACTAAAAATTAAAAACAGATTTAATAATAATAATAATAATATATATATATACTAGATTTTAAAAAAACAAATAAATATAAAATAAAACAAAAAAAAAAAAAAAGCTTCATCTCTCACCAGTATACAACACAATCATCAGAAGATCAGATCATAAAAAAAAATTCTTTAATTTATGATTTGATACAATTAGTGCATCACATTAATAAATTCATGCTCAACAAAAACGCAATTTTATTCAATAATAACACAATTACAAGAAGAAATTTGATAATGTCATCGTCTTCATATTGCAAACAATTGTTTTCCCAGATGCAGTTCCACCAGCAACACCTGGAAGACACAAAAAACCCACAATATATATCAAAACATGAACTTGAAAAATCAAATCAAATCAAAATCAAATCGAAGAGATGAGACGAAGTGAAATTGGGAGGTAGTTGATGTGGAAAATGAAACCCGGAAATCAAAATCAAATCGAGAAGCTAAGACGAAGAAAATGAAACCCAGAAATTGTATACAAACAAACAATTTGGTGAACCAAACCGATTTCAAGCCCCCTAAACACAGTAAATCAATTTCAACAACCACAAACACAAACCGAGCCCCAATCGAACCCAAACCATCCACAACCACACCCAAATCCAATCAAACCCATAAAACACCCAGGTAGTTGATGTGGAAAATGAAACCCAGAAATCAAAATCAAATCGAGAAGTTGTGACGAAGAAAATGAAACCCAAAAATTGTATACAAACAAACAATTCGGTGACCACAAACACAAACCGAGCCCTAATCGAACCCAAACCACCCACACCCAAATCCAATCGAACCCATAAATCACCCACACCCAAACCCAATCGACAAAGAAGAAAAAGAAGAAGAAAAGAGAGAAAGAGATCGGTTCAGTTTAGGGTTTGATGACAAGAAAGAAAGAGAAGATACGGCGGCCGGGATCTCGTCGGTGGTAGTGGTGGCGGCGGCGGCTAGGGTTTGATGGAGATGAATGAAGAAGAAGATATGAGGTTTGAGTTGATGATAGGGTTTGATGGAGAAGAATGAAGAAGAAGATGTGGGGTTTGAGTTGATGATTTAGGTCGATGATGATGATGTGGGAGATGTTTTGTTTTTTCTTTTATTTTATATTAGTTTTGTAAAAAAAAATTGTTTATTAGTTGGTTTTTTTTTAATATATATAATTTGTTTTAATTGTTTTAATTGATTTACCATCCAATTTAGTTTTTTTTTTAATTATTATTTTTAATATTAATATTTTATTAATTATTATAATATTACTTATTTTATTAATTATTTAATTTTTTGATAAAAATAATTATTATTTGATTTAATAATAATATTTATTTGTTTTTTAAATTAATTTTTAAATTATTTTTATTTTATTTATTATTTATTATATTATTAATTGTATATATCAAATTACCTTTATATCCTTCTGTCCTAATTACCCTTCCTGCCCCACTGATGAATTTACCTATTTACCCTCGTTGACCCTCGTTGACTTGACGGAACCCTAACAGAATTGGACGGTAAGGACTGGAATTCATATTGTCAGAATACAGATGGACTGAAAGTTACAATACCAAAAAACCATGGACTAAACCCAGATTAAGGCAAACTATAGGGACTAAAATACGATTTTCCCTTTATTAAAAGGTATTTTTAAGTACGATCATTCAATAGAAATTGATTTTTCAATTAAGCTCTTTGCCTTCTCGAATTTCTTAGTTTGTTTAGTTGGACTTTTGAAAAAACTCTATTTATAAAAGATCTATTAGAAATAGTGTTTTTGAAAAAAAAAAAATATTTATTTGGTTGGTTTCAAACTCTAAAATGCTTCTACTGAATTTAAAATTCCAATCAAACAACTCTAAAAAAACTCAAATAGAGGTTTGTAGAGCTTTTAAAGCATATATTAGAAAACCAAACCAAACAAGCACAATTACCTCGTCATGAGTTAACTTGTTCCCACCCTGATTTATGTACATGATCAGAATATGAACCCGAAAAGATAACCAGTTTCCAGCCCAAACAATTTCAAGTTATTGGCCCCATTAAAACATGATCAGGTCCCAAAAGTTAACGAGTTGACCCGTAACGTGCCAGCTGCCGGGGCACGTCACAGTTGACTCAGAACGTCATTTTGGCACGAAACCCATATACTAAACACAGAAATTCAGGTTGTAATAATGTACTGAAGTGAAGAAAACAGCAACGACATCAACATTGACCGAATGAGGTTGGTTTAGGATGCACCTTATTTAATCGCAGGAAATTAATGTTTCATTTTTGGTCATTTTGTTCATTGAAACTCTCAAAGAGGTTTTCAGAATCTTTGAATCACAGTACACAAGCATCATATCACATTGATTTCATTTTTTAACCATCAAAAATCGAAATCAATGTTCAGTGTCAAATTGTAGGATAAGTTTTCCTTCCAACACTTTATAGTCAATGGTTTTTGGCAGATTACGTTAATCACCAAAAAATCCATGGAATATTATTCCTGATACAGAAAAAATGGTATTGCTCTGGCAATTTCTTTATACAGTAATTGATGTAGGACAGTGATATTGCCGTAACTTAATTTTTTTTTATTTTTTATTTTGTCTGTTTGTAATGAGATTGCAGTTCACACGTTACAAACACATTCGATTCAACAAGTGGGTGCTCTACTCACGCATTCCAGGTCTCCCCATAAATTTCTGCTGCAGTTCCTCTGTCTTATCTCAAATATCTCCTCTTCTTCTATTTCCCCGAACTTGTACTTGAACTTAATTGTTATAATTATTAAAGAGAGAATAATATCCTTTTTCCCTCCTATCTAAAGTAACCCACAAGCTCTATCACTTCTACATTTTGAACTATCAATTTGTTTCCAATGAGACTTCTACTCTTCTCATGGCTTTTCTTGATACCCTTTTTAGCAAATTTGTTTTGCAGCCATGTGGTTCTGGTTGCTGGTCAATATTGCCAGAGCGATCAGCAGTCGTTGCTACTCCGATTGAAGAGCAGCCTCAATTTTAATGTGAGCCAATCTGTGCATCTGGTGAAGTGGAAGCAAAATACAGATTGCTGTAAATGGAGCGGCGTAGATTGTGATGGGGGTGGTCGTGTTATTGGTCTCAACCTGAGCAATGAATCAATCTCCGGTGGAATTGAGAATTCAACCGGTCTTTTCGGTCTTCAGCATCTGCAGAGTCTAGATTTGGCTCATAATCAATTCGATAGAAGTCAAATTCCATCCAGATTGGGCAACCTCAGTAATTTGACCTATCTGAATCTCTCCAATGCTGGCTTCGCAGGGCAGATTCCCTTTGAGGTTTCAAATCTGACAAGGTTGGTTTCTCTTGATCTGTCAACTCTTTCCTTCTTAGGGAGTGGTCTGTTGAAACTTGAGAATCCGAACTTAAAAGTGCTTGTTCAGAACTTGAGAGAGCTGAGGGAACTATATCTTGATGGTGTAAATATATCAGGCCAAGGGAGTGAATGGTGCCAAGCCTTATCATCACTGTCTAATCTAAAAAATTTGAGCTTGTCTAGCTGTTTTCTTTCAGGCCCTATCCATTCTTCCCTTGCAGATCTTCACTCACTCTCAGTGATTCGTTTGGATTCGAATAATCTATCATCTCCAGTTCCAGAATTTATGTCTGGTTTCTCAAATTTGACCTCCTTGCTTCTCAGTAGTTGCGGACTGAATGGAGTATTTCCTGAAAAGATATTCCAGGTACAAACACTAGAGACTCTTGACCTGTCAAATAACAAATTACTTCGGGGTTCTGTGCCGCAATTTCTCATGAATAACTCTCTTCGGATCCTGATGCTCCGTGACACAAATTTCTCGGGGAACACACTGCCAAATTCCATTGGCAACCTCAAACATTTGTCAAGAATAGAGCTTGCAGGTTGCAATTTCACTGGTACAATTCCTACATCAATGTCTGATCTCACTGAGCTAGTTTATTTGGACTTGTCAGCTAACAATTTCTCTGGCCAAATCCCATCTTTTCACATGTCCAAAAATCTCACCTATCTAGATCTCTCTCGCAATGTTCTGACTGGTGTCATCTCATCCAATGTCTGGCTACAGCTTGTGAATCTTGTTTATGTTGACTTAAGAAATAATTTACTTAATGGAATTATCCCTCCATCACTGTTTGAACTCCCATCACTGCAGAAGCTTCAGCTTGCCAACAACCAATTTGATGGTCAAGTTCTTGAACTTACAAATGCATCCTCCTCTATACTCGATACTCTTGATTTAAGTGGAAACGGATTAGTAGGGCCAATTCCAAAGTCGATCTTCCAACTCAAAAACCTTAAAATCCTCTTGCTTTCTTCCAACAAGTTTGATGGCACTGTACAGCTAGATACTATTCAAAGGCTTGCCAATCTTACTACACTTGACCTTTCATACAACAACTTGACAGTGATTGCAAGTAGCAGCAGTTCTTTCCTTCCCCGATTTACCACATTGAAGTTGGCTTCTTGCAAACTGCGCAAGATTCCTAATCTAAAGAACCAATCAAGACTGTTTCATTTAGACCTCTCAGACAACCAAATTCCTGGAGAAGTGCCTAATTGGATTTGGGAAATTACTAATTGGCCTAATGGCTCTCTCAACCATCTAAATCTTTCACGCAACAGCCTGGTGGGTTTGCAAGAACCTTGTTCTATATCTAATCTCATTTTCCTTGATCTACATGCCAACCTGCTCCAAGGAAAGATCCCACCCCCACCACGAAATGCTGTCTATGTGGATTACTCAAACAATAATTTGAGTTCTTCCATCCCAGCTGACATTGGTGATGTCCTCTCCACTGCCGTCTTCTTTTCCCTTTCAAACAACAGGCTTACTGGAGTTATCCCTCAGTCAATGTGCAATGCTACAAATCTTAAAGTTCTTAACTTGTCAAACAACAGTTTGAGTGGCACGGTACCAACATGTTTAACTGAAGGGACTCAAACTCTTGGTGTTCTAAATTTAAGGGGAAACAATCTCAATGGCAGTATCCCTGGTACATTTCCAAGAAATTGTGTATTACAAACTCTAGATCTCAATGGTAATCAACTAGTAGGAATGGTTCCAAAATCTCTTGCGAATTGCACAAAGCTGGAGGTTTTAGATCTTGGGAACAACAACATCAGGGATGCCTTCCCATGCTGGTTAAAGAATGTCTCCAGTTTGCACGTCCTGGTTTTACGATCCAACAAATTTTATGGCAACATCAGTTGCCTAGAATATGATGTTTCCTGGCCAATGCTTCAAATTATCGACTTAGCTTCCAATAACTTTACTGGAAGACTACCACAAAAAGGCTTAACAACCTGGGAGGCAATGATGGTTGATGAGCAGAAAGCCCAATCTCAGCTCAAACACCTTCAATTTGAGATGAACATTGGAAATCAACACTACCAGGATGCGGTAACGGTTACAATGAAAGGTCAGGAGATGGAGCTAGTTAAAATCCTAACTATATTCACCTCCATTGACCTATCATCCAACAATTTTCAAGGGCCGATACCAGAAGAGTTGGGACTATTCAAATCTCTCATTGTTCTCAACTTGTCGCATAATGCTTTCACAGGCTCAATCCCGTCTTCTGTGGGAAATTTACAACAGCTGGAGTCCTTGGACCTCTCGATGAACAACTTGCATAGGCATATACCTACACAACTAGCAAACCTGAATTTCCTTTCTGTCCTGAATCTATCATATAATCACTTTGTGGGAAAGATCCCAACAAGTACTCAACTCCAATCATTTTCACCAACTTCTTTTGAGGGCAATGAAGGATTATGCGGGCCTCCTTTGACGAAAAGTTGCACAAATTCTAGCGAACCTCCGAGCAATCAATTTGATCCTTCAACACCTGTTTCAAGTAATGAATTTGATTGGCAGTTCTTCTTAGTCATTGGAGTGGGGTTTGGGATAGGTTTTGTAGCAGCTGTTGCACCTTTGATATTCTCCGACAAAGTAAACTTATGGTATGATATCATTGTTCACAAATTTCTACATCGATTCTGCATGTGAGCTTAAGATGTATCATCTTGAAATAAATAAATAAAGTAACCCATTGGGTTTTTTTTTTTTCTTGGTTGCTTTTAAATTTAAATGGCAGATGTTTGGGTCTCAAACTCTGCTTTGATCCCTCTGCCACGTGATTGCTATTATCTTTTTATTAAGACATCCAGTTCTTTGTCGATTGTTGGTCAAGTAATGTTGTTCTGTCATGGTATTGTCTCCACCACCACCAGGCCCAACTTGATTCTGGTTATTGATTCAAAAGATGCTAATGAGATATGCAAACTGATCTCGTTTGGTTGTAGCAAATTCATTTTTTTACTTTGGCTTATATTATTCTTTTTAACTCTCAAAGCAATCATCAGAAGTTTGTAATTAATTGGTAATTCAAACATAATTGCTAAACCAAAAAAAATTCTCACAACACCCATTTTACTTTCTAAGCCCATATTAAAATTTTTAAAATTAATTTTTACTTTTTACACCCATTAAAATACCACTAAAACATCATTTGTAATTTTAATTATGTTTTTTTTTTTCGGCACCCATTTTTTCCAATTACACATCCAATAAAATTTATAGGGATAAAGGAAATCAACCACAAAATACAACAAATTGTTGCATTTCTTTTCTGCAATAAAATGCAAAACTAATGCATAGTTTTGACTTTTGAGCAAGCAATTTGCTGCAATGAAACAAAAGACCAAACTTGATCAACACAGGACAGAGCAGCAGCATCCAAATGAACGAGAATAGCAGTATCTGAGGGCACATCTCAATCTCTCATCCACCCATACCACATGCGTGTCCACAGTATCTGAGGACATCTGTGAATTGCCTCTAAAATACATCAATTTGCTGCATTGTTTTTAATTGCAGAACGAAGACTGCTTCATTTTATGTCCTCAATTTTGCATCAAAAAATTGGCAATGTGATGCAGTTTTATCAAACCTCTGCTATCCAACAACCAATTTGAGGGCCCAGTTCCTGAATTTGCGAATGCCTCCCCTCCTCCTCTTTACTTAATACTCTAGAATTAAGTGGAAACACATTAGAAGGGCCTATTCCCATGTCGATCTTTGAACTCAAAAACCTTAATGTCCTTCTACTTTCTTTCAACAAATTCAATGGCACTGTACAGCTGGATACTATTCAAAGGCTTGGCAATCTTACTACACTTGACCTTTCATATAACAGCTTGGTAGTCACTGTAAGTAGTAGCCATTCTTCTTTCCCTCCTGACATTAGCATATTGAGTTTGGCTTCTTGCAAACTCAGCTGGATTCCGAATCTAAAGAAACTATCGAAGCTATTTCACCTAGATCTTTCAGAAAACCAGATTTCAGGGGAAATTCATAATTGGATTTGGGAATTTGGTCTCAACCATCTAAATCTTTCAGGAAATCACCTCGTTGGTCTACTCGAATCAGATAGAAGGATTGGATCCAAAATCTCTTTCCAATTGCACAAAGCTGGAGGTTTTAGACCATGGGAACAAGATCAGTGATGCCTTCCCATGCTGGTTAAAGAATGTCTCCAGTTTGCACGTCCTGGTTTTACGATCCAACATATTTTATGGCAACATCGGTTGCCTAGAATATGATGTCTTCTGGCCCAAGCTTCAAATTGTCGACTTAGCTTCCAATAACTTTGTTGGGGATAATCCTCTAGAAACCAATGAACGCGGAAACGTCGTGCCTAATATACGCTCATAACTCATAGCAAATAATAACGTCAATAAGCAGAAAAATAGATGAGAGAGAATAAAACAATCACAACACAAGATATACGTGGAAAAACCCAAATCAGGTAAAAAAACCTCGGGCCGTCAGGACGACAAAGAAAGTTCCACTATATGATAAATTGTTACAACCATATACCTCAAGATTCTCTCTCACACCTAACCCTAAACCACACTCACAAGATCCTTACCAAGAACCCCACAATATCCCCTAAGTCTCCCTTAAATATCACCCACGGATCTCATATTTGATCCACCGATATTCCCTTGGATCCCTCCTTGGATATTCCCTTTGGGTCTCCTCGGATCTCACTCACACTCTCTTATGTTTACATAATGTTCTTTTGCTCCACATTCAACCTAATTACAAGGTTCTATTTATACTAGTTACATGGAGTATAATATAAAAAGAAATCCTACTCCTAAACGTACAAGATTTACTTGTCCACATAAATACTATTTCCTTTTATGACAAGTCTTCTTGTAAGGAGTAAATCATTTTCCTTCAAGCACAAGAACTTCCAGAAACAAACTACTTCCTTTTCCGCTGAAGATTTCCCGTTTCACGTATGCTTATTATTGACTACGATTCGGGTCATGGTTGTACACCCGATTCCTAAACCGTTACAAGTCACCTTAAATTACATCGCTCAGAAAACCACGATCCATACGCTGAAACAAATCTCTTCTTCAGTTCTTCATGGTTTTCAAACCTCTCTAAAACACCGCCTTCAACTTCCAAACATTATCCCACGTCTTCCAGGAAGTACCACATCAGTTGAGTCTTGTTTGGTTCACATTTGGTTCGTTTAGGAATACAAGTCAAAACCTAACAAACTTTACTGGAAGACTACAACAAAAAGGCTTAACAACCTGGAAAGCAATGATGGTTGATGAACAAAAAGTCCAATCTCAGCTCAAGCACCTCCAGTACGAAATCCTGGCTACCAACCCATTGTATTGCCAGGACACAGTAATGGTTACCATGAAAGATCAGGAGGTGGGGCTAGTTAAGATCCTAACTTTGTTCACCTCCATTGATTTATCATCAATCAATGAACAATTCAAGTCTCTCAGTGTGCTCAACTTGTCGCATAATGCTTTTACAAGCTCAATCTCATCTTCTATAGGAAATTTACGACAGCTAGAGTCCTTGGACTTCTCAATGAACAATTTGTGTAGGCATATACCTACACAACTAGCGAGCCTAAATTTCCTTTCTGTGTTGAATCTCTCGTATAATCATTTAGTGGGAAGGATCCCAATAAGTACTCAACTCCAATCATTTTCACCAACTTCATTTGAGGGCAATGAAGGATTATGCGGGCCTCCTTTGATGAAAAGTTGCACAAATTCTAACAAGTCACCAATTCCAGCTCCAACCAACGAATCTGATCCTTCGGCACCTTCTTCAAGCAATGAATTTGATTGGCAATTCTTCTTAGTCATCGGAGTTGGCTTTGGGACAAGCTTTGTAGCAGTTGTTGCACCACTAATATTTTCCAACAAAGTTAACTTATGGTATGACATTGTCATCCAAAATTATCTACTTTGCTTACGCATTTGAGATTTTGATGTATCATGTTAAAATAAAAATTGTAACCTCTTGTTTTTTTTTTTTAACTTTTTTGTTGCTTTTAAATCTTAGCTAGTAGAAGTTTGGGTTGCAACTCAATACTACTTAGAGCCATCTGCCGTGTGATTGTTTCTTAGAAAATGAAATGCAACTACCACCAGACTCAATGTCATACTACTTTTTGACTCAAGATGCAAGATGTCTACTGAATGTTAGTGCTGATTTGGACATTTAACCAAACATACAGTTAAGGTCTCACACTCAGAAAATCTACTTCTTCACTGATCCTTTCATCCTCTTACTACTTCAACTGTATGGTGCCTTCTCTTCCACGCTTCATGAAAACTACATGACAACGTGTAACGTTATATATTAACTAAAAAATAAGATTGCACGGACTTCCAAATTTTGGAAAAAAGAAACTTTCTATTTTCTAATTAATACGTGACGACTTACACATCTGGCTAACGTGTTCCCGTATAGAGCCTGATTTCTTTTATGTATATTTTCATGCTTTCCCATCATCGTCTTGTAGCTTACGCTCTCTAACTTTCTACATTGACTGTACAGCAAGAAGCCCAAGAAGAAATCCAAATCGAGTTTTTTTTTTTTTTAATTTACACTCACTCCATCTTTATTCAACCTTTTTAAAGTGATTCCTAAGAAGTATCAAGCAGCCAAAAAAGTCTTAATTAATTTGTGTCACTTGATTCTTTAGATTATATTAAATGAAGCCTTTTCGAAAAAGCTGTGGCAGACAAAGTAGCAATTTTTCTAAAGTTTCGCTCAAGAAATTTTTGTCATCTGAGACTTCGAAATTCTCTGTTATAATCCCACTCATCTTCAAATCATATACAGAAACTTTTTTCTTTGTTTTTTTAACAGCCAATATATTACCATATACAGAAACTTTAATGATACAAAAATAATTACAAGAAAGTTATTATCTATTTTCAACATTTTTTTTTTAATTTAAAATGCGTCGCCTATTTAAGCTATTAGGATGGAAATTTAATGAATCCAAATAAACCATATATAATTACTAATTTTGTATGGTACCATAACCAATAACGGACTTATAATAAATTAATAATTACCGTCCAATATGGTTCGGTAGTAAGAATGCACATTCAGTCTGTCAATGTCTCAAATTCAAACCGTTGCCACCGTAAGTGATATATATAAAAAATAAATAATAACAGACTTAAAATGTTGATACGTTGACAAGTATGACTAGAGATCCGTGATTTTTACTTTTAAATTTGATGGGTAAAACGTAATTGTTCAAATTCACGATATCTTCTTTATATTCATAGAGCGTTACCAATTCAACCAAAAATATTGTGGTAGTGGTGGTTTCACCAATTTGTGGGTGAGTTTTCTTGTATTTGACTAGAAAGCAAGAGAAGAAAATAAAATTGTGTTGTTATTGTAAACCTTCCTTGAAGGTTTGAGATTAGTCAATTATTGATAACTTAAATTATAATTAATGTTGAATTTGCACTAAAATTAGTCAGTTATGTTGTATTTTATTAAATTGCAATAATTATGTTGAATATTACTAATGGAAGTTGAGATCAGCATTCAGTAAATTAAATTTTTAAGTTTGATTTAGCCTAACAGTGTCATAAATAATAAATACTATACTACCAAATTTAGGCAATAACAACTACAAGTAATTCAAAAAAAAAAAACATTAGAGTCAACATTTTATTAAATTCTTGTACTTAACGAGAAGCTAGACTTTTACAAATATAATTCAATGGGTGCAATGGAAACAAAGGGACGTGGGACCATTTTAATAAAATTCGAAAAGACTATATGTAGTAGCCAGAAATGGTCCAATAGGCCCAACCTGCCAAGGCCCAATCTTTACTAGCCTATCCCAGGCCCATTGTGTTTGGTCGAACCAACATAGCTGCCAGCAACATCTGACTTATTCAAAGCGTCAGTTACAAATGGACTTGTAACCGCAGATAACAGTCCACTTATGGAGAGGATATTGCTCCACAAATCTCGCCCACAATCAAGTCTCTGAAAGTGGACGTTGGAGCTATACCTCCTCCTATAAAAGGAAGGGCTCGTTCATGTGAAAGCTCTCTGATTTTCTCTCAACTAAAGCCTATAAATAGCGTACTGAAATTCTGTCCCTGAGAAGATTCCGACTACCGGCGATCACCAGACTACTACGTCCACAATAAATTGCTCAGCCCAAGCACACCTAAGGCTAAACGATCCAGACACACCACCTTTGTTTTAACTGTGCTTTGTTTATCTTATAACTTTTCTTGCAGGTTCTTGAGGAGACGACCTCCGTTCATTCGGCAGACTAACTTTTCTTGCAGGTTCTGGAGCAGACGACATCCCCTCATACGACAAGCTCAACCAAGTTGCCTTGGGCCTAGCACATATCCGACCCGATCCACATCGACCGTAGGTCGACCCCTACAGTTTGGCGCCCACCGTGGGGCCCATTGCAACTTCCTTCGAATTCAAACCAGTCTATTCCAACTGCAATCGAACATGGCAGGAAGTGGATCCGCTCCAACTGTCGAAGAACAGATCGCTATGTTGAACGCCCAAATGGCAGCCAGTGCTGAAAGGCTGCAAGCGCTTGAAGCAGAGAATGCGGCAATCCGGGCGGCAAACGAAGAATTGAGAACGCTGGTCGACGGAGTAGTACCAGATTCAGCCACTTCGGAGCATCCAATCCCGACGTCGAACGACGAACATGGCGTCGACCGACCCATTCCGAGAGTTCCGGACAACCCCAACGCACCAGAAGTAAATCCGGTCGACCATCAGAATCGACCAACACTTCAGACAGCGAGGGTTGAGATCGACCTCAACGACGTACCGGTCAGAAACGATGCCGCGAACGAATACCAACCGCCAGTAGATCAACAACCGGCCAATATCCCAAAGGCGGTCATGTCACTTCAGTCGACACCCGGGTTGGTAAAACCGGGACCAGACTTAAATCTATCTGCTAATCTAGACTTTTCTCGCAGGTTTGCAGAAATGGAAGCTCTCATTCAAAGAATCCCAGGAGTTCCAGCTCCTATCAAGAAAAGCACCGCAAATAGCTTTGCTGACTCGCCCTTCGTCGATGCAATAGCTCTCATGGAAATGCCAAAGAAGTTCAACTTCCCAAATATGAAGCAATACGAAGGGACGACCGATCCGGACGACCGATCCGGACGACCACATAGCACAATACAAGCAAAGGATGTTCACGGCCGCAATCCCACGCGACCTTAGAGAAGCTTGCATGTGCAAGGCCTTCGGATCCAGTCTTAGTGGTCCTGCCCTTCAGTGGTACACAAATTTACCTAACAACTCTATTAATTCTTTTGCTCAGCTGACGGACACATTCGTGGAGCAATTTGCAAGCAGCCGCAAGTTGGAAAAGCTGTCGGACGACCTCTATACCATAACGCAGAGAACCGGCGAGAATCTACGGGCCTACGTCGGGCGTTTTAACAGAGAAAAAGTGCAAATCCCTCACTGTAACCAGGCGACTGCCATCTACGCCTTCAGGAAAGGTCTCAGGTTTGATTCTGATTTGTATAAGGAACTTACCAAATACCCTTGCAGGACAATGGAAGACGTATTGGCCAAAGCTTGGGCTCAGATCAAGTGGGAAGAGGATGAGGCGAATTTCGTCAGAAAAGCTAATAGCAGTTACCATGGAAGTCGTCGAAACGAGCGAGTCGACAGAAAGTCTAACGACAGACGTTCAGAACCGTACCCGACAAGCGACAGGAGAGGCACCCAGTCGCGGCATGAAAACTCTCGTGAGAGAAACTCCTATGGGCAAGGTATTCCGAGGTCGAGTCGACCCAAAGTGGAAGCACCAGAGTACCTTCTGAGCATTGAACCAGTCGACCTTGTTGCCGTCATGAGAGAAATGGGCAAGTCGGTTAAATGGCCGCGGAAAATGAACGCCCTTCCCGAACATAGGGATTCAACAATTCGATGCGAATTCCATGGCGACCATGGCCATCGGACGGAAGATTGCATCGCCCTAAAATTTGAAGTAGCAGAACTACTGAAACGGGGGCATCTACGAGAGTTCCTGACAGATAAGGGTAAGCAAACATATGCAAGACGCGACGACCAGAGATAGACCGGTTCAGTCGACAGCCCTCCAGAACCTCCTAGGCAAGATCGGGTAATCAACTGCATTTCTGGCGGATCTGAAGTCAGTGGCGTGAGTTACTCAGCAGCTAAGAGACACACTCGACAAGTGTCGAACGCAGAGATTCAACCAAACCGGGAACACCCATCCAAAGTCGACGAAACCGTTACCTTTCGGTCGACCGATAAATCAGATTTGTTCTCTCCCCACCATGATGCCTTAGTTATTTCTTTGCATATTGCCAATTGTTTAACTAAACGCATCTTAATTGATAATGGCAGTTCATGTAATATTTTGTTTAACAGTGCTCTAAGAGAAATGCAGGTCGACGAATCGAAACTCAGCCGTCGAACGACGATGTTGACCGGGTTCAGTGGAGAACAAAAGAGTACTCTAGGCGAAATTGTGCTACCAGTCTACGCCGAAGGAGTCAACCTGTATATCAACTTCCTAGTGCTCGACTGCCAATCCCCATATAACGCCATACTCGGCAGACCCTGGATACACGAGTTGAAAGCAATCCCCTCGACCTATCATCAGCTGATCAAATTTCCAACCAAGTGGGGAGTTAAAGAAATTAAAGGAGAGCAACGAGCCGCAAGGGAGTGCTACCAAAACGCTTTAAAAAAGAGGAAACAGGAATTATAGCAATTACAGGAAGCCACGGTCGAGTCGACTACAACCAAGCAGAAAATGGAGGAACTCGACGAGGTATCTATCGACCCAAACCAACCAGATCGTAAAGTTTTCATCGGGTCGAGGTTACCAGACGACATCCGAAAGCAGTTAGTCGAGTTCCTGAGGGAACGCCGCAACAGCTTTGCCTGGTCGCACGAAGATATGATCGGAATCGACCCAGAAGTAATGGTTCACCGACTACAAGTCGACCCAGACCATCAGCCAGTTAAACAAAAAAGAAGAAAGTTCGCTCCCGAAAGGAACAAAGTGATCAATGAAGAAATACAAAAGTTGTTCGACATCGGTTCAGTGAGAGAAGTAAAATATCCAGACTGGCTGGCCAACGTCGTCGTAGTAAAAAAGAAGAACGGAAAGTGGAGAGTCTGCATCGACTTCACTGATCTCAACAAGGCATGCCCCAAGGATTCATTTCCGCTTCCACACATCGACATGCTGGTCGACGCGACTGCAGGGCATGAATTGTTGAGCTTCATGGACGCTTACTCCGGCTACAACCAGATTCTGATGCATCCAGACGACCAGGAAAAAACAGCCTTCGTCACTGAAAGAGGTATTTTTTGTTACAAAGTAATGCCCTTTGGTTTGAAAAATGCAGGTGCAACATATCAAAGGCTAGTCAACAAAATGTTCGCCAAGATGCTTGGATCAACGATGGAAGTCTACATCGACGACATGCTGGTCAAATCATTAGTCGCCCAGCAACATATCGATCATCTTCGGCAGTCGTTCGACGTACTCGACCAATATGGTATGAAACTGAACCCTACAAAGTGTTCTTTTGGTGTATCTTCAGGAAAATTCCTAGGCTACCTAGTCACTCAAAGAGGCGTCGAAGCTAATCCAGATCAAATACGATCGATCGAAAATATCGAGTCGCCTAAATGCATGAAGGATGTTCAGAAACTAACCGGCCGAGTCGCAGCACTAAACCGATTCATATCAAAGTCGTCCGAAAAGTGCCTCCCATTCTTCAATATCCTCAGGAAAAACAAAGCATTCGAATGGAATGACGACTGCGAGAAAGCGTTGCAAGATCTGAAAACCTACCTGAGGTCGCCCCCATTACTGTCGAAACCAAAGGACAACGAAATACTATTCATATACCTGGCCGTGTCTAATACAGCCGTAAGTGCAGTTTTGATCAGAGAAGAGGAAAGTGTCCAGCATCCAGTCTACTATGTAAGCAAGACTCTGCTCGACGCCGAAACCAGATACAGTCGACTAGAGAAACTAGCTCTTGCCCTTGTGATGGCAGCCCGCAAACTCAGGCCATACTTCCAATGCCACTCAATTAAGGTATTAACTGCTTATCCCCTCAAAAATATACTTCATAAACCTGAACTTTCAGGTCGATTGACAAAGTGGGCGGTCGAACTCAGCGAATACGACATCAGCTTCCACCCGCGATCAGCGATGAAATCACAGGTATTAGCCGATTTTATTGCGGATTTTACCCCTGGTGAGAGTGTGCAGGCTGAACAGGAACTAGTTGCACTAACAATTACAACCGGTATATGGACCTTGTCGGTCGACGGATCAAGTAGCATCAAAGGAAGCGGGTTAGGATTAGTACTCAAATCCCCACACGGGGACATACTGGAGCAATCAATCCACTGTGGATTTCATGCAACGAACAACGAAGCCGAATACGAAGCATTAATCGCCGGGCTCGACCTCGCAAAAAGCCTAAGCGTGAAAATCATTAAAGTTCGAAGTGATTCCCAATTAGTCGTTCGACAAGTGAATGGCACATATGAGGCGAGAGATCAAAGAATGTCGGCCTATCTGAACAAAGTTAAACAGCTGCAGTCGACTTTCGACGAATTTTCAATCGAGCAAATACCCAGATCCGAGAATACACGAGCAGACGCACTAGCAAACCTTGGGTCGACAACAACGAACAGTTCGAAGTCGGTTCCAATAATCCATCTGATGTCTCCATCAATTCAGGAATCAGAAACAGTGGCACCGGTCGACAACGGAAGAAGTTGGATAGAGCCAATCTTCAATTATCTCCAAGCAGACATTCTACCAGGCGACAGGACAGAAGCAAGGAGAATCAAGGCCAAAGCAGCCAAGTTCTGCATCCTATATGATAAACTATACAAGAAATCATTCACAGGCCCATATTTGAGATGTGTGACCCCTCGAGAGGCGTACGACGTCCTGAAAAGTTTGCACCAGGAGGAATGCGGAAATCATTCCGGCGCCCGTAGCTTGTCGAACAGAGCCATCACAGCAGGGTATTACTGGCCAACTATGCGTGTCGACTCTCAAAATCACGTCAAAGCATGCGACAAGTGCCAACGCTTCGCACCGATGTCACATCTCCCCCCAGGTATGTTGAATTCAATTTCGGCCCCTTGGCCTTTTATGAAATGGGGAATGGATATTGTAGGTAAGCTACCAGCAGCTCCAGGCGGTGTCGTTTATATGTTAGTCCTAACAGACTACTTCACCAAATGGGTTGAAGTCGGAGCATATCAACAAGTACGCGACATTGAGGTACGCGACTTTATATGGAAAAATATCATATGCAGGTTTGGGGTCCCAAAGGAAATAGTCACCGACAACGGATCCCAGTTCATTTCGTTCGACTTCAGAAATTTCTGCGACAAATACGCGATCAAATTGAGCTTTTCAACCCCGCGATATCCTCAAGCAAATGGACAAGCGGAGTCGACCAACAAAACAATCGTCAACACACTGAAGAAGCGACTGGAAGCCGAAAAAAGCCAGTGGGCAGAAAAACTCCCAGAGATCTTATGGTCATACAGAACTACCCCACGGCGATCGACAGGAGAAACTCCCTTCTCACTCGTCTACGGATCAGAAGCAGTCATCCCAATAGAAACCAGGCTGCCGACTGCCCGTAGTGAAAATCCCAATGAAGAACAGAACAACTTGGAACTCAGTTTTGAACTGGACCATCTTGACGAACGCCGAGATCGTGCAGCCTTAAGAACTCAGTCGTACCAACAACAAGTCGCTCGACATTACAATAAGAAGGTCAATATCCGAACCTTCAAACTGCACGACTGGGTGTTACGACGAGTGTTCCAAAATACCAGGGAAGAAGGCGCCGGAAAGCTGGGGCCAACATGGGAAGGACCGTACCAGGTAACGGATATTGTCGGGCGAGGCGCATACAAGCTAAGAGGACTCGACGGTCGAGAACTACACAATAGTTGGAACGCCATACATCTGAAACAGTACCATTTCTGAACTCCCATTTTATTAAAACTTATCATTACTGTTTATTTCTGCTTCTCATCTTTTCATTGCTAACAAATTATGATCAAGAGCAATGATGACAACTTAGTGCAACTAAGTGCAAAACTGAGCTCAACGTACATTCCCGCTAACACAGCTGTCGGCATCGACAAGCAAACTCTCTATTTCAGACAAATCTCTAAATGACCACTCTCAATATACTTCAGTCGACTAACGCATATTGAAAGTGAGGGAGTAGCACTGGGGACAAATGGCAACGGTAACAAGACAAGGTCGTATCGACCATCAAACGCATGTACGCGAAATTCAATGTAAAAGGTCGTGTCGACCATCAAACGCATGTACGCGAAATTCAATGTAAAAGGTCGTGTCGACCATCAAACGCATGTACGCGAAATTCAATGTAAAAGGTCGTGTCGACCATCAAACGCATGTACGCGAAATTCAATGTAAAAGGTCGTGTCGACCATCAAACGCATGCACGCGAAGTTCAATGTAAAAGGTCACGTCGACCATCATACAACATCAATGATAAAATTTTCTTAGTTGAATCATCCTTATAAGTTATGTCGACCGATCTATATAACGAGCATAAGTTTACAGGCTTATCATATATGTACAAAATCAAAGTCTCGTATAACGTCGATCGCCTTACGTTTGAGCATGGGTTTACAGGCTCATCTCATTCCCTGCAAAAATTTTATGTTATCATCACACAAAAAATTTCATCACAAATGCAAAATTAAAGACAAAATTCTATTACGACTATCGAATAAAGGAAAAAATAGGTCGAAGTCGACCAAATCATTCGAAATATTACAAAAATAGGTCGAAGGCGACCAAAATCATACACAAATAATACAAGTTTATAGGCTATTCAGCGGAGGAACATCGATAGCAGCAGCAGCATCCTTGTCGAGCGACGTATCATCACCAAGATTCTCATCGACAGGCGGAACTTCTCCGTCGACGCCCGCCCCTTGAGATTCCTCTAACTTAAGACGCTGCATCTCTTCATACATATCAATTTCTTCTTGCATCGTCTGAGGAACCCACTTCAAATGGTCGCCCGACAGGTACTCCTTGAAAAGTCCTGCCCTAGTTTTGCAAACAGCCTCTACCGCTATCGATATGGCCCTCTCCCTCAAAGCCTCGATGGTCTTATCTTGTTGGCTAGCTGCTTCATTGAGCCTTGCCACCTCAGCCTCGTGTCGAGCCCTCTCATTCTTTAGCTCTTCCTCCAGCGTTGCCTTCTGCTGCTCGACTGCGCTCTTTTCGGCGGAGAGTGTAGCATTTTCCGCCTTAAGAGCGTCGCCCACCTTACGAAGTGCCACGCTCTTGTCATTGATGGCCTTGTATCGACCATGCAGATGCAACGTCGCTTGGTAGGCCTACAACATAAGGGGAATATCGATCAAAAAAGAACCTCACCAACAATGAGAAAATGATAAGACCATTACTCTTACCTGGAAGTTCGAGAGCAGCAGTGTGTCGAACACCTCCTCTGTCTTGACTTTCTTCAAATGCAGATCGTCATCGACCAGAGTGAAGTCGTCCGACCTCTTCAAAAACCCAGTAGGGTCCTTGAAGGATGACAGCCCCGAAGCAGGAAGCTTCATCAGAGAATCAGGCTCGAAGTCTGATCCAGTCGACTTATCTTTCGAACTGGATGCAGCCTTCTTCTGTCGTTCGACAGGAGGGGCCCTCCTTGGCTTCTTTTTTAGTGGGGACCTCTCTGGTGAAGACTCCAGAGGAGGCCCTACCACCGACGGAGAACCTCCAGCCGACGCCTCAGCAGCCTGCTTTTTCTTCTGCGCAGCCGCTCGTTTCCTGGTGAACTCCTCTTTGTAGCGCCTCAAGGTTTCGGCTTCGTCAGGTATGTTTATCTCTGCGCTCGCCATCGTCGTCACTGCGAAACGACGTTCAACATCAGTTAGGGGCTTTAAAAAATGCAAGTCGAACTGTAGGATCTCAAAACTCCTCCTGATCCATAGGCACGTTAAAAAATCCTTCACGTGAGGATAGGGGGCGCGCGATCTATTTAATGTCGACCACCTCCACAGGCGACTAGGCCTGAAATTACCTTCCGTTAGCAAATTGCTAACACTTCTCTGCGCTGCTGGGATTTCCAACAAAATCCTAGTACGCTCGGCAGCGACACCACACTCCGGTGCTTTGCCTGCCCCTCCAACCTCTGCAAAAGTTATAAACAAAATATATTTAGATAACCATCTAAATAACATGTGTCCACAATCCATTCGACAGTCAAGAAGACTTACCATAACGATTCCAAACTCGTGGGTATTGATATACTTCGTTCCCCATCCGCCATGGGCCGTCGACTGGAGGACCCCTTACAAAAAAGAAAGTGTCCTTCCAGTTTCTGTCATTCGTCTTCGTGTCGATGATAAGATCCATCTTTTTATTTCGCGACACTAACGAATAACGTCCAACGTCGGTCAGATGCTCCTTTAGATAATAATTGTGAAGGAGGCACCCGAGCCCGAACTGTATATTATTCCTTTCACATAATATTCCTAAGCCCAACAATATTCTCCAAGTATTGGGCATCAGCTGACCAGGAGCAAGATCATAGTACACTAATATTCGTCGAACCAACTGAGGGATGGGAAATCTAAAACCTAAACGGAAGGTGTACTCGTAGAGACACGTCCATCCTGGTATATCCCAGTCGGCACGCTCGTGTTCCTTCGGCGCACGTAGTTCGACATCATTAGGGATGCCGTACATCGCACGAATGCCAGGTAACATGTCCTCAGAAATCACACTGGCTGGACTATCTTTTAATATACCTAGCGAACGACCAGATGTCGACGGCTCATCAACATCTATATACTCAGGGAACTCAACAGCCGACGCAATGGCGTATACGGCACCTTGTTCTAAGAGACCCCTAGCATCAATAGAGAGAGACGTAGACGGATTTTCAACCGTGACCCGTCTATCGACATCTCGCGTCATACTGTCGACTCCTCCATCATCATCAGACCAGCTAATACCCAAGTCAGAGGTCGTATGGTCGCTCGACATCGTATTCCCAAAATCTGACATGCAGAAAATGCACAAGTCAGACAAAAGCTATACGCTACAATCACAACCTAAGGAACTTTTTGATCAAAAACCTAGGGTTTCCTAACTTCCTAAGGGAGAGCCAACCTAGATCCTAAGATAGGAGTCTACCCTAGAAAGCTACTCTCACCAAGACGACTTCTACACGAAAACAGAAACAACATTTTACAAAACAATCTAACTTGACATGGATCAATCATGCAAACATCAAAAATCTAGCAAAACTTCTGAAAGGACATCCTCAGATTCAGTTTCAGAAAAGTTCATAAAAAACAAAAAGCTTCATCCAAACATCAGAAATATTCAAAAACAAAGAAAGGTACTTTCTAAACTAATGTTTAACAAGTTTTTCTACACGCAGAAAGAATGGAAAATAAAATGCGAAGGAAAGATTTCACCAACCTTGAAAGGATTCGAGAGCAAGGAATCTTCAAGCACAAGATCGTGGAGAAAGGAATGGAGTTTTCTCAGTGAAGAACAAAGAATTCCAACGCAAAGCAACTGGTTGAAGTAGTTGATCGGTTTGGGTTTTATAAAACCCACTAACCCTAGTTGACACGTGTCGACACCTTCCCAACTGCCGATTCAACTGCCCCGGTTAACCAAACCACACCGGTTAACCTGGGTGAAAAACCCGATAAAGGTTTCAAATTCAAAAAACTTTTTTAGTTAACTGCGCAAGAAATAAATGCGTCTGACGCCAGCATTGGAAACTCAAACGCCTGTCACTTCTGCTTTTAAATCCATCATTTCAGGTTAATACTCAACCAACAAACCGAAAAAAGGATCGACTAAACGTCAAGCCTTTATCAGCGACACAACGTCGTTCGCCCAGAGAACGTTGGCCAAAAACAGTGACCAAAGATACATCGCTGAGGTATGTTCATTCGACAAATGGTCGACTCCATCCAGGATCAATGTTGATCTCGTTCTGATACGAATATCGTTCGACATTGGCTAAAACCAATGAAGATATTTATCGGGTTCAAGACGCAAAGTCGTTCGACTCAAGTCGACTCAAACGGGAAATATCGTTCGACATTTTTTGAAACCAATGAAAAAGATCTATCGAAATCAAGATAAAAAGTCGTTCGACTCCAGTCGACTCAGCGGGAAATCACTCTCTAAATTCGATGGATTCTTATTTAGAAAGTGGGGGACAAACTGTAGTAGCCAGAAATGGTCCAATAGGCCCAACCTGCCAAGGCCCAATCTTTACTAGCCTATCCCAGGCCCATTGTGTTTGGTCGAACCAACATAGCTGCCAGCAACATCTGACTTATTCAAAGCGTCAGTTACAAATGGACTTGTAACCGCAGATAACAGTCCACTTATGGAGAGGATATTGCTCCACAAATCTCGCCCACAATCAAGTCTCTGAAAGTGGACGTTGGAGCTATACCTCCTCCTATAAAAGGAAGGGCTCGTTCATGTGAAAGCTCTCTGATTTTCTCTCAACTAAAGCCTATAAATAGCGTACTGAAATTCTGTCCCTGAGAAGATTCCGACTACCGGCGATCACCAGACTACTACGTCCACAATAAATTGCTCAGCCCAAGCACACCTAAGGCTAAACGATCCAGACACACCACCTTTGTTTTAACTGTGCTTTGTTTATCTTATAACTTTTCTTGCAGGTTCTTGAGGAGACGACCTCCGTTCATTCGGCAGACTAACTTTTCTTGCAGGTTCTGGAGCAGACGACATCCCCTCATACGACAAGCTCAACCAAGTTGCCTTGGGCCTAGCACATATCCGACCCGATCCACATCGACCGTAGGTCGACCCCTACACTATATCACAAAAATCAAAATTCAATGAGCCGTTGGCATGTCTTCTCCTCTACAAATTAATTATTGACATCTACAATTCTACAATTCTACAATTCTATTATAAATTTAAATCAAGTTACATCTGTGTGTCTTTTTTATCTACTTTAATTATTTGTCTTTTTTCTTTGTAGTTTTTGTTTTCTATTTAATAAAAATAAAATTGTCTGCTTCTTTTCATTATTGATTTGGGAAGATGTTGTATTTGGTTTTAATCAAGGTATTATCTCTAAATTTGTACGGGTTTTCAAACAATAATTTGATTTTGTCATGTCGATTGAGACCTTTTATAAGCAGATTATGTGAAATTATAATATATTATATAAGTTTTCACTTCGGAAATTTGAAACATGTGTCAGAGCCGTCTAAAATGGGTTGAGAGTGGATAAAATAGGGTTGGTTCGGTGGTAAACCTCTCACGCCTACATCCAAAAGGTTGTGGATTCAATCCATACCTCATCCTCAATTATGACCTTTTATAAGCATATTACGTGAAATTATAATATTTTATAAGTTTTTCGCTTCGGAAATTTGAAATATGTGTCAAAGCCGTCTAAAAATGGGTTGAGAGATCTATGCTAATACACTACGTAAATTAATATAATTTAAATAAATTTGCAAGTTTAATGGGTGATGTTGTATTAAAATGATAAACATGACTTTATATAAATTTAAACCTAGACCTAGTCAATATTCAACAGTTAGAATATTTTTCTTTGGTTCTTTATTCAACTTTTCTAACTTAAAAATGAAGCAAAAGCAACCAAAAAACACGAGAATCATCTATCATAATTGACAACACAATGCACTTCATGTGATCAAAAATTCCTTTTGGATGGTTTCTCTTAAAAAAATTTCTAAAGTGCTTTAAACGGTTACATAAACAATATTAAAATATATATATATTTTTAACTATTTATCGAGCACCATTTACCACCAAACCATGATATATATTTGTTACTATTTATTAATTATAAAGAAATTATATACATCCGACTATGTTTTTTTTAAGGGTTATACATCCGACTATTGAAAACAATACACATATACCACATTGGCATTTAACAGTTCCGCATGTCACATCTTCAGTATTCGGATGGTTTGTAATCGGTTCTTTACCCGACAAAAGAAGTAAAAAATATAGTTTATCACAGGAATAGTCAACTGCCATACTATTCTATTTTATACTATTCTATGGCAAATACATGATCCGGCCAATCACCATGTGATTTTCTTTCTATGATATATAACCAGCCAATCAATGAAGGGCTGTGATTGGAACTCCACAGATACTTCATTCTTGCCCGCTCATCAATCATGACCGTAGAGAAAATCTAGACAAGCCGGTTAGGTTTGATTTTTATTTATTTTTTTCTCGGTTTCGACAACAATCAGAAGCAAACTACACACAAAAAGTCTTCAACGTTATAAATAAACAAACAAATGCAAACAATGTGAACTGTCCCTACACAATTAAAATAGCATCCAAACTACACCAAGTCTACACTCATTATGGAATGGATACAGATGACAACACGCTTTGTACTTTGACGGTTGTTATTTTCTGACCCTTCTGTTTCCTTTGAATTTTCCTCTCTTCTTCTGCCGTTGCCAGATTGCCTTCTTCTTTCTTCAACCTCACAACTCATCACAAGTCTACACTTTCGGTTATGTGTCGGCCGCTGGTTGAATTTCCAAGGTAGAAAAGGTCTTGTTCATGGGTTTGCAACCTCTTGAAGAGACCATAAGTTGTATCATTTCTTCAGGATTTTTCAGTTTTATGGGAGTTTTTGGATAGGTCTTCAATGAGAATTATAATGTCGTTGTGGCTTTTCTTGATACCCCTTTTAGCAAATTTGTTTTGCAGCCATGTGGTTTTGGTTGCTGGTCAATGCCAGAGCGATCAGAAGTCGTTGCTGCTTCAATTGAAGAGCAGCCTCAATTTTACATTGAACCAATCTGTGCATCTGGTGAAGTGGAATCAAGATACAGATTGCTGTAATTGGAGCGGCGTAAATTGTGATGGGGGTGGTCGTGTTATTGGTCTCAACTTGAGCTTCGAATCAATCTCCGGTGGAATTGAGAATTCAACGGGTCTTTTTGGTCTTCAGCATCTGCAGAGGCTAGATTTGGCTTTTAATCAATTCAATGCAAGCCAAATTCCATCCAGATTGGCCAACCTCACTAATTTGACCTATCTGAATCTCTCCAATGCTGGCTTCGCAGGGCAGATTCCCATTGAGATTTCAAATTTGGCAAGGTTGGATTCTCTTGATCTGTCAACTCTTTCCTTCCCAGGAACTGCTCTGTTGAAACTTGAGAATCCGAAGTTAAAAGTGCTTGTCCAGGATCTCACGTTGCTTACAGAACTGTATCTTGATGGTGTAAATATATCAGCCAACGGGAATGAATGGTGCCAAGCCTTGTCGTCTTCGCTGACGAATCTGCAAGTTTTGAGTTTGTCCACCTGTTTTCTTTCAGGTCCTATACATCCTGACCTTGTGAACCTTCGGTTACTCTCAGAAATTCGTTTGGATCAGAATAATCTGTCGACCACTGTTCCAGATTTTTTTGCAGATTTCTCCAATTTGAAGTCCTTGCGATTCAGTAGTTGTGGGCTCAACGGAAATTTTCCAGAAAAGATATTCCAGGTACAAACACTAGAGACTCTTGACCTGTCAAACAATAAATTACTTCGGGGTTCTGTGCCACACATTCTCATGAATAAGTCTCTTCGGACCCTGATGCTGCGTGACACAAATTTTTCGGGGAACACACTGCCACATTCCATTGGCAACATCAAACATTTGTCAAGAATAGAGCTTGCAGGTTGCAATTTCACTGGTACAATTCCTACATCAATATCTGATCTCACTGAGCTAGTTTATTTGGACTTGTCAGATAACAATTTCTCTGGCCAAATCCCATCTTTTCACATGTCCAAAAATCTCACCTATCTAGATCTCTCTCGCAATGTTCTGACTGGTGTCATCTCATCCACTGACTGGCCACAGCTTGTGAATCTTGTTTATGTTGACTTAAGAAATAATTTACTTAATGGAATTATCCCTCCATCACTGTTTGAACTCCCATCACTGCAGAAGCTTCAGCTTGCCAACAACCAATTTGATGGTCAAGTTCTTGAACTTACAAATGCATCCTCCTCTATACTCGATACTCTTGATTTAAGTGGAAACGGATTAGTAGGGCCAATTCCAAAGTCGATCTTCCAACTCAAAAACCTTAAAATCCTCTTACTTTCTTCCAACAAGTTCAATGGCACTGTACATCTAGATACTATTCAAAGGCTTGCCAATCTTACTACACTTGACCTTTCATACAACAACTTGACAGTGATTGCAAGTAGCAGCAGTTCTTTCCTTCCCCGATTTACCACATTGAAGTTGGCTTCTTGCAAACTGCGCAAGATTCCTAATCTAAAGAACCAATCAAGACTGTTTCATTTAGACCTCTCAGACAACCAAATTCCTGGAGAAGTGCCTAATTGGATTTGGGAAATTACTAATTGGCCTAATGGCTCTCTCAACCATCTAAATCTTTCACGCAACAGCCTGGTGGGTTTGCAAGAACCTTATTCTATATCTAATCTCATTGTCCTTGATCTACATGCCAACCTGCTCCAAGGAAAGATCCCACCCCCACCACGAAATGCTGTCTATGTGGATTACTCAAACAATAATTTGAGTTCTTCCATCCCAGCTGACATTGGTGATGTCCTCTCCACTGCCGTCTTCTTTTCCCTTTCAAACAACAGGCTTACTGGAGTTATCCCTCAGTCAATGTGCCATGCTACAAATCTTAAAGTTCTTAACTTGTCAAACAACAGTTTGAATGGCACGGTACCAACATGTTTAACTGAAGGGACTCAAACTCTTGGTGTTCTAAATTTAAGGGGAAACAATCTCAATGGCAGTATCCCTGGTACATTTCCAAGAAATTGTGTATTACAAACTCTAGATCTCAATGGTAATCAACTAGTAGGAATGGTTCCAAAATCTCTGGCCAATTGCACAATGCTGGAAGTATTGGACCTTGGCAATAACCAGATCATTGATACCTTCCCATGCTGGTTAAAGAATGTCTCCAGTTTGCGTGTCCTAGTTTTGCGATCCAACAAATTTTATGGAAACATTGGCTGTCCGGATGTTAACAACTCGTGGCCAAGGCTTCAAATTGTTGACTTAGCTTCCAACCTCTTTAGTGGAAATCTTCCTCATAGATGTTTAAGAACTTGGCAGGCAATGATGGTTGATGAAGATGAAGCTCAATCAAATTTCAAACACCTACGATTTGAGTTTTTGCGGCTCAGCCAATTGTACTACCAGGATGCAGTAACAGTTACCTTCAAAGGTCTAGAGATGGAGCTAGTGAAGATCCTAACTATATTCACTTCCATTGACTTGTCAAACAACAGTTTTCAAGGGCCAATACCAGAAGAGATGGGAAAATTCAAGTCGCTCTATCTTCTCAACTTGTCACATAATGCTCTCACAGGTCCAATCCCATCAAATATAGGAAACTTGCGACAGCTGGAGTCCTTGGACCTCTCCAATAACAGCTTGAGTGGCGAAATCCCTTCACAGCTTGCGAGTCTAACTTTCCTTTCTGTTTTGAATCTCTCATATAATCACTTTGTGGGAAGGATCCCGTCAGGTACTCAAATCCAGTCATTTGATCCAACTTCGTTCGAAGGCAATGAAGGGTTATGCGGGTCTCCCCTGCCTAATAAATGCACAACAAATTCCAGCGATTCACAATCTCCAGCAGCTCCAAACAATGAATATGATTGGCAGTTTATACTCATGGGAATTGGTTTTGGGATAGGCTCAGGACTAGTTGTTGCACCCATAATGTTCTCCAAGAAAGTAAACAGATGGTACGACAACCACATCGACAAATTTCTAACGGTGATCCTTCCGATGGTGGGATTGGTGTACACAAATTCTCATCAAAGGAGGATTCAGGCAGAGGAAATTCTCGAGGATGAAAACACAGACGAGGAAGAAGAGGAGGACTATGAGTTTGAACCTGAAACTGAAGAATTTCGTGGGCGGTACTGTGTTCTCTGCTCTAAGCTCGACATTACAAGAAAAAAAGTGATCCACGACCCAAACTGCACTTGTCATGACTCACCGCCTACATCCTTCTCGTCTACCACTTCATCCTCATCTTCTTCATTGGCAGTGCTTCGATAAAAGTTGAGCTTTCTTTCTTTCTTCTTCTTCTTAGTTTTTCTATAATCGTTTTGTACATAGACATTAGAGTTTAGACACATACAACAGAGCATCGACCCTGGAGTAGGGATGATGAGTAAAAAATTTCCTGAAATGTAATTTGTTATCTTGATTCGTGAAATGGGTGTATCAGTTTTGGTGCTTAAACTGTCTCTTCTTGTTTTTCAGGCATTGCTTACCTGACCATATTTTTCTCACAGGATTTTTCTCAAACACCTTAGGCTCATAAACTCCGGTCTTCAAATGAATTGCCTGAGACACACGTAACATAGAATTTCCACTAAATGCTGTAATGCCATCCCTCTCTGTCTCTAAGAGACTTCAGATTTGCAATGTTGAGACTTGAGAATCCGAAATAAACTTCTGTGACATTCAAAATCCAGTTATCCGCCAAAATACAGAACAAAATATTTTTTTGTAAAAAATATCGTGGAGGTATATATATATTATTAATGTGTAATAGGCCAGTTAAGACGACAATTTTTTACGCTTTATAAAAGGGCCCATTAAGCTTTAATGGGTTCATATCAAAACAAAATCCAGTCATCGGCCATTGACATGCCCACCGGCCCATATTATCGACAACCCGTCAATGTTATTTATTTATTTTATTAAAATATTACCATATTTCGAGATTTTTGGAGTAGATGTATAAACTTAAACCCACGAATGGATGGTGTAGGTACGAGGGGCGAACAACTAGGTCAATCCGCCAATGTTATATTGACACGCTTTTACTTGAAAATTATAAAGATGGACAAAACTTGAGATAGTTCAATGATATCATTGAAATTTGACATAGGATAAAATTAATCAAATTATTAGTTCAAGTCGTGTCTTAAGCTCGTTCAGTTCTTAAATTTATATATTTTGAGAAAATAATTCCAGCCAAACCCTTAGGAAAATTTTATTATGCAATTAAGAGTAATAAGAAATTGTCCACTAATTAATTGTCAATTTGGGAATATAACTGATAGGTGAAACCACTATTATATATAGTCATGCATTATTCAAATTACTCTTGGGTCCATTTTCTCCTTCAACTAAATTTCTGACTCTTTCATTTATTTGTTGTGTTAGTTGGAAAAACTGGTTTATTGTTCTCACCAAATTGATAACCGGTCAGACAAACCTTTTTTTTTTTTTTTTTTTTTTATGGATAATTACACTAGCAAAATGGCTATTAGATTGAGAATTGGTTCAAATTGACCATTTTTTTACGAAAAGTGTGACACTAATGGTCATTTCATCCAATTCCATCCAATGAGTGGTATTTTAGTAAATAAAAGGATAACATTAATTTATTTTAGATATTTTTTAGAAATCAATTTTTTCTTTTGTTTTTTGAAACAAATAATTATATTTAGTATGTGTATATATGTACAGCATATCTCAAATATATATATTGAGAAGATTAAGGTTACAAAATCTAAAAAACAAAAAAGAGACATGTATTGATCTAAATCATTTCGTTTGTTTTTTTGAAACGAATAATTATATTTAGATATATATATATATATATATATATATATAAATTCAAGTCAGTGCATCATGATATAATTTTATAAGGATATTGAATGCTAGCCACTAGTTTTACATGTTTTGACTCAAGTGTGTATGCACTTGTCAAAACTTCTCCATAATGAGTGGCTCACATTCAATATCCTGATGAAGTTATATCAGGACGTCCTGACCAGATCGGGACTATATATATATATATATATATATATATATATATATACTAACAGTCTTTCTATTGTCAGTTCGTCATGACAATAAATATATCAGGATGAAAAATGTGGACCACAGATTATGAAGAAGTTTTGACAGGTGCATACATTTTGAGTCAAAGTATGTAAATCTAGTGGTTCACATTCTTCGTCCTGATATATTTATTGTCAGGACGAACTGATAATAGAAAATCTGTATATACTAAATATAATTATTCGTTTCAAAAAACATTTAAAATAAATTAATGTCATCCCCTTATTTACCAAAATGCCACTCATTGAAAAAATTGATTTCCAAAAAACATCTAAAATAAATTAATGTCATCCTTTATTTACTAAAATGACACTCATTTGATGGAATTTGATGGTATGGACATTAGTGTCACACTTTTCACTAAAAATCTTCATTTTGAAATCAATTCCCAATCTAGTGGCCATTTTGATAATGTGTCATCAAATTGATAGTCACCGGGATAATTATCCCTTTTTTTTATTACAATATTTCGGGATTGAGAGAAGGAACATAACTCGAACCCATAACTTTTTGGATGTAGGTATGAAGGGCTTACCACCAATAATTAGTAAAACGATCCTTTGTTGAGTTGTTGGTGTCTTCAGAATCATTCAACATAAAATTCTCTCCCCAAAGTTGTCATGATTTTGTTAAAAACAAATTTGCACAGATTTGTATAGTATATCCAAAAACATATTTTTTAACTATGACCTTTAATAATATTTTCTTCAAGAACACAGATTATTACTCAACTTAAACCACTGTCTCTTTAATGGGAATTCCTGCTGGGTTTTGAATGTTTTGATAAAAATTAAACTAAAAAATTATATATTATTGTATTGTGAGAGTATATATATCTGAATTGTACATATATTATTTGATTTCAACGGATTATATACATTTAGTATCAAAAAAATAAAATAAAGAGAAGCATTTTATTCTGTTTTCTTTTATTTTTTATACCTTATAAGTGACATTTCATATATTTTTTCAGTATATAAACGGGTTTTGTACCCAAAAATTCTTGTTCAACAATGACAAATCTTATTAACTAATTATTTAGTAACAATCACAGTTAGAAAATCCAGCTATTTATCCCTGAATCTTGAAATATGTAATATTTCCCTTGCTAAGAATGGAGCAAATTAAAGAACTTGGACTGCTTATTTACAACTAAAACTTAATTAATTTCCACGACGTAAAACAATCAATTAATGTAATTTCCATGCATGCACATCTCTAGAGTTACATGGAGCTGATCGTGATAAAATTTGCCATATATGGTCATACTCATACATCATACATGACTTCATGATATTAGTTGACAACCAATAACCATATATGGAGAACATGTTAACAGAGCTAATCTTGATCCAATAATTCCCATTACTACAGATTCGATCACCAACAGTCACACACATACCCTTTAGAGAGATAAAGAAAAAGAAAGTCAAACTAGCTATTAGTACTTTATATAGTACTCATCTAAAAACATTGACTCTTGATCATGACCTTGGAATCGATCAAAATCCTGAAAAGCTTGTGGTGGTGGTGGTGCTGATAGAGACGGCGGCATCTGTACTGGCACGGCAGAGCAGGGTTGCACCACCACCGGAGCTGTTGTTGTTAAGTTGGTAGAATAATTTGATGAAGAGTAAAAACCCTCATGATTAGAAGGAACAAGAGGATGAGTACCTGGAAGGAAACTTGACATGTCATGATGATGATGATAATCATGATCATGATGATGATCAGAGAAGTTGATCATCATATTTTGATGAAGCCAAATCTGAGCTTTGAGGAATTTCACGTAGTGAATAGCCTCCTCTAGCATGGACACAGTGTCCATTTTGCTTCCACCAGGGACTAGACTCTGCAGGATCTTGAAGCGGTCGCTGATTCGATGCCTCCTTTCTCTTGCAGCCACGCTTTGTGGGTCTGTCGACAGCTTTGTCACTGATCTCCTGTTGTTGTTGTTGTTGTTATTGTTGCTGTTGCTACTCTTCTTCTTCTTCCCTTTACTACTAGTAGTAGTGTTGTTGAGTGCCACTGAAGATGATGACGACCCTGTGGAGTTTTGAGGGCTATCAGTTGAAAAACAGTAGTCCATCGCTGAAACTCAACCTCAATGACTTTTTAGTTTCTATGATGATTCTCACTCTTGTTTGGACTTAGAGAGAGACTTTGCTGGGGTCACTCATGATCATGAGACCACATATATATATAATAAAGGAGTAGAAAGTCTAGGGTGTGTTAAGAGTATTATGTCATCATATGTGATTGTATCCATCATATTCAATCATATATAGAATTGAGTGAGAATTATTAAACTAATATATTGTATTTAAAATTTAAGCCAATTTTTACTTTATTAGTTCAAATTTCAAATTGTAATTTGGTCTTGAATTTTGATTCACATTTTGTAGCACAAAACTTTAAAATAGTTTATGTCTTCCTTCATATATATATATATATATAGTCAAAATATGATTCAATAAGATGTATGTAACACAATTTATCTATATTAGAACATGTTTTAATGGAACATCAATAATGTTATACAGAGAAAATGATGTAATTAATTAATGTTTTTTGTTACCATATATATCATCTCATCTGTCCACTAATATTTTATCTTTTAACTAATGCAATTAATTAATTCAGAGTTTTAAGACCAACGCACGATTCGAACTCATAATATATAAACAAACTTCATATTGCATGCAACATCACATCCGGACACTAGTACTATTACAATTATAACAATGATAAATATATGAATTCGAATCATATAATTTTATTAGAACAATGATAAATATATAAATATTATAGAATATTATTAGACAAACGTACGAATGATATGATATATGAGTCTATCCATACATTATATTTCTCCTCAACAGCCAGACAAATAAGTGGCAAATCGATTTTTCTTTGAAAATAAAGGGACGAGATGTCGTCACATTAGTCAGCCAATATCTCTGGCAAAGGATACGGGTTTCTACCCTACTAGAGTAGACAAGCAAGTAGACTAACCTACTTCCAAAAGGCCTTTTGGCTTTGCTTTGCCTTGTTCAATTGTTTACGGATATGGACTTGTCTACTATACCCATATGGGTATTGTAGTAACAAATTTTGGGAACAATCCGTGGTTAATTCTAAATTAATTTTGGAAATAATTTTTATATTTAGGAATCACCGTATCAAGTTAATGATATATAGAGCTGTTTCTAAAAAGATTTTGATATCATACCAACATTTTTTTATGAGTACCGTAGTCGGTCCCTAATAGATACTAGATAGTAGATACTCTTTGTCTACAGGTATATATGTGAAGTATATATGTACCCACTCCTACATAGTACTACTACTACTACTAGGCCCCCCAGCACAAGCTATAGCCACAACAACAGAGACCGTCGCATTAACACACAAGTCGGCAAAGAAAACACAGAGAATTTTGTCGTTAGCATTTAGTCAGAATCAGATGTGTCCAATAGCCAAATTAATTAAAAAGAAAGATCATGAAGACTATCTAGTGTAACTGTGTAAGTGGGGGTCCTTCCTGATCATCGAAGTGGATGTATCATCATGCATGGTTGTGTTTGTGTGAATAAATCCAAGAACCAAATTGTTTTTCACCCGGGTTAAACATTGTATACTCTCAACAAGAACAAAACCTAGAATATTATCAGACTGAATGATTGCTATTTCCACCAAATTACATTGGGTGGTGGTTCAACGATAACGACTATTGATCATCAGAATTAACGAAAAGAAAACAAATTGCAAGAAAAGAGGTTCTTTGTGGTCATAAGATCGGCTCTTCTTTTTTTAAAGGGAATTTTTTGAAGGAAAGTCAGTTTTTAAAAAAAAAACCCAGTGTTGGATTCAAGTTAGATCCACCATATATAATTAAAGCATACATGAGATTATGAGAACGTCCCACCATGATAGGGTTCCATTGGTGAAATCAAACTATGGGGGCCAGGTCTATGTATGTTTTTGAGAAGAAAAAAGATTTTGAAGAGGTTCCTCTTTAATAAACATCGTACGTTTTCGTGTGGGTCCAAAAGTACATTTCTATCAAACTTTTGCCCTAGTATTCACACCAAAATCATGAACTAGTTCTTTCTTTAATCATTTTATATAATCTTTTCTTCTTTTATTTTATTTTATTTTATATCGTATAGTCTAAAAAGAGAAAATATTATGATTCACTTGAGAAAGTCACAGTATATCGTGACTAATCTCAGTCGCTGCAAAGAATATTCCTAAAGCTCCATTAGTGCACACACTTGGGCTAGCTTTTCATGCTCTCTAGCTCTTTAAATTGAGCTAACAAGGACAACCCACATCCAAGAATCAAGATGTTGTTGACCCTAACAATCTCATATATATCATATGTCTCATGACATATTTTAAGGGTACGTACTGATACGCCATTTCAACTAACAAATTCAACTTTCTTAAGGTAACATTAATTGCATATATAGAATGAAAGATCTAACATTGCATTTATTTATGTTGCTTGACTATATACAACTCTTAACATTAATGGTTTCAGGAGAAAGAAAAAAAAAAAAAAAATCTTCCAATTCACAGCCATAATGCACGTTTCTCGGTTCTTGTCACCATAAAAATTGATATTTTATTCAGCCTCATAAATGATGAAGTGGAAATTTCATAGAAACAAACAAGGTAAAGCCTGAAAAAAATGTCACTGGAAGAAGAAAGTAGAAAAGATAGAGAAACAACTACTGTGAAGCTAGACAAGGGCAAGCAAGAGCACATGTGGCTCCGGTTTTTACGTTTGAGGGTGGGTAGAAATAGCTATAGAACCCTAATTATTCTTACTTGTTCAACTGAAATTACCTGCTTTACCTGTCCACTCAAAATCTCAATAGCTACTATATCTATCTATATATCTTCAATTTCATCACACACACACACATCAGTCAATCTTTTCTCTATCTGTCTGTTTGATGTTTCTCTCTCACTGTGTGTGGAAGAAAAAAATATAAATTGCGATACGTACTATAAAACTAATTATATTAACAATGTCATAGATTTTAAATGGGTTTTTTCTTGCTTTATTAGATCTTTTGACTAGACTAGCTAACCAAACCATATCAAAAGAAGATAAAAATAATAACTATATAACAAGTGATCTACAGTTAAAAAAACCTGTGGGGTTTGGTCCCACCACCACTCGAATAAAAAAGTAGCAACTAGAATATAAATTGAATAATAATGTTTGATGATCATGAAACTGTGAAGAGTAAATGAAAGTTACTGTTTTTAGGGCTTACACATTCATGGTTTTTAACTCTTTAAAAGGTCAACTGCACACGAAGGTGACTGTGGTCTGTGTACATATTTTCACAGTATTTTGAGTAAACAGAAACGAAACGTATCTCTGTATTCTGTAAAATATGCTAGCTCTTCATTAATTTTCCTCCATCAGTCTCTGAGAAAATTTCAGTGACCACCCGTTTTCTCTCTTTTCTTTTCCCGTTTCTCCACGTTTGATAAAGTAAAAAAGTGAAATATAAAATAAAGGGCCCCCGTACTTGTTCCCTATTAAATTCAAATAATATATACTCCTACTACATAAATCCATAAATAACTAGCTAGTTCTTGTTAATTATTTGGATAATTACCATGTTTTGTTCGATCTAAACATTTAAATCAGTTTAAAAAAGATGTGTTAATGAAAATTTGTACATGTTTGGAAATTGAAACCCCAATAATTAGAACAACCTACAGATAGCTAGGTGTGTCTGAATTCTGAAAATATATATTATACGTGTGGTCATCAGGGAGTCTAGTTCATACAAATATTACGAGACAACACACACGTCCGTGAGCACGTTGACCGAGTATATAGGGTTCGGGATCACGACCAGAGAGAGAGAGCTTCTATTATGTCTCTGCAATTATGAGTTTATGACCACATAAATACGTAAAGTGGAAGCTCTCGCAGCAGAGAAGGAAAGATACATAGCATAGCATGAAACATAACAACAGCAGGAGAGACTTATAAATATGTCTCCACACTCGAGTGCAATTTTGTCCGTACAATAATAATATATAATTTATAATGGATTTAGATCCTCTATTGATCTGATCTTTTTCCTAACCTTTTTAAAGCATATGATTAGTCGTTGATAAAGTGGTCGTAGAAACCAATCACATCTTAACGATACATTCATTACAATGCTTATGTGTTATGAGGTTAGGAAAAATATTAGATCAATAATAGAGGATACAAATTCATAATTATAGGCTTTTATTTTGTACGTACTTCTCCTACATGCAATTGACACGACGGCAGGTGGCATGGTTTATATATATATACGGTGGGCGGAGCTAATTCTATTTCTCTGAAAATCACGTACTAGACAATCGAGTGATTTTCCTGATCTTCTTATTAAGAGCAGTACTGTCTTTCAAGAAACCCAAACAAAGTCCACTAGGACTGTGACTAAACTAAAGCTCCACTCTTCACTCATCATGATAATCACTGATTAATTTTTCTTGAATTTGCAGAAAGCGACTTGATGTGGACCCTACCATGCATAAAACTGTAAAAAAGAAATTCCAGAATTTCGTTATTGGAGTCATCGGACCAAGAGCCCGATAATGATACAGATAATCGATATGGATCGATTTCATTTCGGCCCATACGGAGCCCAGCTCAGACTTGTTTTCGTTGAAGTCCAGTCTAATTGTATCTTTACCAGGGTTTTTTCTGACCCAGGTCCAGTATCTGCTGGCACGTAATTTCGTAAGGAAATCTTATTTGTATTGATATAAACGAGGAAATAAATAACGATATTTTAATGATATTTTCCGTGTATTAAAGTGATAGGTAAATTTCAAGCAATTTTTTGATATTTTTGATATTTTTATCAAAATTTCGATTTTGGATATTTTCATCGAAATTGATATTTACTTGGATATAAATTAAATTTTCCCAGCGTTTTTCACTCTATCACAAACTAAAGAGTTTAGGATTAATTCAAAAGATTAGTCTATTAGATGCTATTAGATGCGTATACGGTGTTAACATCTTCTTCTTATATAAATAGACCAATTTTTATCTATTTGGTTTTTTTTTTTTTTTTATGTATTATATTATTACATAAATTCGCGGTTTTTATGACAAGAGGAGGCTAGGGCGGCTTAGTGTGTTGGAGCCTTGGAGGCCTTAAGACAAAAACCTTTAATGAGGCCTTATATATTGAAATCAATAGCAATTATCTACAAGTAATTAAAAAAAAAAAAAAAAAAAAAAAAAAAAAATGAGGCCTTAGGCGGTTGCTTTAAGGATAAAGTCAGCTCGTGAAAATGACTTAAACCCGTAACCTCGTTGTACAGGTATGAGGAGTTTACCACCGAACCAACTCATCTTGCTACATCTTACAAATATTAAGATTTGTCAATTGTGAAAAGAGCTTCCATAAATGTCTCGAATTTAAATTCATATAAATAAAATAAAGATTAATTGGCCCTAGACCTCCTGAATTATAGATAGACCAATTTTTATCTATTCGATTTTTTTTTAAAGTATTACATTATTACATAAATTCACAGTTTTTTATGAGAAGGGGAGACTGGGGCGGCTCAGTGTATCGAAGGCCTTAGACAGAAACCTTTAATGGGGCCTTATATATTGAAATCAGTAGCAATTATCTACAAGTAATTAAAAAAAAATTAAAAATGAGGCCTTAGGCGGTTGTTTAGGATAAAGTTGGCTCGTGAAAATGACTTGAACCCGCAACCTTATTGTGTAGGTATGAGGAGTTTACCACCGAACCAACTTATCTTGCTATATCTTACAAATATTAAGATTTGTCAATTGTGAAGAGAGCTTCCGTAAATGTCTCGAATTTAAATTCATATAAATAAAATAAAGATTAATTGGCACTAAACCTCCTGAATTATACAAGAAGTTGCAACATGCCCCTTAAATGGTTTTTTTTAAGTGTTAAACCCTTAGAACAGTTGTAGAAATTTGGCAAAAAACCCTATTAAGTATAAAGGGATTGTGTCCCTATTTCGTCACTTTCTACTAACTTCCAACTGTTCAAAAGATTTAACACCTAAAAAACCATTTAGAGGTTATGTTGCAACTTCTAGGGGCGTCTAGCGAGTAGCACCGATTAGTCTAAAAAAATATTTTTTGAACAGTTCATTTGTCTAGCAAATCGCAGATCGAACAATGGAGAATGATTCCTCTCTGTCAAGTCTCAAGTGTCATTTCTATGTAGAAGACTCCAGCACTCTCCATGTGTGACCACACGTGTCTCCAACCCCATATCTTCGCACCTTCTTTCGCCAACGCACCAAACTTTCCCGCCACGTGTCACCCCCTTCAGCATCCCACCTCTCCAGACTTCATATAATAAAAGCAGTCTCCAATTCTCCATTACTCCATATGCATACAAAATCACAAAACCCACCTACCATTTTCATATTCAACAAAATTTAACTGACCAACAACTTACAAAATTTGACACAAATTGAATCCATGGCTGCCGACGAGTTCAGGCTAGTGTCAACCCACATAAGCAAAGAAGGAAGGCTACCGAGACAATACACACAAGAAGGTCAAGGAGCCAAGAAGAACATATCACCACCGTTGGAGTGGTACAACGTCCCCGAAGGGACCAAGAGCCTGGCTCTTGTGGTGGAGGACATCGACGCACCGGACCCGAATGACCCCATCGTGCCTTGGATACATTGGGTGGTGGTTAACATACCGCCGAGCTTGAAGGGACTCCCTGAAGGGTTTTCAGGGAAGAAAGAGGAGGTGGGTGGTGACTTTGCTGGGATCAAAGAAGGTAAGAATGATTGGAAGGTTCCGGGCTGGCGCGGACCCAAGTTGCCTAACCATGGCCACCGGATCCAGTTCAAGCTCTACGCTCTGGACGATGAGATGCATCTTGGTAACACGGTAACATGATTACTTGATTTATAATAATTATGGATAAAATTTAGAATACATTCGATGCATTGTATATCATTTTTTATTTTTTTTGATGTTGCAGGTGACGAAGGATAAGTTGTTGGAAGCAATTGAAGGGCATGTGTTGGGAGAAGCAGTCTTGACGGCCAAATTTTGAGGTGTCTCGACTTTGTAATCTTGTTCAGCGTGACAACGATTAATGGAAACTTTTGTACATATATAAAACTTAAAGCCTTCATTTTATGTATGTATTTGCATGATTTTCTTGATTAAATTAAATAATCAATCCCTTGCATGACCAAAAGTATTATGTAACGGCAGGACATCGATCTTCATGAAGCATGAGATTTAGAGTGTAATTAACGAATGTACTGTCAATTGTAATACAGAGTCGAACGAAATTAAAATAGGTTGTATTATTGTTATAAATTATTTTAGAATTTTGTATTAATCATAGAAGCGAAGCGATTAATTTAAGTACTAATGAAGTTTTAACTTCAGATATCAGAAATATTTATAATGGACTAATTTAAGTACTAGTGAAGTTTTAACTTTAGATTTCACTGGTGGCCGAGGTGAAAACCTAAAATAGGTCCCTTTTTTCATATATTTATATCATTTTTGGTGAAATTTAATGATATTTATTGAGTTTTGAAGTGATTTTTTTTCATACGGATGATATAGAGAATGCAGTGCAGTTTTATATCATTTGCAGTTTTATACCATTAAATTTTGAAGTGAATTTTTTTTTATTTTTTATTTTTATTTTTTTTATGGATGATTTCTTTCGAAAAAAGAATCGAAAATTTTCCGGGTATAAAACAAGTTTTTTTCAAATTTATTGCAGATAAAACATTAAAAAATAGCGAAAAAATTAATTTTTGAATTCGAAAATTTCTTAAATTTTTATTAGGTATATATTTTAATTGATATGTCAAATGAGGAGTTGGATTTTGTGAACATGTATGATGCATGATGCATAAAATCCTAAATCGATCAATCGAATCATCAAATAACCGAAATAGAGCTAAGAAATCAAGGTTCCATTTGGGAATGCTTTCTGAACTGTTTTTGGGGCTAAAAGTGATTCTGAACTAGGTCTAGGGTGTCTGGTAAAATTTCAAGAAAGTGCTTTTGGTCACTTTTGGTGTCCCCAACAATATTTTTGAGAAGTTATTTTTTTGTAGCTTTTAGAAAATTGTTTCCCAGGAAGTAGTAATGAAAAGGTAATAAATTATTGATATATACGTAATATATATGGCAATAGACAAAAAAAAAAAAAAGTGATAATGTGTTATGATCACATAAAAAATAAAACAAATTATTTATTTATTTTTATAACATGTTTATGGTCACACAAAAATAAAATAAATTATTTACTTTCAAAACATCTTCAATATTTATTTATGTCTTTTCTAGTAATTGTTTTTATTCTCACAGCACTTTTAAAAATAAGTTGACTAAACACTCAGTTGATTCTTCTCACAGTAAATCCAGAAGTAATTCTCCCCACAGCAGAACCAAAAACAATTCCCCCCACATCACAGCAATGTCAAACTAAGCCTAAGAAAGTGTGTGAATAGACTAGAGAGTCAAGAGCCTAGGGAGTTGAGAGAGATTGAAAGAAATCAAATTTGAACATTGGTGGTTGAAGAGAAAAACAAGAAATCCTAAATCATTTAGCCATTTAAATGATATATTGATACGTGTGAAAATAATAATAATAATAATAATTTGGGCTTTAATAAACATTTCTTTTTAGACATTTGTTTGTCCAAGCTAAGCCCTGTTTTACTTTTTTTGTTTTATTTTAAATTTTATTTATTATAAATTTTAAATTTAAATTTTATTTTAAATTTTAAATTTTCTTTTGGTCTTTTTTTTATCTGAAACATTTGGACTAATACTTAAAACAAATATTTAAGCCTTATACGATCCGAAATAAAATACAAATGGATCCTTGAACTAATATTGAATACGCTCCATTTCAGCTCCATTTCAAATCAAGATGATATTTTCATGTTTAGATTATAAAAAATATATGTATTTGGTTGTGATTTTTTAGATGTGTTTATGTTTGTCATAGTTCTACAAAACATTTTCACGATGTGAAATTTTTGCTACTTGAAGTAAGTAATCAAGCATTGCTGTATGAGGGCCAGTTTGGTATTGCTTTTGAGAAGTTAAAATCAGCTTATTTTATAATTTTAGCATAAAATAATGTTTGGTAAAACTTCCAAAAGTGATTAATTCATAATCTGGCAAGTTTTGACAGTGATTTTGAGAAGTAGGTAGGGGGTTACTTTTTGAAAGTGATTATGGAATAATCTATTTCAGCATTTAATGAATCTTTTAAAATATCATTATTGTCCTTATGAAATCAAATTAAAATCATTTATATACCTTATTTCATCTTAAAATTAAAGATTCTAATTAAATATTGATTTGATTTATAAAATCTTTTAAAAATATTTTTATTATTCTTATGGATTTTGTTTTCTAATTTAAATATTCTACTTAAATATTGATTTAATACATATAATAAATGAAAAAAAATAAAATGAGGTTCTAAAATCATGTCTATTTTAGTTATTGTAACTAATTTCAGCACTTTTGAAATAAAATTACCAAACATATGTATACTGCTTTTAAGTTATACAGTAGTTTTAAAAGTATAATTAACCAAATATCTACTGATTAACTTCACAGCTGATTATTCTTTCAGCACAGCTAACAGTGATTATTATAAAAGTTACAGCAATACCAAACTGGCCCTGAGTCTTTTAGAATCTTGTCCAAAGGGTGATGTTGGGATTTTGGATTTCATAAGTCGGAAGATTTCATATAGTATATGACTTATGATGGATGATTTCACACATCAATGCTTTGATGTAGATGTGAAATGTTTAGGAAATTGACAAAATTTGATCATAAGTCTAACCACAACTCAAAATCACAAGCAATTACAGATTTTATATACCTTAAACATTTACTTAAAAAAAACATCAAATGAGGGGAGACTGTTTGCTCTCTCTAAAAGCTCCATCTCTATCAGACTCTATGGCCCAGTTTGGAAATGCTTTCTAAACTGCTTTTTGGGGTCAAAAGTGATTCCGAACTATGTCTAGAGTGTTTGGTAAAATTTTAGAGAAGTGCTTTTGGTTACTTTTGACTTCCCCAATAGCAGTTTTGAGAAGCTATTTTTTGTAACTTTTAGAAAACTGCTTCCCACGAAGCAGTAATGAAAAGACAATAGATTATTGATATATACGTAATATATATGGCAATAGATTACAAAAAAAAAAAAGTAATAATGTGTTATGGTCACATAAAAATAAAACAAATTATTTATTTATTTTATAACATGTTTATGGTCACATAAAAATAAAACAAATTATTTATTTTCAAAATTTCTTTAATATTCATTTATATCCTTTCTAGTAATTTTACACAGTCAAGCACTTTTTACTTACAGTTTACCAAACACATTGAAATTTCTTTTGGTTCTCACAGCACTTTTAAAAATCGATTTACCAAACACTCAATTGATTCTTCTCATAACATATCCAAAAGCAATTCTCCCCGCAACATAACCAAAAGCAATTCCCCTCAAAGCACAACAATGCCAAACAAGCCTATGTCTCTCTAAACCCATGTTTTCTCACTATAGGGGTATTTGGGTCATTACATATGTCACTTTTATTTGGCACCCTTATTTTGTAACGCCATGAACCGATGACCAAATTAAAATTTGGCACCAAGACTCAAAGTTCACTTTTCGCTGGAAATTTCGTCCGACTTGCGGTTTTCAGCTAAACAAACCCCCTTAAACCCTCTCATAGTAAAATTTTCCATCACTTTCTCGAGAAAAAAATAAAATAAAATAAAATAAACCCGAAATGGCGGCCAGATTCACCCTCCGTCTCAGATCCCAACTCCTCAACGCCCTCCACCACAATCCCCGAATCATCACCACTACCTCCATCAAATCTCATCCCTCCATTCTCTCCTCGCTATCCGATCTCCGCCGCCACGACCAAATCTCCTCCCTCAATTTCCACCGCCTCCTCTCCACCGCCCGACGCAATCCTACTCGTTCCAACCGCGTTGATATCGGCGCCCGAGCCCGGCAGCTCCAGAACCGCCGTCTCTGGACCTATGCGCTCACCTTCAGCTGCATCGCTGGCTTCATCGTTATCGTCCTCAACAACTTCCAAGACCAGTTAGTCTTCTACGTGACTCCAACCGATGCTCTCGAGAAATACTCATCGAATCCTACTAAATCCAAATTCAGACTCGGCGGTCTGGTCCTCGAAGGCAGCGTCGCGCACCCGCCGTCGTCGACGGAGATGGAGTTTGTCGTGACGGATTTGATCACAGACATTCTGGTCCGGTACCAGGGCTCGCTGCCCGATTTGTTCAGAGAGGGACACTCCGTGGTCGTTGAGGGTTTTGTGAAGCCGATCACTGAGGAGATAAAGAACGCGAAAACGGAGAAGAGCATATCGGAGAAGGCTAGAGGCGGAGACGTCTATTTTTCAGCGACGGAGGTTTTGGCCAAGCACGACGAGAAGTACATGCCTCAGGAGGTTGCGGCCGCGATTGAGAAGAACAAGAAGACGATAGAGGAGCAGCAGCAGCAGCAGCAGGTGGAGGGAGGTAAAGAATCGTAATTTGATTAATGGATATGATTTATTCGGGTTTGATTAATTGATACTTAGTTTTGATTAGTAATTATATACTTGTATTTTGTTTAGAGAGGCTCAATTTTGATAGTGATCATAATTCTTTTCCCGCGATAATTTCGAGGGATCTCAGATTTTTACATTGTTGTATTGATGAATAAATGCTAATTGAAAATCACGTTTACGCCAAAAATTTGGGCAATTTTCCTCTTGATTATAGAAAAGCTGTTTGTGCTTTTCCATTTGTTAGTATTGAAATTTATGTTTGAATTCAATTCATTGATCAGGTTTCGACTAATTTTTTTTATGTGACATGTGAATTACTTGATAGTTGGCTTAGTTTTTATTGATATTGTCTGCAATGTCTTTGGCAGAAGTATGTCTAAATTCTAATCCTGGTTTTAGTGGGACATTTCTCATGAACAGAGGAAATTGGAACATGGTTGTCCTCAAGAAATGCTATCTATTTCTTTCTAATTCGTTTCTGCCAATCTATTCAAACTCATGTAATTTATCTCATTAGTTGTTGTGAGGTTGGATGCTTCAACTTTCTGTTAGGTAGAAGAACATGATTTAAGCAAACCAACTAGCCTTTAACGCTCCACAAATTCTAGAAATATAGCAAACAAGTCGAACCCATAACGCTACCAGACCAGATAGTTAATTGGTATCATGCCTGTTCAAGCTTAATACTGCTTTCCCGAACACCCTTGCTAAGATTTGCTTTAGAGGAAGCTTTTACCTCTATAGGCTGCTCGATTACAAAAGGAATGTACTGCATTTAAGTTTGGTATAGTGGTGAGATCCGATTTATTTGATCTCTAAACCTCTTGCTCCACTACAAGGGTATTGACCAACTAGATCGAGGATAAGTGCTTGAATCATGTCATTGGCATCAAGGTCATTGTTTGGAGATACCCATGGAATTCATGAATGCTTGGAATCTGTTTATACACTAATTTATCGTCATCATGACAAGACGTTATACAGAGATTTCTTTAAGGATTAGTCATTGTCTAAAACTGATGGTATCCTATACATGACTGGGTTGCATTTAAATTTGAGCAAAATGCCGCCTCAGATGTAGAAGTTTTCACTTGGCTCTGAGGGTTGGTGATGTAATTGTTCAATGTATTATACAGGCAATCTTTTATTCTTATTGATAGTTTTTTGAAATGACATATCTATAATAGTTTCTGTGAAACTGTTTGGAATTAGACTATGTAGAAGGAAACTGATATTAGCTTATATACAAGAATATTGTACTCACGAGCTCAGTGAGGGCATCGAATGTCAAAAATGGAGGGATGCTTTACACAATTTTAATTTGGCACATCAACACTAATAGAGGATCCTAATATTGCTTCGTCAAATTGCGCATGAGGTGCCTATCACTTGTTCTGCATATGTTTATTCTGCTCTGTGTGACTTCATTCCTCTTATGTGTGTGTGTGTGTGTGAGAGAGAGATATACGAATCTAACGATTGAAGGGAAACTGGAGAATCTCGACTGTTCTAGTATTAACTCTATCAACTGAAGCAATTCCTCAATGTATCTAAGATTCTCTATTGAGAAAGCTTGCACTGGTTTCTGGTTATAATATAGAAATTTAACAGTCGTGTAGACTTGAGATTATTACGAAGATGAAGATGGCTCATGGGTGATTTGGTGCGCAGAAAAATGTTATAAACTTGTTATATTGTGGTCGACTACCTTTTTTTTTTAATAATGTTTTTGTTATATTAAAATTGGATACTGTTTTTGGACAATGATATATCCGATGTTAGCACCAAAATCTGCCTTACCCGGTACGTTTTAATCATTAAACATAATTTTACATTTTTACCAAGTAAGAACGATGAAGCCTGAAGGTAAGGGTGGGCATGGGTTGGGTTCGACTTTACCCAAACCAGACCGTTATAAAATCGGTTTCATTTTTTACAACCTAAACCAAACCAATAAAAATCGGTTTGGTTTAACGGTTTTAGAAATAATTATATTATTTTTTATTTGAATAAATTTAATAATATCAAATTATCAATAAGATAAATAATAATACTAATTTATAATACTAAATTTAACTCAAGTACAGAACGATAATCGTTTAAAAAAAAAAAAAAAAAAAAATCAAGTGTAGGATGTCCAAAACTTATAAAATAAAACTAAATAGCTTAAGCTTCTAAATTAATAATATCTACCACCGTCGAAGCAACCACGTTGAAGTTTCGAAGTTCACTTCTTGTTGCACTGGGTTAACTTTAGTTTTTATTTGTTTTCTCTGATAATTTAAGTAGTAATAATAATGATAATAATAATATATATTTAAGTATGTAGTTTGGGTTGGGTTATACAGTTTGATAAAACGCAACCCACAAACCAACCAAAACCAATTGGGTTGCTAAAAAACAACACAATCAGTTTATTTTATTTAACGAAACCAAACCAACCCGCTTAAATTGGTTTGGTTTGGGCGGGTTGATCGGTTTGGCGGTTTGCGTCCCCACGCCTACCTTAAGGTATACTGAGCACTCGTGTACCTAAAGATGCTTTCTATGAAATATTTACTCAGCTGAAAATTGGCATAATCGAGTGTCATTTAGATAGTTAATTAAACAAATATATTAAATCTTGTAACAGAAGCATATAAGGTCCCATGGTCTAGTGGTTAGGACATTGGACTCTGAATCCAGTAACCCGAGTTCAAGTCTCGGTGGGACCTTTCTATTACAATTTTTATTTTGTGAAATAATTTATTGGTTTTTGCTTCTTCTTTTTTTATCTTTTTTTTTTCTTTCTAATTTTTGATTTATTAATGTTTTTTTTTTTTGGTGAAATAATTTATTGGTTTTTTGCTTTTTTTATCTTTTTTCTAATTTTTTATTTATTAATGTTGTTTTTTTTTTATTGTCAAATATTTTTATTGGTTTTTGATCTATCATAAAAAAAAAAAATAAAAATAAAAATGTGATTTTTTTTTTTTTTAATTTTCGATTAATTAATGGTTTTGTATTTTTTATTTTTATTTTTTGGAGGAAATAAATAATTACTTTCTCATGTGGCAATAACTCAATAGATAAAAACAGACACGACTTCTAATCCAACTATCCCAGTAATAAACACGATTGCTTTAATCTAATGTTAGCAAGAAGGGAACCCAAAAATGAAACACACAGGTGTTTTATTTGGGTGTGGATAGTATTTGATTTTAAGAAAAAATTAATAATAATTCAGTGTATAGTAATAATAACTCATTTTATGGTTTCAACGGATTCAGTTTCAAACCGAATTTGTCGAAACCACAAAAACTCGGGTTTAGTAAGTATAAATAGGACTAAAAAAACAAATTCAACGAAAACATAAACAAGAAAAATGATGAAATGAAGAAAAAAAAAATGGCTATAGTGCTTGCTTATAAGAACTTTTTATGGTTTCAATGAATTCGGTTTCAAACCAAAACCGACGAAACTCAGGTTCTCATAATTAAACTACAAAAAATATGTATAAATTTGGACTAAGTATACAAGTTGAATTTAAATATAACCAACATAAATGACTAATTTTGTTTTTTATAAAAAAAATGGCTATAAAACTTGCATATAATATAATAGCTCATTTTTGTGGTTTCATTGGATTCGGTTTGAAACCGAATCCGCCGAAACCACAAAAACTCTAGTTTAATGAGTATAAATTGAACTAAAAAAACAAATTCAATAAAAATATAAACAAGAAAAACGATCAAATGAAAAAACTTTGGCTATAGTTCTTGCATATAAGACCCTTTTTTTTTTGTTTCAACTTTCAATGGATTCAGCTTCAAACTGAAACCGTCAAAATTTGAGTTCTCATAGTTAAGTTACAAAAAATAAGTATAAACTGGATTAAGAATACAAGTTGAATATAAATATAAGCAACAAAAATGGCTAAATGAAAAAAAAAAATGACTTTAAAACTCGGTTTTAATTAATATAAATTGAACTAAAAAAAAAATCAATGAAAATATAATCAAAAAAATGGCTATATTGCTTGCATAATATATATATATTTTTTTGTGGTTTCAACGAATTCGGTTGCTGAAACTTGGGTCCTCATAGCTAAGATACGCAAAATAAGTATAAATTGGACTAAAAATACAAGTTGAACGTAAAATATAAGCAATAAAAATGATTAAAGGAAAAAAAATGGCTTTAATTTAAAACTTGCATATAATATAATAACTTTTTTTTTTTTGATAGATTCGGTTTGAAACCGAATCCATTAAAACCACAAAAACTCGGGTTTAATGAGTATAAATTGGGCTAAGAAAACAATTCAATGAAATTATAAACAAGAAAAATGATCAAATTAAGAAAAAAAAAAAAAAATGACTATAGTGCTTGCATATAATTAGAACTTTTTTCGTGGTTTCAATGGATTCGGTTTCAAACCGAAACTGTTGAAACTCGAATTCTCATAGTTAGGCTACAAAAAATAAGTATAAATTGAACTAAAAATAAAAAGTTGAATGTAAATATAAGCAACACAAATGACTAAATGAAAAAATGGCTTTAAAACTTGCATATAATATAATAGCTCATTTTTTGGTTTTGATGGATTCAGTTTGAATATAAATTGGACTAAAAAAAATTCAATGAGAATATAAACAAGGAAAACGATCATATGAAAAAAAAAAAAAAAAAAAAATGGCTATAGTGCTTGCTTATAAGAACTTTTTTATGATTTCTAACCAAAACCGTCGAAACTCAGGTTCTCATAATTAAACTACAAAAAATATGTATAAATTTGGACTAAGTATACAGGTTGAATTTAAATATAACCAACATAAATGACTAATTTTTTATTTTTTATTTTATAAAAAAAATGGCTATAAAACTTGCATATAATATAATAGCTCATTTTTGTGGTTTCATTGGATTCGGTTTGAAACCGAATCCGCCGAAACCACAAAAACTCTAGTTTAATGAGTATAAATTGAACTAAAAAAACAAATTCAATAAAAATATAAACAAGAAAAACGATCAAATGAAAAAACATTGGCTATAGTTCTTGCATATAAGACCCTTTTTTTTTTTTTTTTTTTTCAACTTTCAATGGATTCGGCTTCAAACTGAAACCGCCAAAATTTGAGTTCTCATAGTTAAGTTACAAAAATAAGTATAAACTGGATTAAGAATACAAGTTGAATATAAATATAAGCAACAAAAATGGCTAAATGAAAAAAAAAAAAAAAAAAAAGACTTTGAAACTCGGTTTTAATTAATATAAATTGAACTAAAAAAAAAAATCAATGAAAATATAATCAAAAAAATGCCCAAATGAAGAAAAAAATGGCTATAGTGCTTGCATAATATTTTTTTTTTTTTTTTTGTGGTTTCAACGAATTCAGTTGCTGAAACTTGGGTCCTCATAGCTAAGATACGCAAAATAAATATAAATTGGACTAAAAATACAAGTTGAACGTAAAATATAAGCAATAAAAATGATTAAAGGAAAAAAAATGGCTTTAATTTAAAACTTGCATATAATATAATAACTTTTTTTTTTTTTTGATAGATTCGGTTTGAAACCGAATCCATTAAAACCACAAAAACTCGGGTTTAATGAGTATAAATTGGGCTAAGAAAACAAATTCAATGAAATTATAAACAAGAAAAATGATCAAATTAAAAAAAAAATGACTATAGTGCTTACATATAATTAGAACTTTTTTCGTGGTTTCAATGGATTCGGTTTCAAACCGAAACTGTTGAAACTCGGATTCTCATAGTTAGGCTACAAAAATAAGTATAAATTGAACTAAAAATAAAAGTTGAATGTAAATATAAGCAACACAAATGACTAAATGAAAAAAATGGCTTTAAAACTTGCATATAATATAATAGCTCATTTTTTGGTTTTGATGGATTCGGTTTGAGTATAAATTGGACTAAAAAAAATTCAATGAGAATATAAACAAGGAAAACGATCATATGAAAAAAAAATAAAAAAAATTGCTATAGCGCTTGCATATAAGAACTTTTTTGTGGTTTTAATGGATTCAGTTTCAAACCGAAGCCGTCGAAACCGCTGAAACTCGGGTTCTCATAGTTAAGTTACAAAAAATAAGTATAAATTAGATAAAATCCACCTTCATTTATTAGATAAAATTCCTTTCCAAAAATGGGCCTGGGCCTATTGGGTCTCACTTCTGGGCTTTTGCTGCGTGGCTGAGCACGTCACCTGTTTTAGCCGGCCCGACAGGTCACATAAGCGGGTAATAATGTAATATCTGTCTAACCACGTGATTTCAATGTGTTTTGTATGACGTGTCAAACCACATCATTAGGTCTTCGTTGACGTGACTTAGCACGTCAGCAACAATCCACCCATTAAAAGTAGTCCAAGAAATACCCAATAAAAGCCCAATAAGATAATTAAGTACCATCTCTCACTCTTCACTCCTATTAAAAGCGAGTTAGGAACCTCTTTTTGGTCCTTATTTTTCCTTGTCATTCTTCAAGTGTAATTCAAATATCAAGTTTTATGAGAGAAAAAAAAAGTAAATCAATCCTGACTATGTATTTTATATTTTGCTTAGGTGTCATTAGATTATGGAAAGTTAAGGAAAAACAAGACAAGTAGAGGATCTTGATCCATTAAAAGCCCAATTCATTATATTCAATAACAACACTCTGTTTGTGCTGCGTGTAATTAGCAGGACCACGAACGATGTTTAAAACGGCAGCGTATAAGGAAACGAAAACGAAAACGAAAACGAAACCACAACAAAAGCTCCGTCCCCATCCCGAACCTGGTGTCACAGTATTTGGATAACCGACCACCGTGTCGTGTATGTGTGTGTGTTCCTTTATACCAGAGAACCGATCTCGTATTCTCTCATATATCATCGTCGTCAAATCAAAACCCTCGCTCGTCCTTCGATTCTTTATTGTCACTGAAATCACACTAAACTAGACAACAAAACCGACCTTTCCATTTTCCAGCGAGACCCATTTTTGGATCTTCAATTAAGTTTCGACGATGAATGTTAGCAACAACTCAAATGAACCAATCGAGTGGGAGACGAGGCCAAGTGGCATGCTCGTGCAGAGAAGAGACGGCGACGGCGACGGCGACGGCGATCATCATCAAGTTGAAGATGCTGCTGCTTCTGCTTCTTCTTCTTCACTTGTGCCCAATATCAAGATAAATGTCGCTCATGGTCCTTCAACGTACGAGGTTCACGTCCTGCTCTCTCTACTTTCGGTAAATTCTTCTTAATATTTTGCTTTTTATATACTCGTCATAGATTGGTTCGATTTTGTTGTTACTGTGCGGCTGTTTTTTGGTTACTTGGGATATTTTGGTACTCTTTAACATTTTGCGGCGTTGTTTTTAATTCCTTTAAATGTGGTTTTCGTGTTCTACTTATTTTGTTGTTAGTGAATTGTTTTATGTAATGCACTAACAACTTTCAAAACAGTGTTAGTATTTTCTGTGACTTTTGTTTGTTTGCTCAATTTTTCATTGAAATAGTACAAATTTGCTCTTGGTGTTTTATTTTTAATTTTTAAACTATATTCTGTGTGGGGATGTAAGTTTTTGACAATGAAGTGTTTTTATGTTTGTTTCCTCTTGGTGAAAATTTGGCTAATTGATTAATAAAATTTGATTGTGCTATATGATTGAATTGGGGTATGTTTATGTATTTTGGGTTTTTAATGTTAATGAAAGGGTATGTGAAGAAAGCGATTGTGGAGCAATTGGGATTGGAGCTGCAGCAGCCAAAGGTTTTGTTCAGAGGAAAAGAGAAGGAGGACAGTGAGCATATACACACTTCGGGTGTGAGAGAGAATTCAAAGCTTTTGCTTTGGGAGAATTGATGAGTAAAGAGGAGCAGCGTGAGGAGGTGCAGGATAGTGAAGAGATGAGAAAGGCTTTACAAGCAGTTGCTGGAGTCAGAACAGAGATTGATAAGCTTTCAGAAAGGGTAAATTTATATACTCTGTCATTGCTTATTTTAAGTATTTTAAGTTAAAACTCCATTGGGGCTAACTTGGAATCTCTTGTTTTTTTTAGGTGGATGTGTTGGAAGTGGCTGTGAATTGCGGGACCAAGATTGCTGTTGAAGAGTTTGATGTTTCAGCTGAGTTACTCATGAGGCAGCTGCTGAAATTGGATGGTATTGAGGCTGAAGGTGAAGCAAAAATGCAGCGAAAGGCTGAGGTTGGTATTTTATGGCATTGTGGTTACATTTCATTCCATATGTTTATTATATTTTCATCTTTATTATATTTTCTTGAACACAAGTCTTTTTCAAGCATCTAATATGTTTTTAACTAGTTTGAATTTTAAATGAATTGTTGGGTGCGTACAAATATGTTGTTTTCCCTGTCTGGTGTTTCATTTCGGTTAGAACAGAGTCATAAAACTAATGTCAATCGGGAGGTCTAATAACGAAGTCAATAGTATATTAGTAGTGACTTTAATACACTGTTGCATTGAGATCTAAGTATCTGCCCAGAATGTTTGACTTAGTTTCATTTAGCATACTCATATTGAAATGCAATTCTTATCAATGAATCTAACAAGAATATGTCTTCGGAGCAATTTCGTTTTCTTTTGGCTAATTTATCGGTGGATCTTCCACAATGTATATAATCTTACATTAATATGGCAGTGTAGTTGCAGATGATACCGAGAAATTTATTAATTGGGTTACTTTTGTAATGTGTGATTGGAAGTCTTTTTTTTTTTTTGGGTAGTGTTAGAACCGTTTGAGTTTGACTTTGATGTCACCAAAATCTGCCTTGATTGGGTTATGGTATTAACCTCTGGTATTGTGAAACTGACTTTAGAAAGAATTGAAACCGGGAAAGTTAATTCATTTGATAGTTTGAGCATAACTGTGGGTGCATTTGACTTAGAGTAATACACAAGCTTGCTTTATGGTGCCGATAAGTTGGTGCATAATAAAAGAATAAAAGATGCAATGAAACTTACCAATTTTTCTTGTACTTTTTTTTTTTCTTGCTGTCTGTGCTTTTAGAGATTGTGTAGATGGCATGCTATTTTAATTTCCTCAGCATCCAATTTATGGTAGTGTTTCTCTCAAGAATCATTCATGACTCATATTATCTATCTTTCTGATGCATCCTTTAATGTCTTTGAGTGAATTGTGATTTAGCTTCGGATGCTACTTCCTACATCATGAGTTCATGACTCAAAAGCATGGCATGGAGGGATGCATTTTCTAAATTGTATTCATGATTGTCATTACATGAGCTGAATACTGGGCAATGTATCTTCCATTTCATGGCATGATTCGTGAAATCTGCTGTTGGAAAACATTATAGGGTAATACTACTTTTTTGTCATGTTGATCACAAGGGAAAACTGTTAAGACTGTCCATGTAACTCTTTGAAGCTTACTTTTGTGGCAAGGTTTCAAAAAACTATACATATAGCCTGTGAGTTATGTTTATCATCATTTAGTATGTGTTGCATCAACTCATAGATCCCTTGAACAGGTACGCCGTGTCCAAAAGTTCCATGAGGCACTGGACAATCTAAAGGCGAGAAATTCCAACCCATTCAGTGACAGTAGTAATTCTGTCACTGTAACAACCCAATGGAGACCTTTGATTCTGGAATGGGAAGCTTGAATCCTCCTCCATCAATGCCATCCTCAACTAACATAAAACGGATTGGGAACGTTTGATTAGTATAATATTTTTCCTGATATTTTATTCCATGTAACGTTTTGTGAAATATGATATATAGCTTGCAGAACACTTTTTACTGTTTTCACTGCCCATTTAATGCTTAAGTTTTGCTTTGTGTTGGACACCTTATAACTCTGAAATGAACTTGAGCAATAAGAATCTGAATATTTTGGATTTATATTTGATTGCATGATGTAATTTACCATATAAATCTTTAGTTTCTTACCGTGCTACTCACTGCTACCTATATTTGACTATGGGAAGATATTTGTATGTATCTTCTAATGTAAAATCAAATATTGGGATGATGCATTTCGACACCGTTTTTGTTCCCATTGTTCTGCATAGAGTTTTCTCTCTGTCCTTGTCCAGCTAGCTAGAACATAGGCTTTTCTTCTCCATGAACTGCAGAATCCCCTATCTTGAGCAGTGGCAGCTTGTTGCTCAGACGCATCACAGTGTAGAAGCTATGCCCATTATTAGTGCTGCCCATACCTGACCAAGACCTGTAGGGGAACAAGGTTGGGAATGAAGGAAGATCTTGTCTATCCTGAAGTTTGGAAATTCAACTTTTCAATACAAAAAACTTACTTGCTGGTATGCTATCGGAACAACCGAAGCAGCTGCCGCTACTGGTTTTGAGGTTTGGTGTTTTACTCTTTTATCTTTGATTTTGTTTGACACAAGTACCTAGTTATATAAGGAGGCACAAGTATTGAGTATGTGTTTTGAAATTGTTAGAGCTAGGTTCCTTAGAAGAATCTAATGTTGACTTGGAATCACTATCAGAGAAGAATCAGATGTTATGGAATCTAGCAGTATCAATGTATCGTATGATAGGAGCTTCCATTTTATGGTGTTTTTAGTTGTAGGGTGACCACTATTATTGTTATTTAGGACGGTATGTTCGTCATCATCGTCTCATCAACACATACCGGTGTATCTTTGATCCACCAATAGGATTTTTCAGGAGTCATAGATATATCTGGGTTACTGTGTGGGTGATTGCATCGAATCTGTGAGATTTGTGTCTTAGTTAAAGATCTGAATTCTTTTACTCTTCTTACCAATAATTAATCTGGAGTGAATTTGGAATTGCATATAAAACTATATGATTCTGTTCACATTGGTTCTCAGATCCCACTTTTGCGTCCGGTTCACGTGGGCTGTTTTGGCAACTGAATTTTAGAAAATTCTTGGATTATAATACTACCAACTTGTGTAAGCCTGTAAGGTTTCCAACAACTAGGCTTTTGTATTTGTATTACAAAAGCCTAGTGTTGAATCAGCACATCCCCACCTTGTTCATAAAAATAAAGCAAATGTGGGGAGATCTCTCTCCTATGGAATTAGCTATCCGGGCAGTGGTCAGGTTCGACAAATCCCTAGCTCGGTTTTAGTATCGTTTTCGAATTAAGTGGACCAGCTGTTGTAGCAATTATTGAAATTGATGAATTGTGAACGGAGGAATTTTGAAGGGAAAAGCATATATAACATGCTAAATTCTCGATTAAGATTAATTTAAGCATCCGTTACCTAATTTCTACCACTCTAGCCGAATTAATTAAACAAATGAATATAAAATAAAACCTTGTTACTTCTTTTCTGTCTCACCTAATTTTGTTATAAATCAAAATCACGAGTCACGAGCACGTTTTGGTTGAATTTTCAACCATCGATTGGACCAAGGAGCTAGCCAGCTTTTTCATTAAGCATATGTGAATTGGTGCCTTGGTGCCGTTGGTGGGTTCACATCAACTTTTTAAGAATTTTTTATTAATTTATTTTTTATGTATAATTATATATACCGAATACAACTGTCAGAATCTTTTTTTTTTTTTTTGAATTTACAACTGTCGGGACCCGACGAGATAAGACTCTACTAGCACAGTCCGAAATACTATCTCATAATTGGGGAGAGAGCACCCACACTTGGGATTAATGGCCAAGGAGGGACAAATAATATATAAATATATATATATATATATATATATATATATATACACACCAAGGCGTTGAACCGTGGGATGGAGGCTCCCTAGGGAAAGTCCAACCACATTGGCAAGAGGCCATTGGTACAACTATCCGAATCTTAAACATTACACGAGCATGCTTTTTAACATAAAACAACATTAAACGGTGGTCTTTATTTTTATTTATTTTTTTTAACAGTCAACGGTGGTATCTTAACATCTCGTATTAAAAATTGAATGCAAAAATTTACATATTTCTTAGCTTTTGGATTAATTTGCTTAACTATAAAATTCGGAGATTAAATTGGTCGAATAGCATAACCCTCACACTATCTCATCCAAAAAAATATGAACATATAGAAACAATACAAACAACAGTACAAGAAAAAAAAAAAAAAAAAACTATTTACGTCACCGAAATAATTTGAACCCACTTAGAGATTAATTGTTACACCTCTAGCGCCATTAATGTACGGTGAAGGTGCTACATCTTCGGCATACAACGGCGATGTAGAATGCAAGCCATGCTTTCTTGGATCGTATTTTTCTCCGTCACCCCACAGGCCATATGCTTCTTCACCGTGGACGGCGTCATCCCCGATCACGAGCTGCTCCTCTGGCATTCTAAGTGGTATGAACAGCCTTATAGCTAGAAGAATGATGGTTGTGCTAACAATGTTCCATCCGATAACGAACACCGCCCCGGCCAGCTGCTTCAGTAGTTGGATGCCGCCGTTTCCACCGTAGAAGGCGCCCCTTGTGTTGGGCACAGGCAATATTAGCTTGCAAAGCTCTGGCTCGGCTAGTAGACCTGTTAATATCGCACCAAGCAGCCCTGCCACTGCGTGTGTGGAACACACCTAGTGTGTCATCCACCTGTAAATTGTAATCACACAGCACATATCAAATAATGGGCCCCTTTATTGTTAAATCGTTTTTTTTTTTTTTTAATGCATCTTTTACATCGGTGTCTTTCATTCAAATCATGTTAGGTACAATTTGTTACACATGACCTCTTGGCACATGTGGTACTGCATATCCCACTTTCACGTTAATGGTGGACAATTCACTAGTCTTATCATACGTAGTTTACAAACATGTATTCGTGATGTTATGAGATTAGATATCTCATATTATGAAAATAATATATCTAAATCACATACGTAATATTTGATCTGGGTAAATCCCGAAAAACCCTGACTTGTTAGTTATCTAAATATGACGTAATTTCTTTTGATTCATTAATAAAGTCAAGCCCACCTTAGAATTTTGTGTCTATAATTTTTGTATTATTATTTCATTAGTTTCAAAAACAAATCAACCCTTAGAAATTATAAGAATTGTGACACCTACTTGTGTCTATATATGTTTTAATCACACGTACTAATGGGAGATTAATTTGAATTTTGTGTACCTCACTTTTGACTTGTCACTTGAGTTATTTAATTCAATTATATTATATCCATTATCCATACCCTCCTAGACAGGATATAAGTACTGAAAAAGCTTAGACCATTGAGCATTTATTATTATCATAAATAATCGAACAAAGAAACCTCTAGTTAGGTCAAGTCAACAAGAAAGCAATTATATATGATTGTGAAGATTGCAAAAAAAAAAATATATATATATATATATATATATTTTGTTGTGGGCATTTAATAGATCAGGCAGAGACTTTTCAAGATTGGAGTCTTGGGTCATTATTTGATAATTGAAAGATTTAATTTTCTAAAGCTTTTCAATTAATTTTACAGAGGATAAGGAAGCTGCCCTACCACCTATCTATCACATGAAGATGCAATGAATTTTCAACTACTACCACCAGTCCTATTCCTCTTATGAACTGTGGCTGATCCAATAATTATGATGATTATAACTTTAATTTCTTTAAACAAATGTTTTGATTTCGATACTTCATTTATAACCAACATGTAAATGATACTTAAATTAATTGTGCGTTGATAATTTAATTACCTTTTGAAGTAGACTAGACTTTTTGTGAAGGATCATCATGGACACCCATGGAATGCTACCCGAAAGAATCCCAAACACTATAGCCGCCCAGCATTGCACCAACCCTGCAAAGCAAATATTAAAATTTACCCGACTGATTACTGATTCTGTATAGTTGCTAAATTTTTTTTCTTCGAATGCAGAATAAATAAATTTTACCTGCTCCAGGAGTGATGCAAGCGAGCCCGGTTACCATTCCTTGAACGGCGCCAATCACGGAAGGCTTCCCGAAGTAGAACATCAAGAGATGTCCACACAAGCAGGCTGGTGGCTGCGCATATATTGGTGTTCAACACGGCTATTGACGCGTCAATATTGGCGGCGTATGGAGCTCCTCCGTTGAAACCTGACCATCCCATCCACAGCAGCCCGGCTCCCGCAAGCATCAGCAGCACATTGTTTGGTGGAAACCTCTCCCTGTCACTCTTAAGCCTCGGCCCAACCTATATGATTAAACCCAAATAACATAAAAATTCTGATCACCCAACTTTTAAAGATCCTGTAACACATCAAAGTTTAAACACAGGAGCTTAGATAATTACCCAATAAGCGGCGGTGAGACCGGCGATTCCGGAGGAGAGATGGATGACAAATCCACCGGAGTAATCAATAACACCCCAGTGATAGAGAAATCCACCACCCCAAAGACTGAAAGCACCAACAGTGTAGGAAAATATGAGCCAAAGAGGCACGAAAGCCATCCAAGCTTTGATGTTCATGCGAGCAAGAACCGACCCAGCTAGCAAAATCACCGTAATAGCCGCAAAAGTGAACTGAAAATATACAAGCGTAGCCATCGGATAAAACGGCTGGGTCACTTCAAGACCGCCAGTGGCATTCCTGTGTTCGCTTTCGGGGATTCTAGCTCTGGAGAGCAGTTTGTCCGAGAACAGGCGCGCCTTTGCCCCAGAAAGGAAGGAGTTCGTCACCGAAAGCCATTCGGTAGCCAACGAGGACCCAGCAAATGAGCACAGCAGCGAAGGCGTAGAGGGCCATGAAAGCAGAGTTCACGGCCCATTTTTTCTTCACTACACTTGCGTATAGGATCACTAGTCCTGGCATGCTCTGTATACCCACCAGCGTCGCCGCCGTCATCTGCCATGCGTTGTCTCCTTTGTTTAGCCATCCGGGGACTGCCGGGAGGTCCTCCTGGTAGCCTAACGACATGGATCAACTTTCGGTTGAAAGATCAGATTTGCACAGAATTCCCTCTCAGGACTCTCTAAACGAAACCAAGTCTGAAAACTGGGCTCCAAAGAGCAATATTATAAATTTGATTATTGGTCTTGTGTTGAGGAAATTTGTATATAAGGGCGGCTGGTTGGCTTGCGGGAAAAGGTGGAAAGTGAGAGAAAAATCTATAGAAGGTTCGTGTGAAAGAGAAAAACTTGTATGGGCATGGAACCGTCCAATTAAAGTGTATCACACAGTACTTTAAAAATATGTTTTTATTCTTCTAGTGTACATAACACACTTTCATAGGACGGTTCTATTGCCATATCAATAAGATCGTTCCATGTAAGTTTTTCTCCGTATGAAAATGAAATTGAATTACTGGCCATTCACAGTTGGGAAATTTATGACGACTCAAAGATCGTACCATGGTTGTTGAAGATCTGTCCTCTTTGGGTGGGAATCCTTATATATTTTTATTATTATTAATTTTAGACTAAACGAAAGAGAGTTGCGGTCAACTTTAGACGAAATACTGTTTATTTTGAAACTCTAGTTTGGTTTTATCGAGGCTTGGGTCAGGTCATCCACGTGGATTGGTGATGGTTTGACTAATAGTTGTTGGTATGTTTCAAACTAACAATGATGCCGTGTGAGTTGTGGAAGAAGCAAATTGACTTGATTAAAACATGTTTCCAGAAGATTAGGGCCTATCCTGCAGGCGTTTTTTTAGCTTATTTTTGTTTTTGTTTTTCAAAAATGATTTTGAATTTACGTTCGTTAACCGTTTTTTATTTTATTTTCAAAATACAAAAACAAAATGAAAAACAAAACAAGTATTAAAAGTGGAAATTTTGAAAAACAATTTTTTGTTTTTTTTTTTTTTTTTTGTCTTGAACGAAATCTTCATCAGATATCTTCATCTTCTTTCTTCCTTCACAACTCTTCCTCCTCCTCTGCTCACCGCCGATCGCCACACGCCGCCGCCGATCTAGTCTTCTTCTTCTTCTTCCTCTTCCTCTTCCTCCTCTGCTCGCCGCCGATATGGTCTTCTTCTTCTTCTTCTTCTTCCTCCTCCTCCGCTTTCTGCCGATATGGTCTTCTTCTTCCTCTTCCTCCTCCGCTCGTCGCCGATTTGCTCTGCTTCACCTCTTGCCGCCGATCTGCTCTGCTGAGTCGCCGATCTGGTCTTCTTCTTCTTCTTCCTCTTCAGCTGTTAACTTTTGTTTAATTTATAAATTAGTTAATAAAATTTTTATTGGTAATTATTTAATCAATTTGTTTGTAATTGTTATAATATTAAACAAAATGTAAAAATTGATATTTCAATTTTCAATAGTTTTCAATTAGCTTATTAGGCGCGTTTTTCCCGTTTCTATTTTCAAATATGGATTTCAGTATATACTACCAGACGCGTTTTTTAATTTTGAAACCAAAACCAAAAACACTGTTTTCATTTTCATTTTTCTTTTCGAAAAATAACAACTGAAAGACGCTTATAGGACGGCCCCTTAAATATATCAAAATGACATTACAACACAAAAATGAAATTTTCAGAATTTGTATGAAATATTTTTGTAATGTAAAAGATAATTTAAATTTTTTATTTTGATATCTAATTTATTTTTAAGTAAACGCTATAATTACAGATGAAGAATTATATTGCAATTCCATAATTGAGATTATTAATTAAAGTATTTATTGAAATAATAAAATAATAATTGTGGTAGCCAAAAATGGCCCAATGGCCCAACATGCCAAGACCCAATCCCTACAAGTCCAACCCAAGCCCATTGTGTTGGGTCGACCCAACACAGGTGCCAGCAGAGGCTACCGTTGAAGATACATTCAAAGTGTTCAGTTACGAAAAGATCAAGTAACTTCCCATTGAGAGGAAATCTCTCCTAAAATCACGTCCACTATCAAATGCAGATAGTAGACGTTAGAACCAAGGCACCTAATAAAATAGGGGAGGCCCCTCCACTAGAATTCTCTCGAAACTCTCTCAACTAAAGCTTGCAATTAGCGTATTGAAATTCTGATCCCACCACATTCCGGCCATCGGAACTCACTCATCAGTCATCTGACTGCCTTGCTCAGCCCAAGCATATCTAAGGCTATCATCAAGCCCCCACCTTTTTCCTTTTTCTGCCTTATATTTCTATTTAAAGTTCTTTTGCAGGTTCAGCGAAGTTCAGACGACAACACATAGACGATAGTCGACATCAACCAATCAACTTCCAACCTAGTTACTTTGGGCCTGATTCTACCCGACCCGTTTGACGTACCAAGTCGTTCGACCACCTACAATAATAATGATAATGATAATAATAAATCCGCTCCACGTTGAACTAGAATATTTTTATTTTACGTCTTTCGATTTCGAAGTCAAAATTAAGAGTACTTTCCAAGAAACTAATTGAGGAAGAAAAATAATTGATTAATTTCTTGAGAATGTGAGTCACCAATTTTAATAACATTAATATATATATATATATATTCAGCGGAATAAACCATGTAGTTCTACCCATATAGTCAACCTTGGTGCCCCTAAGGTGAGTCACCAATTTTAATAACATTATATATATATATATATATATATATATATATATATATATATATATTCAGCGGAATAAACCATGTAGTTCTACCCATATAGTCAACCTTGGTGCCCCTAAGGGCGTAGTTCAGCTGACAGATGGATGAGTTTGAGATTTGAATAAATGACTCACAAATCAGCGACTCGAATCCTACTGATAGCAAAAAGTTTCAAACAAAATACATGGTCTATTTAGATAGGTGGATACAAAGATACTATATATATATATATATATATATATATATATATATATACAGATTTTCTATTATCAGTTCGAACTGATAATAATATATCAGGACGAAGAATGTGGATCACTAGATTTACATACTTTGACTCAAAGTGTATGCACTTGTTAAAACTTCTCCATAATTTGTGATCCACATTCTTCATCCTGATATATTTATTGTTAGTTCTAACTGATAAGAGAAAGACTAGTTGTATATATATAAAAGGACTTAAATCGTTGGTCCAAAAATGGTGTCTCAATTTATGTCAAAAAAAAAAAAAAAAAAAAAACAAATTGAGCTATCTTTAACAGTTTAACTGCAAGAATAGATAACTCTGTTAACTCTGTTACTTCGCCAAGAATAACTAAATAATAATAATAATTGAGATACCTTTAACTGCAATCAATTATCAATTGGATATTAAAGGAGTTTTCAGCCAAGTAAAAAAAAAAAATTATAGTAACCGATAAAGTTGTCTTACAAGGCTCTTTAGCTGTTGAAAAATCAGGAAGATTAGAGTTGAAAACATGGTAAGTGGTGTGACCTTTGGTGGATAATTGAGGCTGCTTTAATCAGAATTTTTCCTGTAAACATCAACTCAATTCTCCTTGGTTAGATATGAAATCAAAATCATGTAAAATGTAATTCCATCACGTCCATTCTCTCTCTTCACTTATATGATTATCTTCTATTACAAAACAAAAAGATTCGTGATTATCTGATTCTCGGATGTCGTTTTCATTTTAAAAATATTAATAAAAAACGATTTAAAAAAAAAAAATTTATGTCAGAAATTATGATTTGAACATTAGATCTCTATGATAATCTGACTTTGTACTCTCTTTGAGCTGAGCCCAATATCCTTGGTCTCTTTTATCGACAGGTCAGGGTCCATGTGTTCCAATAATAACATATGGATTGTTGGGCTAAACATCTAATAAGACTGTAAAGAATATATGACTCGAATCCACGACGACGATGATGATATAATAATAATAATTATTATTATTTGATTATTGATATTGTTATTATCGTTAAACCCACCTTATATAACTTAAATCTGGTTAAGAATAAATTAAATTACAAAGTTTTAAGTTTTAAGAGACGTGTAACACCGAGTGATATTTATTCAATTTGATTCGATGGAAGAACGATTTGTGATGCCTATTTAATCAAATGTAAAGTGTTGTCATAATCTCATTAAAGAATCGGTAACTACGTTATATATAAATCTAGGGGAACGCTATCTGCATTTTCCATTTGCCTTTTCCACTCATCACTTAACACATATACACTATTTAATTTAATAAAAACTCTCACTATTTATTGCAAAGCTTGTTTACGTTTTTACCCCTTATTAATACCAAACGACTTCCTCGATGGTGTTTCTAGAGGAAATTGTAAGAAATGATCAAAATATTTATAGGTTTATTGTTTTTAGCCATAATTTATATTTGATTATATTTGATTATATTTATCACCTTTAGCCTTTAACAGAAAATATTGCCCTCCATTTTATCTTTAATTCATCCACCCAAAATTTTGGAAATCAACTGGCATGTAACTTGAAAATCATTGACATGTAAATTGAAAGTCAATTGACATATATTTTAAAACTTAACTAACATGTAACTTGAAAAATCAACTCGCATGTAACTTAGAATCAATGGCATGTACATGTAACTTGTAATCAAATAACATGTAACCAAGTTACATGTCAGGTGAAATGAAATTTAGGGGTAATTTTATCCAAAAATTGTCAAAGTTCATAAAAACAATAAAATATAAATTGGTGGCTAAATACAATAAACCAATAAATTTTTTGGCTCTTTATGAATTCACCCCTTGTTTCTATCTCTCACTTTTTTTTTTTTTCTCTCACTTCATTCAATGCCTACCAAACAACAACTTCTACCTATTTACGTTTTTGCTTTTTCTCAACCAAATTAATAATAATAATAATAATTTTTTTTTTTATTCAAGTCTACTCTTTATATTTCTTTCAATTCAGAATTATTTTCTCGAAGTCCACAATCAAAAAGATGGAAGTCCTACATGTGTTGATATTTTTCTAATGCTATGTAATATATTCTTTTTGTTCATAGTTTTTACGGCGCAAGTCCAACAATTTTTTTGAAAGAAAGCAAGAAAAGGGTTTTTTTTATTTTTTATTTTTTTATTTTTTAAAATTCAACTATTTATTATTATCTTTTAATAATAATAATTGGAGCGGTTATTATAATTATTATCTTTTAATTTTAAGTCAACTATTTATTTTTAAGATTACGTTGTTTAGTTTTTTATATTTGATGTTTAATTTGTTAAGTAATCATTTTTTTTGGGTATCTTTTATATTACTTTAAGAATCTTTATATTGTTTTATTTTATTTTTATTTTAAGTTTTTTTAAAAGACAATATTCTATTAGCAGAGGAAAAGCAATCAATTTTGACTTTCGGACTTTCAGTTACATTTGTCAGTTAAAATTTTGATTAAAGGGATTAAATCAATGAATTCATGATAATTTAGGAATTATGGGAATTAAAAACCCATAAATATGAAATTCCAACCCAATACACCAATTTATTATAAAAGAGCATATTTCTTACGTGAAAATTGTCAAAATAACCACTCTAATTATGCGAAATTCTTTTTAACAACATACATAACTTTAATTGTTAATAACCATGTTTTGAAAAAAAAATTCATTGGGTGTCCATAAATTACCAAGATGCCTCTAAATATATATTTCTATTTTGTTTCTTTTCTTCTCTCACTCACCGTCTTCTTCACTGTTCTTGTTCATTCCTCACCTTGTATTCGTTCTTCATCACCGTCCTGCAAATCGAACATCAATGGCCGCACCATTGTTGGCCTGAAGAAAATATTACGAAGATTTCACGAAGGTTTGTTGTCAAAATCGCTTTGAAGATTTCACGAAGTCTCCTGAAGAAAATATCATTCATCTCATAATCTAGTTTGCTCTAAATCGGTAAGTATGATTCATTTGTTCATTAACTGTGTTGAAAATAGTTACTTTAACATGGGTTTAGCTTTAATGCATGGTTTATGTATGTTTTGGTGAAGAATCGATTTCAATAAAACTTAAATTTTTTCCAGAAGATTTCAAGTTTCACGGGTTCGTAAACTTGAAATCTAGTATAAAATCTTGGAATGTTGACAAAACTTGAGATCTGTTTTAAAGCATGATTTCAAGTTTTATACCACAGAAAACGTGAAATGTTTAGAAAAACTGGAAATCTTACAATTTCTTTTGGAAATCATTTTTTCTTCAGGTAAATGGATTACAGGCTGGTAATCAACTACGGTGGGTAGTGGGATGATTTACGATATGTTGGTGGTGATACATTTGTTGAGGTGGTGTCGATTCATTTAAAATATTTAGAGTTAGAGAACTTGGTATACCAATTCACCAACTTGGTATATTTGTTGAGGTGTTGTTGACCATGGTCGTTTTTGTTTTAGTATGAACTTATCATGTATGAACTCATTATTGTAAGTTTATGTTTCAGTATTGACTACTGTGGTTTTACAGGAAGATTTGAAGTTGTTAATCTGTTTGACATCTGAATTGTTGGTTTTTTGAGAAGATTTTTAGTTGTGCCAGAGATTGAAAGCATGATTTCAAGTTTGTGCCAAAATTTAAAGCATGATTTCAAGTTTTATGCTGGCAAGTGACCAACCATCTCATGAGGCTCCTCTTTCTATTTCCACCATGATTCTTGCCACCTGTTAATCAAATTATTCTCTGATGTCTGATTTGTTTTTTAAACTCATTTAGGAAAATATTTCAAAGAAAAATCAATTTAACACTTTCTTAAGAAACAAAATCATCTATAACAAGTTTTCAAACAAAAATCAAGTAAACACTGTCAAGTCTTCAAATAACAAGTTTTGTTTCAGGTCAAGCTATCTGATTTAATGGAGATTAAAGCATTATTTCAAGTTTGTTGCAGCTATTTAAAGCGTGATTTCAAGTTTGTGGTAGATATTTAAAGCGTGATTTCAAGTTTATGCCGGAGATTTAAAGCATGATTTCAAGTTTTATACTAATTTGTTGAATCAACAAAACCTGCCCCATAACAAAAAAAGCATTTGAACTACAACCATTTGAACATAAACAAAACTTGCCAAAAATATATAAATCATATATATCTACAATTAGCCATTTCCAAAATACAATTTAACATCCAAAATATATAATTACCAACAACATAGGGAATTCTCCGGAAATAAACTACATCCAAAATATATAATTATGCAACATAGGGAATTCTATGTGAATAAAGTACTGAAATAAGTTTAACATCTCCGGGAATTCTTTCTCACATAAACCAAGTCCTTCACCAGCCTAGGGATAGTGTAAGGGGTTTGAACCATTGCTGCTAGCTTCTTAAGTCTCGATTACGTCTTATCATGCCCTCCTCCTCATCATTCTGGTTGTCAGCACCTTGCTGCGCATCAACTTGCTCATCCCCAACTTGCTGCTCATGTTGAACCACTGTTGCTAGCTTCTTAAGTCTCTTACTACGTGTTATCATGTTATCCTCATCCTCAAAATGCTGGTCATCATCAACCTGTTGCTCACCGTCTTTCCATACCATATCTACGCATTGAAGATTCCTAGAAAATACATGAATATCTTTTTAACATTTGCATGATGTAATTTTGAAATCTTGAATCAAAATATAATTAATAGTTAAAGAAAACTAAACTAAATATATTTTGAAATAAAAACATATTAAACAGATCTAATAACTGTCAAATTAGACAGTTTACAATAAATGTTCACTCGAGCATCAAACCAATTATCCTCCAGATGCTTGTAAACCAAATTCTCTCCACCGTTGGCCATTTGCATTATATTTAAAAAATTACTCAATGTTTATGGTTAACAAGTTTATTTACCACAAGTGATAAACCATGATTTCAAGTTTTATTCTAGGATTTAAAGCAAGATTTCAGTTTTTATACTACAGATTTAAAGCAAGATTTCAAGTTCATGCAACAGATTTATAGAAGAGATTTCCAGTGCAGAAACTTAAAGTGATATCAGCTTTAGCCAACACGTTTCAAGAAAGCCATAAAGGACAAGCAAGAAAATACAAAAACCCATTTCAAGATTCAACTTTTTATGAGATTAAAAAACTCCACCAGCAAGCAACTTTATTTCAACATCAATAACCATTGTTAATACATATATAATTACATATAATTACAGTTTATTCAACATCAACTTTATTTCAAAAGTCAAAGAACAAAACCCTCAAAACAGCAAAGCCCATTGTTAATACTACAACACCATAATCATGCCACTCAATAAAGTTGCACCGACAGTAGCATAGATCAAAACAACCCATTTATTTGGTATAACTAAGCAAACCCCTTTAGAAACCTCGAACAGAACAAGGCAGAGATAATATATAAGTGTAATAGCATAAATAAATACAAAACCATTTCAAGATTAAAATACAAAACCATTTCAAGATTCAATCTTCTTATGATATCCAACTACTGTGAACACAAATGTTTAAAAATATTTACTGTTAGTCAAACTTAAACATAAACTTAGATTCAAAGCAACAAGAACACTAGCTGAGCAAGACCCCACATTTATTTCAGAAATTTTAATAATGAAAACCTACAACATCAAAGAACAAAAATGCCATAGTAGATGACGAATCTTACCCAAAATCAGGTGGCAATGTGAGATTTGAGGAGGTTCGTGATTTAGGACTCTCGTCTGTACTCTCCGACGACTGGTGGGGTCGTTTCTGGTGACGGTTGGGGTCTCTCTTCTCTCCCGCTGAAAACGACTGGTGGGTCTCTCTTCTCTCTCGTTGAAAACGCCTTTCTTTTCTGGTGGGGTTTCTCTTCTCTATCGCTGAAAACGAACGGTAGGGTTTTCTGGTGGGGTCTCTCTCCTCTCGCTGAAAACAACCTCTGGTTCTGGTGGGGTTTCATGCCATAGACGAGTATTTGATGTTGTTTTGGGTTTTTAGGGTTTATATATATGTGGGTATTGAGGTAATTTCTCAAAAAGTGGTTATTAACAATTATAATTTTAAAAGTGGTTATAAACAAAAACATGTCGCTCTGATAGAGGTGACTGCTAGCAGTCCACCTTTCATAATGTGGGGTATGCTTTCTTATTAAATTAAATAATGTATACGTGTTAAGTGATAAGTGAGAAAAGTAATAGGAAAGTGAGAAAAGCAATGGGAAAGGTAGATATCATTCCCAATAAATCTAAAGTTAAACTTTAACTTTACAATATAAATAGGTAAATTGTTGATTCATATAATTATATTAATTTGTAAGGTTTAATGCTAAAACAATGTAATGTAACGTGATTTACGTGATAAAGTAAATGAGGACACTCTAAAATTTTGTCGCGTTAACATAACAAAACACTTATCTTCCGTAAGATAATAATAATCTATAAAACAAACTGTTAAATCGATCACCGCCCACAATCTGATAATGTCCCTACATACAAGTTGGCAAGTTGCTAGTCCAAGAAAATGTTAAGATCGACAAGATAAGACTACAAGTACTATGTTATATGATCATCACATGGAGACGTGGATGCAATCCATTGGACAGGAAAAAAAAAATCAAGAAAGAAGAAGCCATTTTAATTACATGTGAGTATGTGAGACAGGTTTTTTCTATTCAGGTCACGACAACAACGTACCCACACAAATCATTAATTACAAATAATTTTATGATTTATTCTATTTAATCGCTTTCGGTTTTGGCTAAATTACACAGTTTAATTTCTTAAATTATTCGATGTCTTACCTAAAATTTGATCTCACGAATCATGATGAGAAACAGCCGGGTCCGACATTGTGGAAATTCATACATGAAGTTACTTTCAATGGGCCACAACAGAAATCGGCCCGATGCTTCTTTTAGCAGATATTTTCACATGAAGTCAAGGTTTTTTTTATTTTATTTTATTTTATTTTAAAATGATAATAAAAATGATTCTTTTGTAATCCATAAAAAAAAAAAAAGTTTTGGAATTTTTCATATATTATTTTCAATTTTTTTAAGATCAACCCTAATTTTCATTGTATTTTCTTCTAAGGTTTTTTATGAATGAACTGAAAAGTAAGGTTATTCTTGCAAATATATATATATATATTAAAAATCAGAACAAATAAAGAGAAATGGTTTTTTTTTTTTTTTTTTTTTAAGTGTTACAAAAACTATTACATAGGACTGCAGAAATAACTACTCCCACAACTTGAAAGAAAACTCCTTAAATATGAATAGTAGGATTTGAACCCAATGTGGAAGGAAGTTGCATTACCAACTCTGCTAAGAGGTGATGTGCAAGATAAATGGTTTGATATTAAAGGAGTATAAATATTCTTTTGGTAGGTGATCTCAATTCAGAGTTAATAGATTTAGGAGATAACTTTGAGTTGAATTTCATGGATAGAAAAGAAATTTTTATTTTTTTTAAAGAGAAAAAGATTTTTTTTTTTTTTTTTTTCTAATAAAACATATTATGGATTATCTATACACATACAAATTCTTCTGTGCAGAATCATGTGCATTTTTTTTTCCATCCGAAAAAACAGATCTGGATCGAGATTCGAATAAAACCTAGATCCAGATCTAGATAAAACCCAGACTCATGCCGGGTCGGATCTAGACCTGAACTAACTGTTTGTTTTGCGGTTTCGGTTCGGGTCCGGACCCTTTGATTTTTTACGGATCTAGATCTGGATCCGTTCGAATCTGGACCCTTATTTTGCCATCCCTAAACTAGAGAATACTGTATATTCAATATATATATATATATATATATAATACAAAAGCTTCACCTTATAATGACTTCCCAGATTTAGGAGCATGTCAGTGATTCAATTGAGGTCCGAGACACAGAAATGTAACAATTCCATGTTCAACCTAGCTTACCTTCTTCAAGATAAATAATCGATCAATTTGTTTTATTTTATTTAATATTTTTATTATTATAAGCAGTTATAGGACCTACTTGGCTGCTTCAAGGAAGTGAGGAGGGACAGTGACAGAATAATTAATAATAGAATACCAAATTGGTTCATATAATTATTGACACCAATGTCATGATACATGAAAAGGACATTCGTGATTTTATCTATAATTATGAATACACGGCTTCTGTCACTTACATCATGACAATAAAAAGACATCCCCCACAATTTCTATTCAATTCTTTTGTCTCCTTCCATATCTTCATTTTTCACTTTGGCTGTTTGGCATTATCTTCTTCTTCTATCTCAGATTTTTTTCATGGTGGTAATGGAAAATTTTCATTAACGTTCTTTCAAAGAGAATAAAAAAGACAAAGCTATCTCTATAACAATCTTTAAATTAAAATGACATGTTTATAATTAATTACGGTTTTGTTTAATTTGATTTCTACCACGATCAGATTATAAAATTTTATCGTAAGTTTTGTACATATATCAAGTTGAAGGTTAAATATGTAAAATTTAAACTATATTTTTCTATAAATTAATGCAAATTATGTTAATTGTCTTTTCTTCTGGTTGTATTGCATTAGGATATATATGAACCACCGAATAACCTTATCTCATAATTTAAACTACCGATATTCCTAGAAAGAAAGTAATTTAAGTAGACGAGTTTAACCATTCTTATCGCATATTCCCTTGTGCCCCCCCCACCGGCACACCAATCCCTCTATCTCTTTATATCTAATTATCTTTCAATTCTATCATCTCTTTATATCTAATAATCTTTCAATTCTATCATCGTTTGATGTATATATAACTCCTCACAAAATCCACCTCCAACTCCTGAGAACCATTGAATTCTCTCTAAATGGCAATTTATAATAACAGTAGTACTAATACTACTCCATCATTGTCAGCTGCTGCTTCCATGTCGCCTGATAATAATAATAATCATCAGCTTCTCTTCTCCGACGATCCCAACTACGCTCTCCACGGTGAGATCATGTTATTTGTTCTAGTCCTCCTTTTCATCGTATTATTTTTTTGTCTTGTATTTTTTTTTATATGAAACGACATCGCCGTGGTGGGCACCCGATACAAAGCTTGCCGGAGCAGTTTTATCCAGGGAACTTCCCGCCGCCTATAGTCCAGCAGTACAAAGCTCAGCTAGACAGTACTGGCTCCAAGTCGCAGCAGCAGCAATACGACGCAGTTTAGATATGCATGTTTATCGTACGGCACTGGATCAAAGCATGCATGATTGGATTTCCATGGATGACTCCGTTAATCGACCAGTAAGTTCTTGACACATCATGATAGTCGATGAGAAAATGATGAAGTGTTGTTAGCTTATGATTGGTACAAGCAGATAATCAAATCCCCATAAGTATTTTTTTTTTTTCCTAATTATTACAAATTTAAGAGTTGAGAGTTAAAGAAAACGGACTCAATTCGAAGATATTATTTGGATTCAGCTACTTGCAAGTTGTTGTATACTTGTATGTATTCACATCCATCGTTTAGCTAGTACAATGTCAATTCATGAAGCATGTGCTAGTATCGGTCCATGGTATTGATGTAACATAAGATAATTTTTGTTTCTCTTTTTTTATTTCAATTTTTCCCTTTTGTGTATTTGTAGCCCTGGATTGTAAATTTGTAGCTAAGAATGTATAATATTGTAAAAATATATTTTCTCACCCGAAAATGGGAAAATGATTGGATTATAGATAACTAGCTAATTTTAATTTGTCATGGTAATGGTAATTACGATCAATGAAATGGTCCTGAAATTTAATGTTCTAAGTAAACAAAAAAAAAAAAAAAAAAAAAAAAAAAATCTGTAATATTAATTTTGTTTAAGCCCGCATATATATTAGTCATGAAATGCTCTGAGCTTAAAACTTAACTTGAGTCTAGCAAGAGGATTAAAAGACAAAACAACTTGTAATTAACAAATTAAAGATCTAACAAATAAACACTTGCGATATTGTAGTAGTGTCAAGGAGAATCATTCAAATGTCGCCAACTTTTAAGTATACATATGCAAAATGATCAAAGATTTGTAAGAACATTTAATTACAAAAATCAAAATTAATTTGATATTTTATCCAAAGACTTTTAATTAAGGTTTGCAAAATCAGTTCATTACAAATTAAGAACAATCGTGATTTGAAACATTCAACTTATTTTAATTTTTATTACAATTCATAAAATCAACTCCGTTATTCCAAAACTGTTCATCAATATATTAACGGTCAACGTACATCAACCAAGCCCGTCTAGCTCAGTTGGTAGAGCGCAAGGCTCTTAACCTTGTGGTCGTGGGTTCGAGCCCCACGGTGGGCGTATTTCTATTATTTTAGACATTGATTTATATATTTATATAGAATAAGTAACTTAGGAATCAAACAGGCCTATTAGCTCAGTTGGTTAGAGCGTCGTGCTAATAACGCGAAGGTCGCAGGTTCGAAACCTGCATGGGCCATGTACATTCTGTTTTTTTTTTTTTTTTTTTTTTTTTTTTTTTTTTTTTTTTTGCCGATCCTTTCTTTAATTTTTTTTTTTTTTTGAAAAACCTTTTCTTTAATTATTAATTACGGAAATAAACTATAATAGGGAAATATCAAATGTTTGCTCAACCCTATCCAAATTTTCCAAACATGTATTTTCCCAAACAGGTCATATAATCAACAAATAAGGAAAACTTTTAAGATAATTACTTTATAAAATCCATCTTCTGAATACTCATTAACATATGAGTTGTACAATTACCATGTATTCTTCTCTAGGTAGGAACCATTAAATATCTTGGTTGCCAAAATATCAAGTATAATTGCACTCATATGGGACTGGTATATTTCATAAACATCACTTGAATTTTAGTCTAATTGTATTCATCTGAATCTTTTTACTGAAATTACATAACATCCCTTTCTATTAATGGTGTTCCGTTAGAAATAAACGGCTGAGAGGTAAAAAGGAAAGAAAAAAAAAATGTATGGTCATGATATTCTCATTCTATTTAATCAATGGTGGAGATCAAATGAAAAATAAATATATTTTTAGAAAAAAAAATAAAAAAGAAAAAAAAAATGAAAAAAATTGACATTAGACGATCTTATCCATCATAGAGGAGATCATGATCTCCACAAGAAAGATGAGATTGTACTATCCCTCGACAGAGAAGATTGTCTCCTCTGTCTTATATGATGGAGGACAAATCTTATCGGTTTGATCCAATGATTTCCTCCATCAAATCAAATGGAGGATACTTCCATCAAATATGACGGAGGTGATCTCATTATTTTTTTAAATTGAAATAAACTAAAAACAAATATCAAATTAAAAAATAATAAAATAATAAATAAGAGTATCTTGGACCTTTATTCGAACAAGATTGTTGGTAGACGTTTCATATGCGCACTATGCAATTACACCAAAAACTGAGGCCAAATACATTTATATTCTATTTCTGACCGAGAATTCTCTTATAAATAGAGCTACATGTAAAAGCCTTTCACACAATTGCAAGTGATCTTTGTAGCTAAATTATATATATAGCGAGAATATTGCATATAAACAAGATGGGATTAATTTGCATAATATTACAAATAAGATCGATTACCTCAAGATCATATCTCACTTAGAATGTGATATTTGTGTCATTAATTCATAGAGAGTGAGATACAGAGTACGTACTTTACTGCTCTTCTAGCTTTCACTTTTGTACCATGATTTTGTCCTTCCTTGATGACCAACTGCTATGCTTTGAAGATGATGATGATGATGATGATGATGATAATGGTGAGTACAAACACAATGGCTACTTATCACTGTCAACTTCGCTATTGTAATCTCTCAATCTTCGCCGTTTATTCTCATGATCAACAGCATCGGCATCGTTACCTCAACCTTAGTGATATATCCAAATCAAGCTTGCAATTATCATAATCCAAAGCATTCTTCTCTTGAATAGTGTTGTTATATTACTGCTGACAGTTGTTGAGTTCAAACCTGAAGGGACAACAACACCTACTTCTATAAATCGAAGTAAGGAATTGTGACGTTACAGGTTGAGTCGTTCAATTGGGTGTAGTACGTACTGATCTTGATATATTGTTGATGATCATGCTGATGTTGATTCATGGTTGACATTATTTTCATTGTGAGGTAATGATTGGAAATGGTCTTTGAATTCATGAATGACTGTTAAATTTTTCTACTTGTATGTTTCTATGTGTTTTTCGAGAATTTATGTACATATTGATGGTTAGCCTTACTGTTGAGAATAATAGCAACACTGTTGAGAGCAGTCCACACATGATACTGAGATCATGATGATCAAAGATCAATCATGATCACATGGCTAATGACCGTCTGATTTTAGTGAAGTCTATCTTGCTTTGGCGGGAACAGCTTCAGACGAATATGCTGCTGTGGACAAAATTAGCTGGAATTGGCATGTGATTTTTCCGTGAATTAATAATAAGCCTGTAATGACTAATGAGAGAATATAAAATCTCTTTCTCTCTATTGTTTTGTATTTGATTCATTGAGTAATAAAAGCAGAAAAGTCTTCGATCTCTATTTGACTATCTCTCTCTGTTTATCTCTGGCTCTTCAATGGAGTTTTCCAGACTTTTATTTGTATTTATTTATTTTTAGCTTAGTTTTCTGTTAATTCTCACTTACAACCCAAAAGACTGGGTGCCGTTTGTTTTCACCAATTAAGTCTTAAGTATTAAATTAAGGGCCTGTTTGATTTTTCCATTGAACACTTAATGGCACTTAATGTGTGCCATTAAGTTGTTTCGTTTGATTTTTTAAATTATAAAACCACTGAATGAGCTCCTAAAACCACTTTTTATAAAAAGTGATTTTTTTTCACTTTTCACTTAATGAAAAATAACTGAAATATATATCAATTTATTATTTCCAAATTTATCCTTACAAATTTTATTTATTTCCAGTTTTCTCTTCCCTTACACCACTTAACCATATTAATATTTTTCTTTTCTTCTTACTATTTAAAAAACTTTAGCAGCCACTTTCAAAAATAAAATAAAATTAATAGAGATATATATTTTATTATAAATTTGTTATTATTCCACATATATAGTATAAATATTGTACAGATTATTAGTGGCCGACTCTAATCTATTGTTATTTCTTAAACTAAATTTCAATTAACTTGTTCATTTATATTCTAAGGGTTATATTTTATATGGCAGTTTTTTTTTTTTTTTTTTTTTTTTACGAATTTATTATTATATTATTAAATTACTCTTAGTTGTTTTTATTATATTAAAATATAAATATATAACAAATAATAGTTGAAATGGTATAAATGTAAAAGTATTTATTTTAAGATATTTGTAACTTTAAAAAACAAACAACTTATAACTTATATTCAGTTTTCAGTGAAAAAAAATAAACATGTTTTTCAGTTTCAGTTTTCAGTCACTATTCAGTCTTCAGTACAATTCAGTACTGTTCAGTCTTTAGATGAAAAATTAAACGCAACCTAAGTAAATTTATCCATTTGTTAACACGTAATAGGTAAAAATGATACGTACGCGTGCAGTTAATAGGTAATTAAGTATCCGTTAGGGAAACTATCCTGTGCTCTTATTTTCCTTTTGAAACAGACCAACTAAGGATATAACTTCACTTTAATACCGAGGATTGACTTAGGCATCAAAGGGTGGTTGCCTACATCCCTCGTGGCCACCTTAATTGTTTGCTGTCCCGTTTCAACAGGAACTTCAAGTGCATGACAATCTCCAACACATCGATCCTACAAGTAGTGGTGATTCCAGTTCTGGTTTGGTTAGGTTTTTTTTTTTTTTTTTTTTTTTTTTTTAAATTAAAAAAAAATTATAAGAAAAAATAAAATAAAATAAAGGAGCACTGTTGGATCTCATGACCGTTGTAGCCCAATGATGCAAAACATAATTATTTTTTTTAAAAAAATGGAACCGGCAGTTTCAGACCGATTCTCAAAAAATTCCGGTTTCAATCCGGTTTGCACATTGATAGTTTCGGTTCGAACCGCAGTCACCTCTACCTACGAGGGATACTTACCGGTACACATCATTTTTTAAAATCTGCATGGGCCACGTGTGTGTATAATTGTATAAGTTCGCCATTCAATATATATATATATATATATATATATATATATATATATATATATATATATATATATATATATATATATATATCCTCCTTTTTCTTTTGTGGAAATAAACTATAATAGGAAAATATTACATTGTGTGCTCAATCCTATCCAAATTTTCCAAATATATATATAATTTCCCAAATAGGTTATTTACTCAACAAATAAGGAAAACGTTTAAAATAATTAACTTATAAAGTCCAACTTCTAACAACACATTAACAAGATGAGTTGTACACTTACCATTTATTCTTCTCCAGACTCTAGGTAGGAACCATTAATTTCTTGGTAGGCAAAATATTAAGTATAATTATAAATGCACTCATATGGGTCTGGTATATTTCATAAAGATAGCCTGATATTTAGTCTAATTGCATTCATATGATCCTTTTCCTGAAATTGCTCATACAGCCCCTTCTATTAGTGGTGCTCATTTAGAAATTAACGGTTGAGAGGCAAAAAAGAAAGACAAAATGTATGGAGGCACTACTACAAAATTGTTAAAAGAAATCGGTTCTTTAAATCGGTTTTTATGTAACCGATTTAAAAAAACTTTTAGACATCAGTTTTTTAAAAATCCGATGTCTTAAATATTGCGGTTTAAAAAGATAATAGTTTTAGGGAAAACCGATATAGATTTTTTTTCCAATAAGAAATCGGTTTCCTTAAAACCGATGTGAATTTATTTTCCAATAAGAATTCGGTTTCCATTAAATCTAATGTCTTAAATATTGCGGTTTGAAAAGACAACGGTTTTTGGGAAAACCGATACGGATTCAAAAGCAAAATTCTGCTGAAATTCAAATCTGACCTATGTCCACATTCAAGTGTGTATCTCTAAAAATACTCAACGTTATTTGCTCACATTTTGATACAAGAAAGTAGACATGCAAACAAACACTTTTCATTAAGAAAATATTCCAAAAATCGACTTGGAAAAGTGTGAAAATGAGCGATGAAAACAGCTCACTCGCGGATTCACGTCCCTTCTAACCTTTAACTGAATAATTGACCATATCTTTCAATATACCACCCAGAAGTTTACGTTCTTTATACCGTTAGATTCGTAGCAAAAAAAAATATTTCCTTACCAAAAGATACAGTTTTAAGGAAAAAATTTGTATAAAAATATCTCCAGCAGAACATGACAAAACCACACAAAAAATGAAATGAAAAATAAACCCACCCCAAAACCTAATCTTACATTTATTCATTAAATTGCAAGATGCATGTAGAGAAATATCTTCCCTGTAGTGAGAGTTGTATTCCAAATCATGCTTATTACAATTGATGTCACTAGTCTCCTATAGAGTATAGATCCATAACTCGACTATATATGTTTTACAAAATATAATTTTATTAAATGTTCCAATAAATATTTTTTAATATATGTTTGTCGTAGAAATTAGAATTTTGATTAGTGGAATGAATTTAAATTTATTTAACAAGTTTTTTTTTTTTTTTTCTAACAATTCATATAGGTTATATATAAATATTGTGCAATTGTTAACATATCCAATCTTGTAGTCAGGTGGTAAAAGCTTACCACTTTGATTTTGAACTTTGAAGTTGCAAGTTCAATTCTCCATAATGACAATTATTATCAGAGGTCGGACGGAGGGATTAATTTTCGTAATCCATCAGTTTTACGTCGCGGTTTTTAAATCGGTTTAATATATAACCGATGTGTTTTCGCGTGTTTTTACATCGGTTAAAAACCGATGTCTTTAGCGCGTTTTTTTCTAAATCACTCACGTAATCCATCAGTTTTACGTCGCGGTTTTTAAATCGGTTTTATATATAACCGATGTGTTTTCGTGTGTTTTTACATCGGTTAAAAACCGATGTCTTTAGCGCGTTTTTTTCTAAATCACTCAAATAGACATTGGTTTTAAAATTTTGAAAAACTGATTTCTTCCATGTAAAATAACCGATTTCTTTTACGTTTTTTGTAGTAGTGAGGAGATCTACTCATTCTTTTCAATCAATGGAGGAGATCAAATGAAAAATAAATATAAATTTAGAAATAATTAAGAAAAGAAGACTTAATTTTTTTTTTTTGAAAAAGCTTCATTGTTGGTGGGATCACTGGTAGGAGATAGATGATCTCTTCCATTGTGGAGGAGATCATGTCCTCCACTAGAAATATGAGATTGTATTATCTCTTGATAGTGGAGATTGTCTCCTCCATCTTCTCAAATGGGCTCATGGATCTGATCAAACCTGATGGAGGAGATCTCACCGGTTTTTTTTATCTTTTTTTTTTTATTTTTTATTTTTAAATTGAAATAAATAAATAAATTTTTTTTAAAAAAATAATGAAATAGTTTTGGACCTTAATTTTATTCGAACAAGCAATCAAAAGTTAACTCGAACGATTGACCATTAACGACATAGTGCTTGGTAAGAGAATCATATGCACTCTAACTATTGATCACCACTAACGACGTAGTGTGCTTGCTAAGAGAATCATATGCGTGCCATGTGTACGAAATACCAATGCCAAATTTTTATCTCCAAAATGTAAAGGTATGATTTATTTCTATACCCAAGTTGTTTCCATGTTTATCTTAGATTTACATACCATGATAATTTTAGGTTTGTTCAAAAAAAAATTATTTATTTTTAATTTATATATATATATATATATATATATATATTGCAATTCAATGCTTCAATATTGCCAATAACAATAAAAAAAATACCATCTATATTAATTCTATTTCAAAACTGAGAATTCTTGAATAAATACGGCTACATGTGCAAGCCTTTTTGTTCACACAATTGTAAGTGAACAGTCTAGCTAATCAAATTCAAGTATAGCTCTTCCCCATACTTCCAAAAAAATTGTTCTTTTATAATTTTTTATAGATCGAATTCTAGTTAATCGAATTCAAGTATAGTATGCAACTATTTTTTTTCCCTTTTTTTTTTTTTTTTTTTTTTTTTTTTTTTTTTTTTTTCAGGTTTAATCAGAGTACTATATCATGGAGAATAATCTCACGTCCATGGCCTCACTGCCACCTAGGGCACATCCAGTTATGCACAGAAGAACTGCCAGTGACTCCTTAATTTTCATCACCGACAAAAAGCATCTGAATGTCAAGAAAGAAATTTGTGACGATGATTTCAGCCAAGAAGATGATGATCACTTGGATTCTCTTATTGATGGAGATGTTGGAGATGATTCCAACAATCCCAGCTTTGGCGATAAAGTGGTTCTATTCAAAGCTGAATCATCCACCGATGTTGTCGATCCGGATGAACAAAGGGGTCCTAACCCTGTTGTCCCTGCTGATCAGGCTCGAGAAATGGATCCGAAAAGAGTGAAAAGGTTTGGAAAAATAAAATATATTTATATAATTTTTATTTCTTGTTTGTTGTCAAGTTTTATTTATTTATTATTTTACATAGATTATTCTTTGTGTTTGTTTTGTAGATTGCTTGCAAACAGGGAGTCAGCAAAGAAGTCCCGAGCCAAAAAGCAGGAGTACGTCGAGTATATCAAGAGAAAAATAGAGTTTGATCAGGTACGTAGTTGGGGTTTATATATTTGATCCAATATATATATATAGATTCTCATGCACGTATGTCAGTGATTTTAGGTATTTGAAACCACTTCTAATATGTTTGCATGCATGTACAGATGAAAGTCGATATCAAAGCTAGACAGGTTGCTTATAATCGGAATGATTACAGTCAGTTGGTGATGGAGAACATTGAATTGAAGAAGAAGATGGCGACTCTTGAATTTCTCAAAGCTACCAAGGATGGTAACAAATCTGTCAGATTTAATTATATCCAACGAACCAAAAACAAGACAAATAATTCTACGTTTTTTTAAATATACTTTTTATGTACATATTCCTGTTTTTCGCGTACACGTTCGCAATTCTATCTGATATTAATTCTCTATTGTTGGATTTAATTACCAGAAACAAGAAAAGTAATTCTGAGTTTTTTTTTTAATATACCTATTTTCGAAAGTTAGTTCGGAACTTTAAAAGTTTACCAAATGACGAAAATCCACATTTTAGGCATGCATCTAAGGGTTTTTTTTTTCTTTAAAAAAAAAACTTAATTTGTGGAATATTCTAATTGAGTGTATATATATCTGCGCAGCTGAATACAAGGTGCTTGTGGAAATACGAGACAAGATACTTCGGGAGGAAGAGCGAATGTCGGCCAATCTGAATCATCCGATGAAGTTCAGAGGAAAGTAAAAGCAGCATCTTTCTAGGGTTGCAAGCCCTAACTTGAAATAAAATTATATGTTACAAAAACTTCATATTAATGTTTTTAGTTATGTTCAAAACTTCATATTAATGTTTTTTAGTTATGTTCCTTATCTTATTTGAATTAAGTCAATTGTCTACATTACAGTTAGTTTGGACAATAATTTTAATGGAGAATTTTATTTTGCTTACATAATCTAGTTGAATTTCTATATATAATATATAAAAATTTGTATAAAATAATTAACAAGATGGAAATTCATATATATATATATATATATATGAATTTTCTCTGCCATCGTGTGGATGATACAGGAAACTAGAAACAAGTTGTTGTTTGAAAATAAGGAGACTGATCTCAGTTTGGCGGAGGATATGGTTAAGTTCCGGACTGTATGGTGGTTCAAGCATCTAGAAATAGATTCAAAAGTCCCAATCACTGCTTTGATGCTCAACTTAATGGATGTTTGTGCAGAATCGTTCAACAATAGTAAGCATACCTTTGAGGTTTGGATCCACCCTTCTGTTGGTGACCTGAAATTTAATGTGGACAGCTCTGTTAGAGGAAAGCCGGGTCCGGCGGGGATTGGGGGCGTTCTTCGTGATTGGATGGGTCAAGTCTTAGGTCTCTTCTCGTTGTTTGTAGGAATCCAAGACTCGAATACAGGGGAGATTTTTGGCTATTCACAAAGCCTGCAAGCTGTGTGCTTCTTGCTCTGCCTTTCGTAACAAAGATATTGCCATCATTAGCGACTCCAAGGTGGCTGTTTCTTGGGTTAATGACAGAGATGGCATAGGAAGTGTCAAACATGTGAATCTCACCTACGATATTAAGAGCAATCTCACCTACGATATTCAGAGCTGGTTACAGATGATGGGTAGAATGTCGATCATTTTTAATCCCAGATCAACCAACTCCTTTGCTGACATGCTCGTGAAGTCTGGTTCCAGTTCGGGCGAAGACAATCTGATGTGGTAAATTACTTGAGGATTTGTTTGGTCGAAAGTGTTCCTCTAGTTGCTCCGGTGCTGTGGCCTGCTGTTTTGTCTTGTGCTGTTGCTCTGTTTTTCTTTAGCTGTAGCTCTGTTTTTGTGGGCTTTTGTTGCGGGCGTTGTTTGTGTTCCCATGTGTGTGTGTGTGTTTGGTTGTTGGTCTCTTGTTTTCTTGTTCTGGGGTCTCTTTGTGGCTTTGCTTGCTTGTGCCTTGGCTTTCTTTGTAGGGCTCTTTGCCTTCGTTCCTTTGTTTTATAAATTGAAGCAGTTCAAATATATATATATATATTGCACATTATTACAAATCAGATATATAACATGCAACATTTTGAACATGTGCCTCGAGATCTCACTAGATTTGATATTTGTGTCATTCATATAGGGAGATCCAGATCGAGTACGTACCCCTTCTAGCATTCACTTTTGTACCATTATCTTGTCCTTCCTTGATGACCAACCTGCTATGATTTGAAGAAGATGATGATGAGTACAAACACAAAGACAACGGAATATCACTGTCAACTTGACTATTTATTCTCAATCTTCGCTGTTTTGATATGTTCACTTTCATGCAGCTCACACAGGAGATGAGACCACGTCAGTTCTGCATCAGTTATGCACATTGTGGCTTTGCTTGAGAATAGGACTTAGTGGTAGGTTGTTTGAATAATAAATATATGGGTGCTTACGTGTACAACATGATCAGGTACCGCAATACTGCCCCCATATTTCCCACATTTCATGTATTAGTATTTAGTTGTGTCTTTTGTTATTAGCAGTTGTTTAGTAGTTGCCAGCAATTGTTGTCAAGTGGAGATCATGTACTCTCAATGTGTTTATTGTGTTTTCATTTAGCTTATATAAAGCCTGGAAGTGATTTGTAGAAGAGGATGAAATGAAATGACAATTATCCTCTCTACCTATCCTCTCTATCTCTCTAATTGAAATATATTAGTTCTATCTCTCCTAAATTCTTCCGTGTAATTTCCAGGATCGGAAATATACACATCATGTTTATTCTCATCAACATTGTTACCGGGTATCAGCCTCAGCGATAGATCAAATTCAAGCATGCTTGCAATTATCATAATCCAAGGCCTTCCTTTTCAACATTGTGTTGTTATTGTTGAGTTCAAACTTGAAGGAACTACGGTACTTACTTCCTCCACTGCACGGATACGACACGAATACAATACAGAGATACAATAAATTTTCAAAAATTAGGATATTGATACAACATGATAGTTCAATTAAAATAATATATATTTATATTCAAATTAAAAAAATAATATATGAAAAGATAATTCAATCAAAAATATATTCTCAATAAAACACAATCCTTGCCGTATCAAATGAAAGAAAGAAACCCCAAAATGTAGATGTAATAAGATGTTAAAAAAATCAATTTCGACCCATTACTTTTTAAAATTGTAAATTGATCTCGTTTTTACTAAAATAATTGAAAAATTACCCTAAATGTATCCCAAATTCCCAACCATATTCACAAGTCAAACTTGCCAAAAATGCAACGTATATGCTATTTAACGTATCCAACATGTGCCCTCATGTATCCCATACATGTCCAAAATATGGAGTGTAACACAGCTTACTTCTATTAATCGAAGTGCTTAGTGATCTTGGATTCTTGATTGTTGATGATCATGCATGGTTGAAATTATCTTCATTTGCGAGGTGATGATTGGAAATCGTCATTGAATTCATGTATTTTCCACATTGAATTCGTGGCATAAGCAGTAGTACTACTAGAGTAGTAGAGAACTACCACCCGTACGGAAGTTTCAAATAAGAAACCCTTTAAAATTAAGAGAGAAATTCATTTGTAGCCATAATACTTATCATACTTTTGTTTTTAACCACTTTTGAATTTTTAATTGTTTAATAACCACTTTTTTAAAAAAAATTCATTTTAGTACCATGAATTACCAGAGTACCCCTGAAAATAGTATTCTTTAAACCTCGAAACAAACTTGAAATCACGACTAAATTGAAATACACAAACTTGAAATCATGCCTAACTGGAAATATTAAAACTTGAAATCATGCCTAAAATAGAAATATTAAAACTTGAAATCTGGACTAAATTGAAATTAGGATAAGTTTTTTTATTTTTTTTTTTCCTCTTTCTTCTTCCTCTTCTTCTTCCCCAAATTCAAATTAGGTTTAGGGTTTTTGTTTTAATTGCAGGTCTGTTCGCCGGCGACAGCAGCGACGACGGCAGCAGCGACGACGCCGGCCCAGCTGCACGGTGACGGCGCTGCACGACGGCGACGGGGCACACCGACGACGGCCAGCTTCGTTCGCGAAGGAGGTTTGACCACGACGGCCAGCTGCACGACGACGACGCTGTCGTGCAGCCCAGAAGGTCGCCGGCGACGTGCGACGCCTTCGTCGGCCCTCGGCGACGCTGCACGGCCACGCCGGCGGTGGCTTTGAGGGAGAGAGAGAGATCGGTGAGAGAGAGGAGAGGAGAGGAGAGAGACTGAAAAGAGAGAAAAGAGAGAGAGAGTGTTTTGAGGGGGGTTTTTATATGGGGGCATTCCAGTAATTGCTCAAAAAGTTGGTTAAAAACAATTAAAAGTATGGATGTGGTTAAAAACAAATTTTCTATAATATTTGTGGTCATTTGTGACAATTTCCACTAAAATTAATTATCTTATTAAGTCCAACTTTTGAAAACAATGACAAGTTGAGTTGGTTTCTTATGGGTCCTCTTATAGTCCCTTTTTTTTTTTTTCTTTTTTTTTTTTTTTTTCACTGATTACTTAATGACTCTGAATTAGACTCTTTAACTTGTTTTTTAATTATTTGATATTTTATTTTAAGTGGTTAAACAACTTTAAAATGCTAGTTAAAAAAAGAACTTCGAATAAAAAGTTAAAAATTAATTTATGAATTATTATCAATATTTAGATAATTAGATAATATGGGTGTAATATTTACGAAATTATTCATTTTTATCTATTTGTAGAATTTCAAATATAAGTACATAACAATAAGTAGCCATAAGGATATAAACGTCAAATTGTTTATTTTCAGACGTTTGTCTTTAAAAGAAATAAACAATTTAAATAATAAAAGAAAAAAAATTCAGTCATTGTTTAGTCTTGAGTAAAATTCAAGTGTATACATTCTAGATATAAAAAAAAAAGACCTGTTATTCGGAAAATACAATCAAAAGTCAACTCTAATCATTAACCACTAATGGTAGGGGTGGGTTGTACAATTTTAGACAAAAGTCTCACATATGTGCAATTAGAGACTAAATAGTGGACCTCCCCCCAAAACTACCCCATCCCCATTTTCCCCAGATAAGGAAATGGTGGAGAGGGTTTGGAAAATGAGGATGGAAATGGGGGGACATATATCCATCCCCATTTCCCCAATGGTCATCCCTACTCATTCTCATCTAATGGATCTCATCCTGATCAAATGAAAGAGATCATATCGGCCACCAACAGTACAAATGAAACGAAGGGTAAATCTCCTTCTCATCTTAATGAATTTTTAACTTTTGAATAACAAAATTAAAAAAAATAAATAAAAAAATTTTGGAGGAACAGACCTCCATTAGCCTGTGCATTGCGAGGTAAATTCATGCATTTTCCATGTAGAAGTTGTCATACTGAGGCGGAGCTAAGCCCAGCCCAGCCCATATCAATTTTATATTAACCCACCCAAAAAAAAAAAAAAATTCAAATCACCTGTTAATAAATGATGTCTCAATTTGTATTTAACCAATCAAATTAAGCAATGTCAACTACTACCATTTACATTTAATTATTTTATTTAAAAAAAGAATGTACACATGACCCAATTTGATTGGTTGGACATAAATCGGAACACCATTTTTTGACGACGATGACGACGACGACGACAACAAAAAAAAAAAAAAAAAAAAAAAACCCTACTTACTACCACCTATATGAAAGTGACAAATAAGGAACTTGCGTTAAGGACAGAGCTAGCGTGTGCCCATTGGGGGCTCAAATATTAATTTTTTATATATATCTTATTTAAGATTTGATTTTTTTAATCGATTTATAATTGAGCTTGATCTTTTTTAATGGTCTTAATAACTCACGTGATTTCACACTCTTGTATAGAATTCTCATTTTGTCAAGGTAATTTTATTTTATTTAGTTCAAATTAACAACTTTAAATATAGAAAAATATTTTCTTGAATTTCTTTTGAATTACTTAGTGAATTATGATCGTTAATTATATACTTGTGGTAAATTGTAATTAATAGTTAGTTGGGGTTTTAAAATTAGAGAGAAAACCAAAAGTAACCATCCAAAACATTAAACTTTTGTTTATAACCACTTTTGAAATTATAATTGTTAATAACCACTTTTTTGAGAAATTACCTCAATACCCACATATATAAGCACTAAAAACCAAAAACATGTGCAGTGGAGATTAACAATGAAAGAGAGAAAAGGAGAAAAGAGAGAAAAGAGAGAAAGAAACATTGTTGCCGAGAGAGAAGAGAGAAAGAAGTGGTGTTGCAGGGAGAGAAGAGGGCGTCGTCGTCGTCGGAGCAGCCGGAAGAGAAGAGGTCGCCATCACAGCCTGAAGACAAACCCACCATTCTCTTCTCACTTGACATTTTTATTGCGATTTCATGTTAAGAACATGTTTAGGGAATAATAAATGTTGAAATATATCAATTTTTGGGGTTGACTGAGTTGAGGTCTGGTATTTTGGATGATTCGAGACTAGATGTTGGAGTTTGGTTTGAAAAAAAACTTGAAAGCGTGAAATCTTCGACAAACTTGAAATGTTTTGCGAAAACTTGAAATCATGCTTTAAATCTGTAACATAAACTTGAAATCTTCTAAATCTCGAACCAGTGAAACTTGAAATCTTCTGGGAAAAACTTGATTGAAGTCTTACCCAGAAACTTGTCAATATTTCAAGTTTTTAAATAAGATTTCAAGTTTTCGAACCCGTGAACTTGAAATATTCTGGAAAAAACTTGAAACTTTATTTAATTCGATTCTTCACAAAACACACAAAAGTGATGCAATAACGCTAGACTCATGTTAAGGTCACTGTTTGCAACTCAATTAATGAACAAATTAAAGATATTTACACACCAAATACCGATTTAGAGCAAATCGAAATTTTTGTTTCAATTTTTCACTTCTTTAATTCTTCAACACGATTTTGAAATCAAATCATCCTCTAGTTAGTCGATTTGCAGGAATAACAATGGTTCGGCCATATTGGTGTTCGATTTGCTGGAAGAGGAACAATGATCGGAAATCGTTGATGAAGAATGAACAAAGAAGGAAGAAGGAAGAAGGAAGAAGACGATGAACAGTGAAGAAGAGGTTGAGAAAGAGAAAAATAAACAAAACAAAATAGAAATATTAATTTGGGGGCATCTTGGTAATTTATGGACACCCACTGAATTTTTTTTCAAAACATGGTTATTAACAATTAAAGTTATGTATGTGGTTAAAAAAGAATTTCCCATAATTAGAGTGGTTATTTTTGACAATTTTCACTTAAAATTATTACTTTATTTTGAACTTAATTATGTTTCATTTATTTATATCGATTGTTTTTATTGTCTTGTTGACGTTTGTGGACAAAATTTACCTTTTGAGTTTAAAGGTTGTGATAAACAATGTTATGTTATACTCCAAATTCAATTGTTTTTATTATTACTTATTATTATTTATATTTTAAAATTTTAGATATATGCAGTGACTTAAACCTAAGACATTGTTGGATTGAATGAACGTCCTAACTATTAAGTCACATTGAACGGTGGTAAATTTTAGTATTTTTGAATCAAGCCCCCATTGAATAAATTTTCTGACTCCACCTATGTCCACCGTGATATCTTCCATGAGAAAGAGGAGATCATACGATCTCTTGACAGAAGAGATCGTATGATCTCCTCTACTATAGAGGATAAATCAATATGTATCATGATCATATCTCCGCCATTAGATGAAATAAAGGATAAATCTCCTCCATCAAATCTGATCGAGGATGTCTAACCATTTTTTAAAAATTGAATTAAATAATAAATATGGGCATCTTGGACCCATTTATTCACACAAGATAGTAAAAAGTTAACTCTAACCATTGACAACTAATGGGATGGGTTTTGTTTCCATGTTTATTAGATTTACTTGCCATAATAATTAATTTTGGATTTTATTCAATTAATTTTTGCAGTGCATATTGCTTAATATGGCTAATGACAAGAAAATGCCATATGTATTATATTCCATTTGACAACTGAGAATTCTTGGATAAAATAGGGTTACCTATGCAAGCCTTTAACACAATTGCAAGTAATCCTTTTTATTTTTATAGCTCTTACCACCATGAGCGAAAATTTAATGAAGGCACGGTTTGGAAAATATATATATTTATATTTATATTTCCAGATATATATAATTTTTCATTCTTGTTTGTTGTCAAGTTTTTTTTTTGTTTTTTTTGTTTTTTAACATAGATTCATTGTGTTTTTTTTTTCTGTAGATTGATAAATAGCAAACAAGAAAGAAATGAACTACATACAGGTACGTATACTTGGATTATTGCTCTATAGATTCGCATTCATGAACCTTATTGTTTATAGATATTTGAAACACCACTTCTTATAATATGTTTGCTTGTACAGAAGAGAATGAATCTAATGGATGCAAAGACTGCTTATTATAAGAATGAGATCAAAAGGCTGAAAAAGGAGAACAATGAAATGATGGAGTTTTGTGCGGCTGCTGAAATTGACATTGCATATGAGGAGGGTAATATGAACTGCTTGCCAAATATATATATGCACGTTCCATTTTTTTCGATTGTGTATACGTCCGCAATTCTATCTGATATCAAATCTCAGCCGTTGAATTAATCACATCCAACGACTAGAACAAATAATTCTGCGTAGCTTTTTTAATATACCTTTTATGAAAAAAGTTAATCCATAACTTTAAAAGTTTACCCAAAAAAGTGAAAATCAGCATTTCACATGCTTAAGAATTTTTTGAACTTAATTTGTGGTATCTACTGTCAAAGGCGAAGCCATAATTTCAAATTTCGCGCGCCAAGTTCGGAGGGTCAAACTCTATAATTTTCATTTTAAAGACGTAAAAGAAAAAAAAAAAAAATCAATTCATTATAAGGACTAAAAGTAAATTTTCCAAAAGGCTGCGACGCAATGGCCCCTGCACTCCTGCAGGCCCACTCATAGCTTCGCCCATTGATACTGTAAATGCTAATTGAGTGCATGTTTTGATGACAGCTAGATGCAAAGCGCTTATGGAAGAGCGTAAGGCGATTATTAGGACCTGGATGATGCGCAATGGAAAATAAAAGCAGCATGTTGCTAGCAGTGGCTAGTTTGTAATAAAAATGTTATGAAAGTTTTTAGTTTATGTATTTTGTTTCCTCTTTTCATGAAATAAGTCAACTGTTTGGGTTACAGACTTGCAGTCATTTCTGCGTTTTTCTTTTTTCTTTGTTTGCCTGGTGTTGTGTTTAGAACTGGTTTTCTCTTCGGCTCTTTTGGGTTGGTTTCCCCTGGTCTGTTCTGTAGGGGGTCGCTTGGCCCTGTTTCGCCTGTTGTTGGTTTCCTTTTCCTGGCTTCCCTGGCCTCTAATAAAGTTTAACGTTCAAAATAAAATAAAATTGGAGAATGATTTAATTGGAGAAATTTATTTTGCCCACTGCTTACATTGTGGTTGAATTTCCTCTCAAATCAATGTCTAGCTACAAAGAGAATTATACATGAATTACATGTATAGATTGATATATAAATAATAAACAAAGATGGAATTAATTTGTATAATATTGGTACAATATTATTACAAATGCGATACTAATGTAACATTTTGAACAAATACCTCAAGATCGATCTCAATTAGAATTTGATATTTGTGTCATTCATATAGTCAGATCTAGAATATTTCCCTTCTAGCATATGCCCTATTGTACCATGATCTTGCCCTTCCTTGATGACCCTCTTTTGAGGATGATAATGATAATGTTGAGTACAATTGTACAAAGATAATGATCACAACTCACAGTCAACTTCGCTGCTGACTGCTGTACTCATAAGGTTATAAACGTAAAATTATTTATTTTCAAATATTTTTGTCTTAAAAAAAAAAAAACAATAATCAACACATATATTCATAGGTTGAAGAAAATATCTTAATGAATTTTCAATATATATATATTGTGACTTGTGAGGTACAATGGAGATTGATGGAGGTCTATTAAAAAAAAATAACTAATAAATAAATTGGAGGTACAAACCTCCATTGCTTGATCAATAGAGGTCTATTGAATATATATATATATATATGTATGTATAGACCTGTATTAATGGAGGTATGTGCTGCCCAAACCTCCAACAAATTCCTAAAAAAAAATCATTTAAAATTAAGGGTAATTACCAATTAGGTTATGGAATTTTTTTTAAAAAAAAATTCCAAATTGTTTGCGACTTTTACAGAAGTGATCAAATTGATCCTTATATTTTTCCTAAGTGTCAAATTAATCCTTCTAATTAAGTTCCATCAGTCAACTTTAATTGTGTATGGATAAAATTGTATTTTACTCCTAAAAAATATAATAATGGCACATACACGGTTTTTTTTTTTTTTAACACATGCATATTTTTTATTATTTTATTTGTGGGTTTTGATTTTTAAAATGCCTGTATAATATTAACAAAAAAAAATCAATTATATATATATATTTAAAGTCATCATATTAAAACACGAAAGAAACCACAGCCACAAAGGCCAACAACAGCAAAACAGGGCACCAAGGTGACCAACGAGACAGAACCACAAACAAAATAGGGCACAGAAACCCCAAACCAGCAGCCAACAAAGGCAGGACACCACACCAAGACACAAAAAAAGACAGAAAAGCACAAAAAAAAAGCGGAGAAAAAAAAACAATTATATAAAAATAGTAGAAGACTAAACTGGGAATGAATATTTACTTTGTTTATAAAATAAAGGTATAATTGATATTGTCTTATTAAAATATTTTTTGATTTTTTAAGAAAATTTTAATTAAAAAATGTACAAATGGTGTTTCATTACAAATATTTTTGGATTTTATTGTAATTATAATGGTGAATTTAATGTACAAAAGATAAAACAACTTTGCTATATATAATAAAACAAATAAATGGTATTTACGTACTTTAACTAAAATTGTTAAAGTCAACTGTTATATTTAACACTGTTAAATCGTTAGAGAGACCAATTTCGCCAATAGCAATTAATTTTTGCAATGCATTGCTTAATATGGCCAATAGCAATTAAAAAAAAAAAAATCCCATTTTCTCTATATAATTTTTTTTTTTGAAAGATCTATATAATTTTTCTTTCTTATGTTCGTTTGTCAAGTTTTTTATTTTATTTTATTTTTTTAACATAGAATATATTAATCTTCGTGTTTGTTTTGCAGAGTGATTGCTAAAAGAGAGGCGGCACGCAAGTCCTACCTTCGAAAGAAGGAATACTATGAACTAATCAAGAGAAAATTAGACCTCCTAGAGGTACTCAATTTGGTTTCTATATAATCTGTCCCTATATATATATATATATATATATATATATATATATATTTTTTTTTTCTATTATTAGTTTGTCCTGACAATAAATATATCAGGACGAAGAATGTGAACCACTAGATTTACATACTTTGACTCAAAGTGTATGCACTTGTCAAAACTTCTCCATAATCTATGGTCCATATTCTTCGTCCTGATATATTTATTGTCAGAACGAACTAACAATAGAAAGACTGTATATATATATATATAAATACAATTTTTCTATTATCAGTTCGAACTGACAAAAGAAATATCAGTTCCTTACATGTGGGCCATTGGATTTAAATACTTTGACTTGGCTACATGCACTTGTTAAAGCATCTTTTAAATCCATTGACTCACATGCAAGAAACTGATATATTTTATATCGGTTCGAACTGATAATAGAAAGATTGTATATATATATATATATATATATAGGTTCTCATGCATTTTAAGTGTTTTTTTAGATGTTAAACAGCTTTTAATATGTTTGCATTATGTACAGAAAATGGTGGCTCTGATGACTACACTGCTTTGCTAACTATCGGAATATCAACAAATGGCTTGCATGGGAGAACAATGAAATGAGGAAGGGGTTGGCTGCTCGTCAATTTTACTTGTCTTACAAAGATGGTAACACATTCCAATATTTTATTTTTATTTTTTGTCACTACACGTCCGCAATTCTATATGAAGTCAAATTTCGGTCGTTGGATTATTCACATATCCAACGACTAGAATCGAGACATATAATTTTGTGCTGTTTGTTTTTTTAATATACCTTTTATGGGAAAAACTGATTAGTTGGTTCGGAACTTTAAAAGTTTACAAATAAACGAAAAATCTGCAATTTAGGCACCTAAGAATAATTTGCGAATATGCTAATTGTGTGTATGTTTTGATGCGCAGCTAAATTGGAAGCGATGAATCGGGAGATTGAGTCCTTTATGATGATGCGCAGAGAAAGGTTGCAGCATGCAGCACCTATCTAGTGTTGCAGCAGCAGCACCTGCAAACTCTTATGTTTGTTTTCCTTTTCATCGTATTATGAAATAATAAGTCCATTATTGTTTGGAGATTATAATTGGGAATTTTATTTTGCTCAACATTCTAGTTGAATTTTCTTTCAAATCAATGCCTACAAAGAGAATTTATATATATATAAATATATATATATATATATATATATATATATATATATATATATATATATATATTACAAGAATATAATCATAATGAAACTATATATAAAATAAACAAAGATGGAATTAATTTGTATAATATTATTGGTAGAATATTACAAATCAGATAATGCAACATTTTGAACAAGTACCTCAAGATCTCACTTAGAATGTGATATTTTTTGTCATTCATATAGTCAGATCCAGAGTACTTGCCCTTCTAGAATTCACTTTTGTACCATGATCTTGTCCTTCCTTGTTGACCAACTTGCTATGCTTTGAAGACGATGATGATAATGGTGAGTACAAAGACAATGACAACTCACTGTCAATTTCGCTATTATCCTCCCTCAAACTTCGCTGTTTATTCTCATCAACAACATTACCCGGAGTCAGCCTTAGCGACAGATCCAAATCAAGCTTGCAATTATCATAATCCAAAGCCTTCCTTTTCAATAATGTAGTCTTGTTACTACTACTCTCTTGTGCATAACTGACCTTTGTTGTTGTTGAGTTCAAACCTGAAGTAGTACCGATTTGGGACGTTATGGGGTTGAGTCGTTCAATAAATGGGCGTAGTGATCTTGATTGTTGATGATGATGGTTGAAATTATCTTGATTGCGAGGTGATGATTGGAAATTGTCTTTGAATTCACGCATTTTCCACATAGAATTCATGTCGTAAGATGTACTACCTCCCATACGAAAGTTGCAATTAGTACTACTACTCCAGTTATTGTTGTTGTTATCGTGGATCTTTTCAGCCACCGAGCCATATAATATAGGTCTAGTACTGGTTTCATCGATTAAACTCCGGCTTATACATGGAGTAGTAGTACTAGTACGCATTAAGAATTCACGAGCACTCCAAGAAGCATCTCCATATCTTGAAAAGATTAAAAAAAAAAAAATGGTGAAATTAAACTAGACTCGGAGTGTCAAAAAAATAAAATAAAAGGATTTAATCAACTCCTCTAAAATTGATACGAGTGGCTTAATCAAATTCAAAAATGTCGAGATTTAAAAGGGTATTGCAGGAATAATTAAATTGTCATACCTGAAATTGGAGACATGATTTTGGTTATATCCTTGCAGCATTGGAAGTTGGCTGAGATTATAAATATTGTGATCTCCATTTTCGATAAGATGCCTATGATCACCTATGACTGTCAAATAATTTAAAAATCAATTGTTAGACATGGAAAACCCTAATCTTTTAATTTGTTTGGGAAGATGGAAAAAAAGAAGAAGAAATTAATTAAATAGAGAAATTAGTAGCAGTTTACCTTGATTTGGATCATCGATTTTCTTGCTTCTATACATCTGATATAAGATAATTAAGAAAACCAGAAGATAATTAGATTGTTAGAGTCATGATGACCAACAAAAACATGAGAAATTAATTGGGTAATTGATGGATTAATTAATAAAATTTAATTCATATATATATATATACAAACCTGTAAATGGCTCTTGACATGAGCAATGCTAAGTCCTTTGATATTCATCAGCTGAAGAACCAACTTTGGTGTTGCTCCTGCACCACAACCAATCGATCAAACTAAAATTCCACCACTAATTAAATTCTACTCATATATATAAAGAATTAAAAAATGGAAAGAAAATAGAAAAATCATCAACGAAGATCAACTGAAGACATCATGAACTCACTGTCTTGTCCACCGAGTCGTTCAACAGCATGAACAAAGCGAAGATGGAGATCGGGTGTCCACCGGAGCCTAGGCATCTTGGATCTAACATAAGGCCTGACTGATGAAGACGACGGCTTCTTATCATTTTCTTCAACCGTACTATTGCTTGAGCTGCTTCCTCCATTTTTCTGCTTGCTTTCATCGTCGTTCTCTTCGCTCCCACTCTCATCATCGAGAATTTCATTAGAAGGGCTTGTTTTCGAACACTCCGACCGCCCGCTTCCTTCCATATCTCTCTCTTTATCTGCTCTACAAGGCTGATCAAGATTCAAGATGAAGAAGAAGAACACACACAATTGACAGATTTTTCTTTCCTTTTGTCTTCTCTATGGAAGGACAGAGAAAAAAAAACTACTGTTGTTTTAGAAGAAAAGAAACATTGATCTTTTAATTACCATGCAAAAAAAAGAAAAAACATGAAAACAGTACACGTGATGATCAGCTACAGTTCCATGTACAAAAATGGAGATGGGAAACCCTAGATCTCGGTCATGAGCCTATACTTGACCTAGGTAGAAGATGAAAGATAGAAGAAGAAGGAATAGCAATGTCTCTCTTTCTCTCTCTCTGTCTCTCTCTCTTGAATCATGTAAACTATTCTTCAACCTAAATTTTTGTGCATATATGATTTGTATATTGCGTGTGTCATTATGCTATATATGTATGTATATAAATGGGGATGTCACATGTGTGATAATAAATTTACTCACCACTCATGTGAGATTTCATCTTCTTTTTTTCTTTTCTTTTTTCTTTTTCTTTTTTACACTTTTTGTTTGTTTTTCTGTTTTTTCTCCTTTGAAATTAAATGTTGGAATGAAATGATAAATGGAGTTGTATCAGATTATATAGATATATATATATATATATACTTTCTACTGTTAGTTCGTCCTGATATATTTATATCAGGACGAAGGATGTGAACTATATATTATGGAGAAGTTTTGACAAGTGCATATACTTTGAGTTAAATTATGTAAATCTAATGGTCCACATTCTTCGTCCTGATATATTTTATATTAGGACGAACTGACAATAGAAAAATTGTATATATATATACGATCCCGTTTACATCAGTATGCACTGATGTAATTACATCAGTATGCACTGATGTAACTACATCAGTGTCAATGCATGTGGACCACTGATTATGGAGAGGCTTTGACAAGTGCATACTCTTTGAGTTAAAGTATATAAATCTAATGGTCAACATCCAACGCACTAATGAAGTTATATCAATGCGCGCTGACTTGAACATTCTTCTATATATATATATATATATATATATAATTAGTTTAAAACTTATTACTTAAATAAATAAATAAATTATTATCTGTGTCGGAACTCATGAGATTGGAGCTGAATAACTTTGAAGTAGACTTTTGTTGTTAATTTGTCCCTTGGCTAAATGAACAAAGATTGTAGAAATTCAAGACTGAATGAATTGTCTCTACTCTAAATTCAAGCAATTGTTTCTTAAAAAACTCAAATAAAATATGGGAAAATTTCAGATGAAATTCGATCGTCTGTTCATGTAGGTAGACACACCATACGATAGAAAATAAAAATAATAAAAATACCTGCCACTAATGACTTGTATTTTAAGAAAAATATATTATTATTCAGGATTTTGGAAATAGTGACATGATTTGAAGCCTCGACTTCAATAACGTAGGTGTGACAAGAATATTATTGGATCAACCTCATCTTATCTTATATCTTAACACTTTACATATTACCTTAACCTTTTTGATCTAATGATTATTAACATAATAAACCAAAGGGTTTGAATCCCTTTTTAGACATATACGTTTACAATATGTCTATATTCGCATTACAGGTAAGATGCCTGTTAACGTATTACCATAAATCTCATGTCTTACATACTAACAATAGACTCAAATTGGCACAGAAACTTTTCATAAAATCTCCGAGCAAATTTGGGTTGTCATGAGTATTGAAGTCACAGTAACTAATATTATCACCTAATTACATATATGAGAATCTTGTTGAAGCTAGCACAGAGCACTTATGTTGTGTGAGTCTGTGACTGTGACTGCGGCTGTGAATGTGTGTGTGATGCTCTGCTGTAGTTGATGCAGGTCCAGACTCAAAAGAAAGATTTTGATAATGCCTTTTCCATCGGGAATCACGGGGTTTGTTCCTCCTCGATCGGGAGAAATTAATTAAATGCATACTCCATCAAACACTTATTATTCCTACCAGGTATGACCCATGTTTTTCTAATTATTTTTCTTCTTAAATTATTTGTTTAAACTCATCTAGACCTAGTCAAAATCTCATCATGTTATTAATAACTTAATTAAATCTATGGAAAATCAAATGTTGGGTCTAATTCCAATTAGGTTTTAGTTGCAACAATTGAAACTTTTTCATTCCTCCCACGTGCATGGCCGTGAAATTAATTGACACCCAAGATAAAGCAAATCAACGTTTTCTTCCCTTTATATAACTCCTGTTCCAATCAATCACATGGATCTTGCCACCACACTTGTAAGATCAGTTGGCGTTTCTTCTTTCTTTAAAGTTTTCTATATATTTTTTTCTTATTATTCGATGCATCCTGTAAATATGATATATAAATTTCGTTGGTGACAACATGACATTGGTCGAGTGATAAAATATCCACACTACACTATGAGATTGTGGATCCGAGTCATATCATCCTCCCTCTAAATCAAATCTCCAACAAATGCATAAATGAAATTGGATTAACTCAAACCCGAGTGTGGAGAGTCTCGCTAGGTCACATTATGGTAACAATTGAATTGTAACAATTAAATTGTTATTATATTGCTATCTTATCAACAATACAATTTTGTTTGGACATTCCAACTAATTAATGGATATTTATAAAGGCTCGTTAAATTGGTCCGTATCTCTAAACACAAATGAACTCAACCCTAACTCAATCCTGATTTTTATTTTTATTTTCATACGAGTTCACCAATTATATCTAATGTGACAATCATATTGTAATTAACCCTGAATATATAACTCAAATCTCATTTGTTTATCTTACAAGTTGTGGCATAGGATCTACAACTCTGGATGGGAAATTAATTTTTAATAATTTCACACATCAATCATCTTTTAATATATTCTAAAGATGTGAAGGGTATCTCAATCTTCATGACTTTGAAGTGCTGGTCAATGTGTCTATTTTCCTTCAATTTAAATATGTACAAATATACGGAGGTAATATATGCATTTAATTTATTTTAATAAAAATTGTAGAAAAAAAGGAGCTGTCAAGAACAGCAACTCACGAACAAGAAACAACCTATAAACCCAGCTGCAAATCTTTTTACTTGTATTATCAACTTGCGAGAGACACGTGAAATTTTGCACGATTCAACCATTAATTTATGCCTCATGTGGGCATGCCAAATTAATACTCCTACTAAAGTGTGCTCCAAAATTTCAGCGGACTTTAACATTGATTTCTCGCCTGTAATTATTGGCTTCCTTGTTAGTTGTAAACTATGTTGTGAAGAAGGGAATGTCTTTGGTACATCAATATATATTTTTATCAATTCATGTTATCATATATCATGGGAGGATTTCATAGAGTTTGGTTTTGAGATTTTGAGTCGTTTTTTTATATGGAATCGACTATATAACATTATTTAAATCTGCTTAATTGTTTTACGATTTTTAACCATCAATCAAATATATATATATATAAATATATAACTCTTACAAAATACACAATCCTCTTCGAATATGCTCTCTTTTCATGGTAAATTATATATAAATATATATATATATATATATATTATTATTATTAAGGAAATATATATGGAAGACAAATCGATATATACATATAAAGATAGAGAGAGAACAAATGGTCATTAAAAAAACAGAGGTCTGAAAAGATTCACTCCAACACCTAGCCTGTGAAGTCAACTCCCAACAGTGTGTTTTGTAACCTTTTTCTTGTATTTATGTATTTTTTATTCAATTATTTTATTTGCATGAGAATACGTGAACCTATTAATGCGGATCTACCATACATTTTCAGAATGAGGCATGTCTGTCGTTTTATAACAATTTTGCTCATCTCTGTCGTGAATCATGCATGCTATCATGAAGCATCATCCATCACATAATTCAATTATGTGATATAACATGAACATGTGATGTCATATCAACAATGTTATATACATTACACATGTAATTGTCATGAAACACGTATATGATGATGTACATGCTCATGCATCCATGATAGCCAGCCTTGAATATATTTATTTAATTTATATATCAAATTATTAGTCAGGGTTCGAGTTTCAAAGAAGCTTCACAACTGCTCTCAATTTATTTTTATACGGTTGGTGAAAGTATTCCCATCTAGACTTTTTTTAATTAAAAAAAAATTTGTCATGCAAATATTTATAAAAATTAGAAAAGGATAGCTTAGAATAAAGTAGATAGAATGATGTTTTCAAGAATTTTAGGGCGCGTTTGGTATCATTTTTAAAATGGTGTTTTTGAAAACTATTTTTAAAAATGGAAATCATGTTTTAAAAATGATGTTTTTAAAAATGTAATGTGTTTGGTAGTGTTTTTTAAAAGTAGTTTTTTGAAACGGAAAATGATGTAAAAGTGTTTGGTTGTTGTTTTTAAAATGAGTGAAATAGTTGTTTGGAGGGAAAAGTTAAAGTTTATTTTGAAAACCCGTTTTTAAAACAATAGAAAACAATAAAAAATTGTTTTTAACTTTTTAGTTATAACTTTTAAAAAGTTGTTTTTTGTTTTCAAAAACAGTTATGTAAAATGCTCAACCAAACAACATTATAGTTGTTTTTTGTTTTTAAAAACAAAAAACAGTTTTTAAAAATGGATCCAAACACCACCTTATTTTTTTTTTTTTGTATTTCATTTCACCTAATTAAGCAAGATTATTCTGGGTTTCCCATTTTGTTCTTTCTTTCTTTCTTATTTCTTGTTAATAAATGTTTTATATATAAATAAATGAGAATGTATTCAAGACCGATTGATATTAGTATTGTCCAAGTTTAGGTTTGAAATAAATTTACTGTTGTACCTGAAATTAAGCAAGTAATCGATTAAATAATCTCAGTTTTGAGACTTGATGTTGGGTTAAAACTTTCTGATATGTTGAAAGGCACTCATATAGTTTATCAATGCCTCAGATTCAAGTCAGCGTACCTCAGATAATATATATATATATATATATATATAGTTTTTTTTTTTTTTTTTTTTCTCATGACTAAACTAAACTTTTAAGATTATGATAATATTTGTGAGTCATTGATTAAGTTATTGAACTTTTAAGATTATGAGAAAACGTGTGAGTCATTGATTAAGTTTAAGAAGACTTTGATTAAATTGAAGTATGTGAATCTAATAGTTGATAATATACATTGACCATCATAAAAATATGACATATGTATCTTTTAACTAAGTAAGTGTATTTAGTTATCCAAATTTTTGGAAATTTTAATAAAAATATCGAAATATCGTAAATGTTCTCAAAATATTAAAGATATTATACAATATTTTTGTATCAATCACCCACTAAATATGACAATTATTAGAGATATTTTGATAAAGCATCGATATTTACTTCATTCGATCAAAATCAACATATATGTACGGGTGGAAATGCTGGGTTTTGTCACTTTTTTGAGTTAGTGTTTTAAGACAATCACCACTTTAATAACTTAAGTTTAAAAGGTATCAAAGTAAGTGATTTCTAAAAATGTCCTAATTGTACACATTTTTTTAATTTTAATTTTTTTTTTTTTACTTTAACTTTTGGAAGATACTTTGATGTTGTCTGAGTTCTACTTCTCGATCTCTCTAACTGTCTTAAAGTGGAAAGCTCTGTAAACTGAAATCCAAGTTCATTTTCTTCTCCAACAAGTTTGACATTCATATAGTTACATAAGATCACTCATCTTATCAGGTTATAAATATCAAAATTCATACAATGAAAGGCAAAATGGAAACAGAGATAGGAAACCAACGAAACTCTAGGCCTTTGCAAATGGTTTATGAGCCTTTTTAATCAGTTCCCGAGCTTTTTCATGAACTACCCGAGCCTTTTGTAGGAATATTAATAGGTTTGTTAAATTTGAATCTTCGAGCCTTTTAACACTGTGTTTGAGCCTTTTGAAACACTTTCCGAGTCTTTTAAATTGTAATTCGAGCTTTTTTATGAATATTAATAAGTTTATCAAATTTGAATCTCTGAGTCTTTTAACACTGTGTCCAAGCCTTTTGAAACACTGTCAAAGCCTTTTCAATTGTAATCCGAGCTTTTTAATGAATATTAATAGATTTGTCAAATTTGAATCTAGCCTTTTAACACTGTGTCCGAGCCTTTAAACTTGTAATTCGAGCTTTTTTATGAATAGGTTTGTAAAATTAAAATCTCTGAGCCTTTTTTTTTTTTTTTTTTTTTTTTTGAAATAGCAACTTCATTAAACAAACTGGGAAGCAACCCAGAAGAAACAAACAAACAAAGCAACCCCACAAAAGCAATGGAGCAAAAAAGAACCAGCTACAGGCCGAAACACTCACAGAGAAAACGCCAAAACCGAAGGCACAAAGCAGTAAGGAAACAAGCAAAAGGAAAACCAAACATGACCCACAACAACAGAAACAAACAAACGACACCAAAAAGCCACAACTGAGCCCTAAACAACCAAACTCAAAAAACGCTCAAAACTACATTCTCCCCATCCAACACCATGCCCGAATTAGCACCTCTTGGGATGAAATTCAAAGAAGAATTAACCAAGAGCCGTAGCTTAGATCGGATGTCATAGATTACATCCACCAGCAGTAGATTTTTGAAATCAGCATTTTTCGCCCAGCCAATTGCCTCAATCGAATCACTTTCGAAACAAATCTTACGCTCGTTTGGTTTGGATAAATTGTTGGGGTGTTCCCATTTCTTGCTGGTCATCAGATTTCTTCAAGAAGCTTGGTTGGTAAATAGGGGAGCCTTTGATGGTAGACACAAAGATGGTGGACAGAGTTCATGTAAACAAAGGGAGAGTGTTAGTGCTGATTCCTCACCATAAGAAGATATTTGTCAAGGTAAAGATAACGAGAGGTAACATGCCGTTTATAGTTAAGTTGGAAGAAGACTCGAAGCCAATGGACATTGAATGGGTGGAGAGCTTGTTAGCTCTAACCGTGATGTTTGAACCACCACACCACTCTAAACCAGACCAAGTCAATATACTCCTCTAACACTGGATGGACACCTTTAAATACCTTCTTGTTTCTTGTGTCCTAGATGGACCAAACTACTGCGAAAAAAAAGCGTCGTCCATACCCTTTTCATCTTTGAAACAGGGCACAGCCCTAGCCAACCATCAAACCAATCCTTTACATTCTTGTTCACGTAGCCATTCACCGACCACCACCCCAAGCAAATACACCACAACTTCCTAGCCCATGAACATAGTAGAAAAAGATGGTCCGTTGTTTCATCTGACTAGCCACACATTGGACACAAAATGCCATCACTCAAGTTAACACCAAAACGATTCAATAAACCCCGAACCATGATCTTACCTCTAAGCAATTGCCAAACAAAAATCTCAACTTTCGGATGGCAGTACCCATACCAAATAGAGACTATATCATGGCTCACATCATCACTTAAATCTTCAACACACCTTCAAAAAGAACTAATAGAAAACAAATCTTTCGAACAAAAAGACCAAGCAATCGAGTCTGACATTAATCTTTGTATTTTAACACCCTCAAGACTAGAAGAAAATTCTGCCTAAACATCTAATTTCTAGTCCAACACTCTTCTTCTCAACTGAATATCCCATCTCCAAACCTCCCCATCTCAATAACCAAATTCATCAATGGTACCACCTTTGTTCTCAGACAACGCGTAAATCTTTGAAAAAGCAAACTTTAGCGGCAAACTATCCCTCAAAACATCATTCCAAAAACTAACTTTGTTACCACTACCCACCACCAACTTCAAACCATCTTTAAGAATCCTTACCGAAATTGACTCTTCTGAGAGAAGACCACACACGACTTTGACAAAATGAGAGGCGTTAGGACCGGAATTCCATCTCCATTGGAGGCTATCAACCTTGACACCATATTTAGCACTAATAGCCCTTTTCCATAAAGGCTCCTCTTCACGACCAAATCTCCAAATCCATTTAGCCAATAAACCCCTATTTTTATCCATCACCTTCCCCACTCCAGACCTCCCTTTCTCTTGCTCTTACAAATAGTCCCCCAATCTTTTCACACTATGTCCCAGCCTTTTTTAACAATCAATTTTTTTGTTGTTGTTAATTTTGTATCTCTGAGACTTTTAATGAACTACCCGAGCATTTTAATGAACTGTCCGAGCCTTTTACTTAACTACCCAAGCCTTTTACATAACTTCACAAAGGCTCAGACAGTATTTAGAAAGGCTTAGACAGAGCTTAGAAAGGTTCAGAGATTCAAAATTCAACAAAATTAGACGGTTTTAAATTGAAAAAAAAAAAAAGCTCTGAGGGCGCTGCCCCCGACGCGAGCTAACCGGGCAGCTGGACCACTGCAAGCTCAGCAAGGAGCTCGACCCCCGTGTCTGTCAGCGTAGCGCCACTCCATCGCCGTTCGAGTGATCGCCTGGGTTTCAACGTGACTTTCTCTCTCTACTTCACAACTCTGTTATTGTAAACTGAATGAAAGAAAGCTGACGTAGAAGTACTATGAGGGTATTTTGGTCTGGTCACCTAAATTGATACCTTTTAAATATGAATTAGTAATGTGGTGACTTTCTTACAAAACCCGGTCCAAATTGTGACAAATATTTTGAGCCCATATATACGGTGATCATAATTTGTTCGTTTACATAAATGCTAATTGTTAGAAATTCTCAATAACAAGATGTTGTGATTTGAATAAATCTTACATTTTAAGTTGTAAAATGCATCTGACTTATAAAATTTATCTATTATATTATATATATACACAGAGAGAGAGAGAGAGAGAGAGAGAGAGAGAGAGAGAGAGAGAGAGAGAGAGAGAGAGAGAGAGAGAGAGAGTCGAATTAATTTGCAATACAATTTAGATAAATAAACGTTTTTTTTTTTTTACCAAATCATATTAGCCGGTTAGAATTATTTAATCAATATTCATAATTTTTATACAATATAAATAGTATATAGTAATCCTAGGCTCCTAATTTTGAAAACGAAAGAGAATAGATAGGTAGCTAGCCACCGCTGTTGAATTAATATGAGGAATGTTTTTATGTTCATATTGTTTTAAATTAAATGTTTATGTGTATATATATGTGTGGGTAGGGACGTAGGGTGGGGGGTCATGAGAATTTCTTCTCTTGGAAATATTTTTATATTAAGCTGTACGTATGCATTGTTGGAAGAGCATATATTTTATTATTATATAAATTAATAAAAATATTATTTATTTTATCAACGTCAAAGGTATGTTTTGTCTCTCTTCGATCTCATGCTTGGCTTAATTTAGACCCCACATCACGTTACATATCACCTATCCTCTAATCATTCAATTCTCATTTATATCCCAAGTTTAATCAGTTATTTTTTTTTTTTTTTTTATTATTTTAATATTTGATATTAATCAAGTCAAGAGTTTGTAGGGACCTAACGATATGATCGATTGATACAAGCACATTTCAAAAAGTAACTTCTCACACTTTATGATTTTACATATAAAGTAGACTCGAAACCCTATTACGAATGTGGATGAGAAGTACATACACACGATCACTTTATAAATATGTGTCCATATTAATTAGTTAATTACAAATATTTATGAATCTTAATATGTATATTTAGGTCACACATTTAAAAACAATCTTGTCATGAATGATACAAACTATCGATCTTATATTTTAAAATAATACAAAATGTATTTTTATTTCAAACTGCATATATCAGTTATATCAATAATTTACAATTATGATCCTGTCAAAAAAATATATAATAATTTAAAATTAAGTATATGTTATTAAAAAAAAAAGGTAGATATATTAACACAAGTAAACCACTTTTTGAATATTCTTGGATTCTAGAACTTAAAAGTTGAGTTTGTCCACCTAATTAATTAATGGATTGTATATATATAGATGAAAACTACATATGTCAAAACACAAATGACTCTCCTTATCTCCTGTTTATATAATATTAAATTGAATTACACTTGCTAATTATTTCATTTAAGTATGTGTGTGATTGATCAGTCAATTCAACTGCTATGTATAGATACAAATAAATTAAGCTTCTCTTTGCCCAATTATTCAAATTCAAATTCCAACCATCAAAAGTTCAACTGGCCTTTCATTATATACTTACAATTTGCATTGTATATAATAATATGTTAGCCGGCCCCATGTCATATATGTTATTTTATTTTATTATTATATCTTTATTGAATAAATATATAGAGTGGTTTTATCATAAGAGATCATTTATTTGAATTTCGATAAAGACTTTGATGAAATTATATCCATTTTTATGAATTTTGATTTGAATTTTTATGTGGATGATATGTTCAATGAAATCTACATATAAATAAAATTTGAGAATTTTCAAGCACTAAAACTATTTTTCTTAAATTTTCCTATATTTCGCCAATTTTCTGATGCCTTCATATTTAATAAAATCGGGATAAATAGTTGTAGTACTTGAAAAATTCTTAAATTTTATTGATAGGTAGATTTCATTGAACTTATCATCTACAATATATATATATATATATATATATATATATATATATATATATATATATATATATATATATATATATATATAATCAAAATTCATAGAAATTGAAGTGATTTCATCAAGGTCCTTACCGAAATTAAATTAAAGAATCTCTTAAGAGAAAATAAATAAATATATTTATATATAACTTACCAACTATGTCATATTATATATTAAAAATGCAAAATTAAAGGGAAATAAAATATTTTTTAGGGTTAAATTTAAATTCTAATTCACCTCGTAACATTTTAGTGATTGGCGCACTGTTAATATATAACAAATTAAACAGTAACAAAAATTAATTAAATCCTAACCACTTATTAAAAATATAGTTCATATGCAACAATTTTAAAAAAAAAAATCATGTAATAAAGATGGAATAATTAGGATATAATCCAAACTCTTGTGATTTGTGATAGATTAACCGAAATCTTATTATTATTATTTTATCTTTTCTTTTCTTTTTTAGGACCTCTTGATTGTACAAATCTTATTAATTTCTTACAAGAAATCCTCTCAGACATTTGCAGAGGTTTATAGGCTGTCAATGCCACAAACATGTTACCAAAATTGTTATTTTATTCTATAATGACTCATCTCTTAATTAATTATTATTAGCAGAAAAACAAACCATCCAAGTCAGTATTACAATTTTTTTTGAAAGATATCCATAGATACTTGCTTGTGTGGAGATGTCTTAAATAAAATATTCTTCCTCTCTCTTCACGTAATTATTAAAAGTATTCTCAGATCTTTACAATTGAAAGATGTTTTAAATTAAAATAATTTCACTTGCGCATTTATTACGAAAATTTGTAGACAGAATGATTTCATTATATTGTAATTTATGTGTTAGTTGTGTTCTTATAATATATAAAAATTCTACCGTAAATGACATCTAGTGATAAAAAATATATGTTACAATAAGTGAAAAATTTGTCACGATATCAATACTGTGAAAAAAAAAAAAAAAAAAGTGTCACTAAAAATTCGTCACTTACCTCCGTCACTAAAAGCATTTGTTACAAACCATGACTTTTAGTAAAAGATTGTTAATAAACCCTTACAAGTGACGAAATAAAAAATATGTCGCTATATAAAAGTTAGTGACAATTAACCGTTTAAAGATTTTGTCACTGTACACATTCTTCGTGAGAATTTATTGTTTACAAATTTTATCACTATTCACAAACTCAGTGACAATTAATTATCTGAAAAATGTGTCACTGTACACAAATTTAGTGACAATAATCCGTTTGAAGATTTTGTCACTATACACATTTTTAGTGATAATTTATTGTTTAACAATTGTGTTACTATTCACAAACTCAGGGACAATTAATTATCTGAAAATTTTGTCACTATACGCATAGTTAGTGACAATTTAAAATTACTATTGTTTTAGTATCTAAATAGTTATGTCAGTAATGTTAATATTTCAAACAATTGTCAGTAATTTAAACTATACATTACAATCAAATTAACATATTTATTGAATACAAACATATAAGAAGACACATAAATCCATAATGTTTGAATGTTAGGCATTGGAGCACTTTCGAAGAAGTTTTTTTTGGCTCATTCAAACTTTGCATCTCTATGTATACATAGAACCTCCACTGAATCAACAAGCTTTAGCATGGTATATTGAGACAATCAAGAAGATAGTAGAGAGAGAACTTGTCTGCCGTAAAATTGTATCTCCAAGAGATGCACTTCCACTCTATAGAAAATAAAATCCTCATTAAACAGTAATTGTTATATGTAGTTTTCGATAGATGTGTGAGTTTCATTTTTTATTTTTATTTTTTACTCAAATCTTGTTTAATTTTTAAGATTCCAATTGATTTAGTTGGCTTTACCAAAATGGAATACAAGATGAAACAAAATCATATATGTATTAGCTTGCAACCGCATAAAAAATTGTAAGGTACATTCATAATTATAAACAATTATCTTAATAATCTAAGCATTTCTATGTTATAAAATGTAATAGTACCCAAATTAAAAAAAAAAAAGGTTCATTATTAATTTGCTTCTTATTTTTTTCTCTTTAAATAGCATGATATTTCATCAAACAGTTTATGTGCATTCAGCCTAGTAAATAAAACAATTTCAAGTTCATATAATACTCAGGTTAATCAATAAATCAATTGACAATAACACTTTTTTTGTCATATACATTAAAACACAACCAAAAACACATAAAAATCAAACAATTAGAGAACAAACCGAGATAATTGGCTTATGGAAAAAGATCGTCAAATTGAAGTGATCGTTGAGCGCTCGTTGCATCCTTAGCTTGATGATGGTGACAACAACCTCTTCCTTACCCGATGGTGATGGCGATCACCTCAAGCTTGATGATGGGAGCAACTTGAGCGCTCGTGTCTTTGTTGTTGTACTGCTCATCATGAATGTGACGGTGAATTCAATAGAAATGAAATCATGGAGAAATTATGTCCAAGGAAAAAAAATAGAGAAACAAAATAGAGATTAGAGAGAAATATACCGGAGAAAAATCAATTAAGATCACTTTAATTTTGAATAGGCAAAGAAAATTAGGAACCGTAGAAAGAGAAATTATGTGAAGTTTTTTTTAATTCCATTGTTGAAGTGCAGGGCAATATTAAGGAGGTAGGAGAGGATAAAAAAAAAGTTTGCTTATATTCATATGTATATATGTATGTATGTATGTATGTATGTATCAGAAACCCTAAAAAAAAAAAAAAATCAAAATTAAAGATACCATACCTTGAGTAAATTGTCATAGACTTGAGAGTTTCAATGAAATTAGGAAATATGATTAGCTGTTTTGAACAAAAAATTTAAAGATTCATGATATGGTTTAGGAAATCTGAAATAAGTGAAAAGAAAATAAGTATTTATAAAATAAAATCTTTCCTTTTTAATTTTTTTTTTGAAAAAAAAAATATTTCCTTTAAAAAAAAAATCTTTCAATTTTTTATAATGTAATTTTCTGATTAATTATATTAACTGTCACAAATTATCAAATTCTAACAAGTTGTGACAATTTTTGTAAAAAAATTTGAATTGAAAAAAACACAATGACAAATAATACCTATAGTGATATATTCAAAATTTGTCACAAAAAAATATGTCACTATAGATCACTTTTCTTGTAATACGTTTTATTTTCTTTCATTGTTACTTATACATAAAAATAGTACATTTCACTCATAGCTCAAACGGTTATGTGATTCTATTTCATATTAGAGATAAGGATTCAAATTATAAAATCACAAAACGTGAAAAGACCCATCTCTATATCACACTTTTGATTTTATCAAGTTTTGATAGACTTGATCAGATTTCTTTAAAAAAAAAAAAAAACATATAAATTGACTACTTCCTCTTAGTAATTCTACAAGTTTTCTTTCTCAAGCAACATTAACTTTGATTGTTGCCAATGTCTTTATTCTTCAAAGTCAATTGATTGGGCAAATAAAAAAATATAAAATAGAGAAATGGGTACTAAATTGACCATTGAAGCAATGAAGCATAGCTACTAAAGGCTACATTTTTTTATTTTTTTTTTCTATATGTAGAAAATAAGGGCACGTGATTTTGTTTCTGACTTGAAACAACAAGTGGATTTAATACTATTTAGTTTCATGTAATCATGAATGGTTCAAAGATTAATTAAAAAACAAAAATAAAATGTTAGTGGATATTTAGATCAATAACAATTCACGTTGTACTTTCTAAATAAAGTGCTCAACTTTTTCACCAATTTGGGTATTATACCACGTCAATTGGGCTGCCTAAATGTGGCAAACGAGTTAAACTAATAAATCGTGTCACATTATAATTTTTATGGTGATTACAACTCAGATGTTATATTATTTGTCTATTGTTAGATTGTCAAAATGTAGTAAATGAGTTGTAACTAATACACTATTCACTACGTTACATCATGATTTATATGGTGATTATAAATTAGATGCCACATCATTTATCTATTGTTAATTTGTTATACCGTCCAAATATAACAAATGAGTTGCATCTAATACATCATCAACTATATCGTCTCATGATTTATACAGAGATCACACCTCAAATGCCGCGTCATCGAATGTCGTTGTATAGCCTTGCTAATTCGGAAAAAGTAAACTTTCAAATGTCGTTGAAAATTCTAGATGTGTCATCAAAACCTTTCAACCAAAACTTGCATAAAAGATGTTAGCACAAAATAATTAAGGTGGAAGAATCATGGACATTTGGCCCAACCCCACAAATGTTATCTCGAGACTCATTTTATTTCATCAAGAAAAATGTTCGAAAATTTTTTGGATGCAATTATAAAAGGGGCTTTAAATTAGCAATGGTGGGGTGAAATAACATGGACCAAAATTTTATTAGGTTTGCTTTTCAAAAGAAGAGACTCGTCAAGGCTTTGAAAGCCCATAAAGCAAACTCTGAAACTGTGTTTTTACTTTGGCCCAAACTGACCCGACAACACTCAAAATAGCCCATTCTATAAGACCCATCATAGTGTTTTGGCCCAAGATAAAACATCATTTTCTAGTTTTTATTTTTTTTCTTCTTCTAAAGTCTGTCACCGGTCGAGTTTGAGGTCTGTCGAGACTTATCGATATCAACCGTCCTAAGTATGGTAAAAAAAAAAAGAAAAAAAAAAAAAAATCTGAAATAAGCAGACTATGTACAAATCCGTAGTGAGAGAACAATCCTTTTTTTTTTTTTAATTAGATTTTTTTTTTAGGGAAATTACTAAATAAACCACACTGTGATTGAGCTGTCTCAATAAAATTTAACATTATTAATAAATAAATAAATAAATAAAATTTATGATAGTTGTGTGATCATGTTAAGCAGATCCAGAATTATCAGAAAATGTTAAAAACCGTGTTGACAGTTGACACTGAATTTTCCTCTCAAGTCTCAACGTGGATCGCAGAGCTTCTTGCTGCCGCCTGCCTAACAACAAATCCAATATATAAATCTGATATATTCACTTGTATATATACTTCTAATTCATTTGTTGTATTTGGATATGCCGGAAAAAAAATTGATATAAAAGACGGTCAAAAATACGTTGATTGAATACAGTATGGATAATTACTATCACAACACGAGGGGGAGGTAAACACCGAATAACTTAAACTCTGATTTTAAATACGAAAAGGAATATGTACAAATAGTCAATCAAGAGTGTAAGATAATTTTTTGCTTGAGATGTGATACCGAATAGATCGAAAAAATCTACCGAAATCTTTCGAGATTAAACAATATATAAACACTTTATATATTCTGAATTATGATTGATCTAGTAGCTGTCTAAACACAAGGTGGGCACAATAATAGATTGCGATTGATCATCCTCCTTATAATACTTTTTTATTTTTTATTTTTTAATATTACATAAATTTGGGATATTTTTTGGAGGAAGGACTTGAACCTAAGATATTGTGACGTAGTCACATAAGTGTGAGATGTTTACTACCGGATCTTAATTTTTTGGGATACAATAATGAATCATAACAATACAAAAAATAACGGATATTTTTTGGGATATAATTATGAATCATAATGATTAAAAAAAAAAGGTTATACTGATTTTAATAACTACATTTGAATTTAATTCGTGTATTTTCATTTGTGTTTTTAATGATTGATAGTCAAATTTTATGTGTTTTTTTTAGACAAGAATGTTAAGTTTGTCTTCTTGGAATTGTATGTAATTGAAGATATTACAAATTTGAGGGTGTGAACATACTAGCTCTAATGCACCAGATCCCATTAGAACTCCAAAGTTAAATGTGTTTAGGTGAGAGCAGTATTATGATTGGTGATCTCCTAGTAAGTCCTCGTGTTGCACCCCCTTAACAAAAAAAAAAAAAAAAAATGCTACAAATTTGACTGATCTCAATAATTAGCTGATAAATAATTGAATTGTAGAATAGAATCTTCCATCTAGTAATCACCTTTGCAATTTTCAAAGCCAAAAAAATAAAAAAATAAATAAATAAATAAATAAATTGAAAAAGAGAGAGAGAAGGATTCGAATGGTTTGGTGGTCTGTGTCTAGATCTTTGTTGACCATTCTCAAGTTCCTCCCCGTGAAGTATGTCATGATAAGTTCTCATAATATTATCCAATCAAGTCCATGCCGTTCTACTAAATGCCACCAAAATTATAATAGTATTTAGTAGTTTGATTTAATCTTTTTTTTTTTTTTTAATATTAATTTAACCTTCTAATAAAAGAGAAGTTCATTAAATATGATGATGAGGTATGACCGAGGGTGAGAGTTTCTCTCTTCTAGGTTTTTCTCTGCCTTCTCTCTAAACCGCCTCTAGTCTCTTCTCAGTTCATCGCCGACTTCTTCTTGTGGCAACGGGAGTCGGCCGCGTCTTCTTCCTCACGCTGAGCCTACCCGGTTAGGGTGGGGGCCTGCTGCAGCTGCTACGATGGCCCTGGAGTTCGTCTGGTCGTCTCCCTCTTGCCACCGAGCGGGTTCTTTTTCCGGTCAACTCCGGCAGCTGTCAGATTGGTCCATTCCTCTTGGTTCAAGCCAGATCTAGAGTGGTTTCGGCATGAGTTGCGTTCCAACCGGATCCTCTCTGCCTGATTACTTGCCGGGGGCTTCCTTCTCCTCCGATCGGTGTCTTGCTTAGTCGGTTGTTTTTGTAGTTTTTAGTTTCTCAGTTTAGTCCCAGTCCTCTTTGAGAGGTGCTGTTAGTTTTTCAGTATTCTTAGTTTTTCTAGTTTGTTTTTCAGCTGTGTAATCGGCCGTTCCTCTTGGATACGGCCAGATCTAGGGTGTTTCAGTGTGCGCTGTTCTCCGTCGACACACTTGCCCCTTGACGGCTGCCAAGGGAACCCTCCTCCGTTCGGTTCGTTTCAGTCCCTCTTGTGAGGGTTTGGGGGTTTGAGTGTTCTCTTCCCAGTGTGGGAACTGTAAGCTGGGTTGTGCCTCGATATCTATCTCGTTGGTCCCAGTTATAGTTAATATCTGGTTTTTTTTCCAGGTTCTGTAATCGATGTTATTTCCAATAAAAAAAACAAATAAATAAATAAATAAATAAGTATGATGATAACTTAAGCACGTAACATTGATACGTATGGGTTAAAGTAAATCCATTTGACCAAACATGTTAAATATGAATCCTTTTATAAAATAAAAATGTCATGTTAACACGTGTCTTGAATCGTAATTCAAAACGTTGATAAATCATTAATATCTATTTTTTTTTTTTTTCGGGATACATCAATGCAAAACTTTGTATATCTTTAATTATGTATATATATAGTCTTTTTATTATCAATTCATTATTGTCAATTCGTTATGATATAAAAATATATCAGAACGAAGAATGTGAACCGTAAATTATGGAGAAATTTTGACAAGTGAATACACTTTGAGTCAAATTATGTAAATCTAATGGTCCACATTCTTCATTCTGATATATAATTCTATATTATGACGAACTGACAATTGAAAAACTATATATATATATATATATATATATACAATTTTTTTATTATTAGTTCGAACTGATATAAAATATATCAGTTCCTTGCATGTGGACTATTGGATTTAAAAGATGCTTTGACAAGTGTATATAGCCAAGTCAAATTATTTAAATCTAATGACCCACATGTAAGAAACTGATATATCTTTTGTTAGTTCAAACTGATAATATAAAAATTGTATATATATATATATATAACTTTTTTAATCATCTGTTCAATCCTTAACATATGTCTAAAGACCTCACACTTACACTAGATTGAGAGTTTGGGTCGTGTTATATTCTCTTAAATCCCAAATGTATTCTAAAGGAACGAAAATAGATTAGTTTAGTGGTATGTCATATATCAAATGCAAGTTTATAAGAAAACTTATCATAATAACACATGTTAACATTTCCTACATGGACGGTAATGTTTGACATCATAACCACTATCACAACTTTTTAATCACAAATCATATGACAATTGATGTGTTAATTGGTGAGTAGATATATAGGTAAGTGAGATAAATCATTTTTAATATGTATTCACTTACTAATTGACACCTGAACTGTTATATGTGTTGTGATTGAAAAATTGTGATGTCTAGTATTACACATTCCCGTTGCAATCATAAATGTCACGCGATAAGATCTAAACGAGAAATGTATTGGTGCATTCCACAGCAACCAAGATCTTCTTGAAGAAAAGATAAAGATAAAGCTAAGCATCGCCATCTCCATCAATCGCGAAGCATGCTAACCTAATAAAGAAACTGAATAAGCAGGACCCACCTTAAATATGATTGATGTCGTGCATTATATAAGTGTACACTCCCACGTATATAAGTGTAGCACCAGATCACTCTGAAACTTTGTCAGACAATCCACTCCACGCGCCCTTTTCTGCGACTATAAATATACTTTTCGTCTGCATTAATAAACGGATAAAATTAGTTTTTAATGCAACTTATTTATTTTTATAATATAGTTCTTTTTTCTATAAAGGTAATCGTATAAGAGGTTGATCTTTGTACTATACTCTTTACACATGTATCATGAGGTTGTGGTTTATAGTTCTTTCCTCTTTTAATTTTTTTAAAAAAATTTATATAAAACAGATACATTTTATACAAAATAAATCTTGTTACAGAAATCAGACTCATAACAATCGATTAATACAAATCAATACTAGTGTTTCGTTAAATTAATTGATATTTAATCGTTTTGGTTCAAAATTGAGATAGTTCAGTAGTAAATTTATCGCATATGACACGACACGAACTAGACATGCTCTCGACGCGTGGAAAAGGCCATCAAAGGACTGGACTTGGTGAGATAGGTGCGAGAGATGCGGGGGCTGATGAAGTGAAAATATTTAGCGGCTCTCCTCTTCTATAGGATCTCTTTTGTAAAAAATAAAATAAAATAAAATAATTCACACGCATGCACGCGCCCACACAATATCAACCTTTCATGATATGATTAGAGACACAACATAAAGACATTTATTTCAATAAAAACCTTAATTATCAGAGACCAGACACACAAGAGAGTTTTTAGATTAGATTTTAAACACATGTAAAAAGCGAGAGAGAGAAAAAAAAAAAAAGAAAATTATACAGAGAAAGAGAGAGAGTGGCCGTTTCAACGGCCACCTCCACCTCAAAAATTCTGGTTGGTCTTCAACGTAATTTTTTATTTTTCTTTGCTCTCTAACATCGAACATTTTTAGAAAACCCCACCAGAGAAAAAAAGGAAAAAAAAATAGAAAGAGATTTTTTTTTTCATTTCTCATCTGTTTCTTTTTTAGTTTTTTAGTTTTTAGTTTTTTTTTTTGTTTACACCACCCCCCCACCATTAGCTTGCATCACCATCGTGTTCAAATTCTATCATCAACCAAAACGGTGGTGTTTGCAGGCCACAAAAGGTAAATTGGGTTTGTTTTTATTGATTTGTTGATCCCTTTACGTTTGATATCTTGATCTTTCATTTATATATATATAAGCTTTTTTTTTTAATTGTTGGGGAGAGTTTTTTTTTTTTTTTTGTCCAAGTTTTGATTTTGGACCCATTAAAATTACATATATAGAGGATGCAGCATAATATATTCTCAACAATGCGTAGTTTAAAGCTCATAGATGGTTGTAAAGGCACTCAGGTGTATGCCATTAATACGACTGGAACCACCACCGGTGGCGCAGGTGGTGGTGGTGGTGGCGGCGCTGGAGGAGGAGATAAGAAAGTTCTTAACCTTCATGACCATTTGAGAGCCAATTCGATTCGATCAAAATCGAATCGAACCCAGCAAACCCCAAACCAGACCCCTAATGTTGTCCCCGGAAAGGTACTCCCATATGGACTGCCTATTACAGATCTAGTCGAACCCCAGATCGAGTCCTGCCTTAAATCCGTTGATTTCATCGAGACTTTAGCTGATGTGTATAGGAGGATTGAGAAATGTCCCCAATTTGAGAAATCAGGAATGTATTTAGAGCAATGTGCCATATTTAGGGGATTGTCTGATCCCAAAATGTTCCGGAGGAGCCTCCGAGCTGCCAGACAGCACGCAGTTGATGTGCATTCGAAGATTGTGCTGGCTGCGTGGTTGAGGTATGAGAGGAGAGAGGATGAACTTATTGGCACTTCTTCAATGGACTGCTGTGGAAGAAATCTTGAATGCCCTAAAGCTGCTTTGGTGTCTGGGTATGATCCAGAGTCAGTTTATGATTCGTGTATGTGTTCGAGGACGCCTAGAGGGGAGTTTCAGGATGATGATTCAATGGGGGATGAGGAATGTTCGACTTCAGACGAAGATGGGGATATGTCATTCTGGATTGGAGAGAATGAGGTTAGGTGTGTGCGATACAATATTGCTTCATTGTCGAGACCATTTAAGGCAATGTTGTATGGTGGTTTCATGGAGTCAAAAAGGGAGAAGATAAATTTGTCACAGAGTGGGATTTCGGTGGAGGGGATGAGAGCTGTTGAGATATTTAGCAGGACAAAACGGTTAGGTTCTTCTGATCCTCGTGTGGTTTTGGAGCTTCTTTCTTTTGCAAACAGGTTCTGTTGTGACGAGATGAAGTCTGCTTGTGATTCTTATTTGTCATCTATAGTTTGTGACATGGAGAATGTACTTTTGTTTATCGATTATGGATTGGAGGAGCATGCCTATCTTCTCGTGGCTGCTTGCTTACAGGTGCTTTTAAGAGAGCTACCGAGCTCAATGCACTATCCCGATGCGATGAAAATCTTTTGTGGTTCAGAAGCAAGAAAAAAGTTGGCTATGGTTGGGCATGCTTCTTTTCTGTTGTATTATTTCTTAAGCCAGATTGCTATGGAGGAAGACATAAAATCAAACACAACGGTTATGCTTTTGGAGAGGTTGGGGGAGTCTGCAACTGAAGATTGGCAGAAACAACTCGCGTTTCATCAATTAGGTGTTGTGATGCTCGAAAGGCAAGAGTATAAAGATGCCCAGAATTGGTTTGAAGCAGCTGTTGAAGCTGGTCATGTATATTCATTGGTGGGTGTTGCGAGGACTAAGTTCAAGCGTGGCCACAAATATGCAGCCTACAAGTTCATGAATTCGCTCATTTCTGATTACAGTCCTGTCGGATGGATGTATCAGGAACGTTCTTTGTACTGTGTTGGAAAGGAGAAGATAATGGATTTGAACACGGCTACTCAATTGGATCCATCTCTTCCTTTTCCGTACAAGTATCGGGCTGTTATGTTGGTGGAGGAGAACAAGCTTGCGGCAGCTATCTCAGAAATCAACAAAGTAATTGGTTTCAAGGTCTCCCCTGATTGCCTTGAATTGCGAGCTTGGATTTCTATTGCCTTGGAGGATTATGAAGGAGCTCTCAGAGATGTCCGGGCACTTTTGACTTTGGACCCAAATTACATGATGTTTTACGGGCATTTACCCGGTGACCACTTAGTAGAGATCCTCCAACCTCTTGTTCAGCAGTGGAGTCAGGCTGATTGCTGGATGCAGCTGTATGATCGATGGTCCTCTGTTGATGATATTGGTTCTCTGGCTGTTGTACACCATATGTTAGCAAATGACCCTGTGAAGAGCCTTCTCTGGTTCAGGCAGTCGTTACTTCTTTTACGGTAATTATGAATTATGTTTGTAGTTCAACTATTAAAATAGCAGTACTTAGAATTACTGCATGCTTTTGCATCCAATTCTGTCTATATGGTCTAAAAGTGGTTTTGAGCTCTACTAAACTTCAAACTTTTTAGAGTTTTGTTGTGAATATAAACTTGCTTTTGTAGGGTACAAAATTTATTTGTTTCCATAGGGATGCTTTAACCTAGAATTAATCATATAACATGCTGAAATGTTGAGTTTTGGTATTGCTTAAGGAATTATACATAATCTTCTATTGTTTGTTTGGCAGAGATTTGTGTGATTATCAACTACAGGTGAATGGTGATGAATTGAATAGAGTAAATTTACACAACAGGCAACTGTTCTATTACAATGTGCATAAATTAGTTGCCACTAGTGGAGAGACAAAAAATTACTCCTGTTTCTCTCCTTTTCATGACCTCCTTACCACTCCATATGTGAAGAAAATAGAAGGAATAAGTTAAAAGTATGTAACAACATAGTAAAAAGAGGATTGACTATAGGGAATAACCCTCACCTCAGCATATTCCCTATGATAAAAAATTGAAAATTTATGATCTTATTCTATTTAGATATATTATTGCTTTTCATTTGAATTTTCACTAGTTACGGGTGAATGTTGATCATGACTTTAAATTTCAGTTAGACATCCTTTTTGCCTCTTTTTATGTATTATATATTCCATGAGGCATGCTTCTAACTCTGTTTTTTAGATTTTCTTTTCAATGTATGAGTGTTAATGGTGCATTATGCTTTTAGTCTTAGATACAAAAGAAGGTTTTGTCCTCTTAAGTGTGATTTTCATCAGAAATTAATATATTTGTCCAACTGCGTACTATTTTCCTTGGATATTTTAGGTTAAATTGTCAGAAGGCTGCAATGCGTAGTCTACGCTTGGCTAGAAATCATTCCACTTCGGAGCATGAAAGGCTCGTTTATGAAGGATGGATACTGTATGACACTGGCCACCGTGAAGAAGCACTAGCTAAGGCCGAAGAGTCCATTTTTATTCAGAGATCATTTGAAGCCTTTTTCCTTAAAGCATATGCTTTAGCAGATTCAAGTCTTGATTCTGAATCTTCATCATATGTAATTCAACTTCTAGAGGAAGCTCTTAGATGTCCTTCAGATGGCCTTCGGAAAGGACAGGTATTTATATTTTTTGTAGCAATTCTACTATCTTGGTTGACTGCGTCATATATGAGAACGTATTGTTATTTTTGGGTGATTTTTTTTGCCATTTTGCAGGCATTGAATAATTTAGGTAGTGTCTATGTAGACTGTGAAAAGCTGGATCTGGCTGCTGATTGCTACATGAATGCGCTCAACATCAAGCATACACGAGCTCATCAGGGTCTTGCAAGAGTATATCATCTGAAAAATCAACGGAAAGCTGCATATGATGAGATGACAAAGTTGATAGAGAAGGCCCAGAATAATGCATCAGCTTATGAGAAGCGTTCAGAATACTGCGATCGTGACATGGCTAAGAATGATCTTAGCACAGCAACACAACTTGATCCAATGAGGACATATCCCTACCGTTACAGGGCAGCAGGTAAATTCCATGACTGCAGTTATAGTTTCATTATTCATTTAATTATAGTCTCTGTCAACCTAATAGATTTTGTTGTGGCAATACAAACATGCTATTGTCACTAGAGCGTTTACAAATTGATTTAGTTATGGTGGTGCTGTCTTCCTAACTCAAGATCTGTAGACCATAAATGTTAGATCATCTTGTGTGATGAATTTACCTAGTGATCCATCTTTGAAGAGTTTTATTTTTCCCTTTTTTGTTCCTCATATAATCATTATTTTAGCCTCCAAATCAGGTTTGACCTGTGTTAATGAAGTCAACTCAACTTCTTGATCCATCAATTCTCATATTTAAGGAATAAGAATGAAACTCTTTTCATATTTAACCACTGTATTGTTCCATTCTAACAATGAAAGCTATCCTCCCTACTGTAAAAAGTTTCTATTTGTCTCCGCGATTAATATCTTTTTCTTTACCTTTATAATATATGACATGTTTGTCATGATTTTCATTTGTTTGCTTGTCTATCATGGGATTCTAGTCTACCTTTTGTCATGACTTCTATCAATGATGAGGGGTTGATGTAAATTTTTGTGGTGTTTCTTAGTTTTAGTTTAATACCATAATTTAACAATTAAATATGCTGTTATGAGATCCATTAATTACATGGAAGGAGGTTATTTGGTTGCCTATGTAACCTTTGCTTCTTCCCCTAACATGTCAACATGTACATGCCATGTGTACATACTATGTAGACACATGATGTACCAGGTAAAGTTTGACTGGTTTTGCAACAGTAAGATGACACATACATTGTGCAAGGTTGGCAACCATCCATGCTTTTTTTTTTATTATTTGAACTGTAATTGGTATGTTAGTTTCCGTTTAGTCTTGAGAAGTCTAAAATATTTGTGGATCACTTCTGAATGAAGAATGGTCATTTGGGCATTGTAATTTTTGAAGCAATTACTTGTTGAAGGATGGTAGATGTTGCTCTAGGAAGTGGTTGATTGAAATGCATTTCATGTGGGTTCGAAATAGTTTATTTCGAATCTAGTTAGCGAAAATATCATATTGTTACTTGAGTCATCTTTCAGCAGTTAACTTAATTTCTCTTCCTGTTTTTCTGTTGGGTGTCACTCTTAATGGAATCTTAAGTCAAGGTGGTGGTTAAGTTGTGCTGGGTTATTTTGTCAAAACTAATCTGCCAGTTTTGTTGACATGAGCCTTGCCATTTGATTATGATTCAGACCTCCTTAGTTCTGGAATAAGCATATACAATCGGGTACTTCTTGTTATCTTGTTGCTTGCTGCTCAGCTGTTTCATTTGTATTTCTATAATTTGCAGAACCGTTTTTGCTTTGGTATAATATATCATTTTCAGTTAGAGTTTTGTGTGCTGAAGATTGGACAAAAGGGGGATGCTGTGCCTGAGATCCTTGTAAAATAATTTTTTGAGTTCATTTCAGTCGGAGACTTTTTTGGTTGGCTTCAGTGTGAAACCATCATAAATGGAGTGAGGGAATAGATGATTATGTTACCGTGATAGACGGAGTGGGAATAGATGATTATGTTAGCTTACCCGCAAGCTTGTTCCTAGGATAGAAACAGAAGTGGTATTATCTTATGTTGTGAAATTCATTCCAAAGTACGAAACTTACAGCTAGAGAAGTGGATATGTCTATTTTCAATCTATGCTTTATATTAACTTGAGATATAGGGAAAATTATGAGCACTAATTGTTACTAGTTTCAAATTAGAACATTATTATAAAATTATAATGTTGTTTTAGATATTTGAACATCACTAGCTTATCTCAATCTGGGTGTAACTTTTGGCCTTCTTAACATAATGTTTTGTGTCTTATCAGTTCTAATGGATGATCACAAAGAAGCTGATGCCATAGTAGAGCTCACGAAGGCCATATCTTTCAAGCCAGACCTGCAACTGCTACATCTCAGAGCAGCATTTCACGACTCAATGGGTGATCCCCTCTACACCCGCAGAGACTGTGAAGCAGCCCTCTGTCTTGACCCCAGCCATGCCGATACTCTTGATCTCTATAATAAAGCAAAGGAAAAGGTCAATGAACAACACACGTGAGAGACAAGTTTACATTGCTGCCGTTATTTATACATTGTCTTTATTTATTGGGGGAAATTCCATTGGAGCCACATCTTTTTTTTTTTCTTTTTTCTTTTTTCTTTTTTCCCATTACAAGGTTGGCCAATGCGAATCTGGCTAAATTAAATCTTTGGATATTGTCTCTAGAACATTTAGTTGCAAATCCGCTTCAGTCTTTTCAAGAGCAGGCATTTGGGAGAGAACAAGAGTGTGTGTGGATCTTGAGAAGGAAAAAAGCGGAAAAAAGGAAGAAAAAGAGAGAGTAGAGGATCAAGTTAGAATGTAAATATATTTTCCGGGTTGAGCTGATGATTTAAGTTCTACGTACTACTGCTACTGCCATTGCATTGCCCCATTACGGCACCACAGATAAAAAAGAATCATGTACATGAAGTGGCAACTTGTGATGAAGTCTATATATATATAGTCTGCCCTCAGTTTAGAGATTGTATGATGTAATGCGTTTTGCAAAATGGTTACACTATGTATTGGAACTTTTTCATATTGTTCTTTGTATTGTTTTACAAAGCTTAAAATTTTCCCCTGAACAGAAAGGGCCTTTATTCTTACAATTACTACTTGTGATATGACCAATTCAGATCTCCATCTTCTCACAATATCCGTTAATGAAGTTTTGATGGTCACAACCCACAATTGGGATTTGTTTCTTTGTTATATCTACCATAGAAGTTGTGTCAATTGATAATTCCAGCAATGCTGGGCAGGCAGTGGTGAGGCTCCTCATGGTCCTTATTTTCAACTCTATTTGACCTCACGTGTGAACATTTTAAAGTGAAAAAAGAACTTGGTTTTTAATGAACTACACGAGAAACCTGTAGTTTCCAACTGTGTTTTATAAATCTCACTCAACTACTTTGGTTCAACTTTTCCAAGGGATAGTCTTTTTTTGCAGGGTTCAAGTTATAGAAAATTTGTAATCAATCAATCAATCAAGCAATCGCCATGGAAGAACAGAAGAGAAGGGCCTCTACAGATTTCAAATTCCCCAGAAAACTAGACTTCAATGCACCACTTTTGTCGACAAGGCGGCATCCTGGTGGTGGTGGTGAAGAAGCTTGTTGCTCCAGTAATTCACAAGGCATGTTACAGGACACAAGTGAGAGGATTCCATTCTGTTGGGAACAAGCTCCTGGCAAGCCTAAGAAGAGGAGTACTACTGACAACATATACGCCGATAGTGACAATGACACTCCTCGTCTAAAGATACCGCCTGGCAGATGGCATCCGCCCAACGAAGAACTAGTTATTGATGATTTTAGTCTTGATCTTGATCATGAGATAGACGATGGTTGTGATGCAGATCTTGATAATGATGATGACGATGATGATGAGGACGACAACAATTATGATGACATTTTCGCAGATGCTTTGGAGGTATTGTCATTAACAGAAGCAATGGACATAGTCGAAAAAGAAGCCGAAAATCATCACCAGCATCATGGATTAGATGGGTTCAATCTAGACACTCTAGGGACTAATAATGGCAGCATATCTCCAAGTTACATTATCGAAAGGTTTCTTCCGGATGCAACTGCATTGGCTGCATCATCAGCTCTAAATGTTTCGAAAAACCTGAGCAGGAAACTCCCACCATATGTATGCAACCACCCAGATGCATGTAATGTTGTTCCAGGAGGTGGAGGAGGCCTCCAGCGATCCTACTCTCTGTCAAAGGGAGGTTGTGGCCTTGAAATGCTGCTTCCATGGAGGATCAAACACAAGATTTGCGGCGTAAAGAGCCCTGTCAGGCATGGCTCTGCAACTGCAAATGTGCACTTGAAGCCTCAATATGGTGACAAAAACAAAGGTATTAGTAGCAGCTTAGTTAGACATTTTGGAAATATAAAGAAGCACACTTGATGTATATACTATAGTTGTCAATTTGTCATATTGTAGACTCCTAATTGTTCCGGTTTCGAATTATTAATTAGACGGAAGTTGAGGTTGTCTAGTAATAAGCCATTCACATCCACATTAAAGAGATTATTAGTTCTATTGATGTCCAACTCCTTTAATTTTTAATCGATAATAATTTAATGTATTTAATTTGTTTTTAGAAAGTGGAGAAGCTTCAACAAGATTGAACACCCATTTTCAAATTTTCAAGCCACACTGGTAGGTTGTAATTTTTAAAATCCAAATACATAAATTTCAAATTTATAACCGGATTATATATCTATAATTTTGTTAATGCTACATAAATCAAAAAATTAGTCCAAAAATCAATCCAAATAATATGGTAAGTAATTTTTTTATTTACCATGTCATTCCATGTTTGTGTGTTAACGGCAACTCATTTGCTTAAATTTTAGATTAATTATTTGGGTTAAAGTCATTTTTAAAAGAGTGGCGATATTGAAACCCTTCAAAATTTGTATATACACCCCTTTTCGTAAGTAAACCCATAAAAAATTTAAGAAATTTCTAATTCGTAAATAAACCCCCCTTAATGCCAAAAATATCCTTTCTTTAATTTTATTTAATTCCATTGTATTGTATTTTGGTAAGTACACCCCACTACACCTAATCAATTGAATTATGTGAAAATTAATCGTCCATTCTTACGTGAATCAAATCAACCCTGGTAGGCCAACGGTGGGTGAATTTCATGCTTAGAACTACTAAAGAATAAAATCCAGGAACGATACTCGAATCAGGAATTTATGTTTGTCTGTTGTGGGCTCTCCTTTGTTGCTTTCACTGTTTTTGTTTTTGTTTCCTCTGTGTTGTTGCCTCCCTTTGGGTTGTTCCTTTTGGTCTCCTTGGCCCTTTATAATACAGCCGCTGTTCAAAAAAAAAAAAGCTTGTCATGCATCTTGATGTATGGGAGCTGCAAATTCTATGGAAGTAATGGTGTGACTGTTAAGGGAAGAAGATATGTTGAACCCAGATGAATAGTAATTCTTCATGTCTGAAATGCCTGATTTGAGGACATGACATTCATGTCCTCAAAAAGCTTGGAACTTCCGTCCATGTATTTATCAAGCCATTTCTCAATTCTCACCAACAGGCAAATTTAACTAATGCACAAGACAAACACCGTTCAAGTTTTTTTTTTTTTTTTTCAATGGATTAATATAAAACTTATTAATAATTATTGGTTAGGGTAGTTACAAAATATATAGTCTTTTTAAGTAATTTTATTCAAGGGTAATATTGGATTTTCAAAAAGATACTAATTTGGGATGTACATACAGTAATGGTGTGACTATTAAGAGAAGAAGAGATGTTGAACCCAGATGAATAGTAATTCTTCATGCCTGAAATGCCTGATTTGAGGACATGACATTCATGTCCTCAAAAAGCTTGTAACTTCCGTCCATGTATTCATGAAGCCATTTCTCAATTCTCACCAATAGACAAATTTAACTAATGCACAAGACAAACACCGTTCAAGTTTTTTTTTTTTTTTTCAATGGATTAATATAAAACTTATTAATAATTATTGGTTAGCGTAGTTACAAAATATATAGTCTTTTTAAGTAATTTTATTCGAGGGTAATATTGGATTTTCAAAAAGATACTAATTTGGGATGTACATATAGTTTTAGAGGGGTATAAATATTTCTACTCTTTTTAAAATCTGATTGGGCCGCCGAAGAGCCCATCTGGAATTCAGAGCCCAAAAGTCACAAAATCGGTTCAATTCAATTTCAAAAGTTTCAACGTTACATATCCCAACACGTGCGGAGCCGCGTCACACGTGGGAGATTTCAAAATCCTAGGGTTTTTGGGGTCGGTGTATTCGGGCAAGCACGGGCAGCCCAAACCCCCCTGCCCGTTTTGTGTGTTTTTCTTTTTATTTTCAAGCGTTTCAAGCGAACAAAGAAGTCTCCTCCCTCCCGCTTCTTCTAAACATTCGAAATAAAATCTCAGACTCTCTCTCTCTCAGATATTTGTTTTCAAAAATCAATAACCATCTCTACTTATCTCTCTTCTAACTTCGATTCTCTTTAGAGAGAGAGGGAGAGAGAAACCCTAGCTCGGTTTCGGTTTCCTGTGGTGGTTTTCAGAGTGCTGTTTCCGGTTTAACTTATAATTTACATTTCAGGTACTCTCGAACACCTTTTTAGTATTACGATTAGATCTGTGGTTTTTTGTGCATTTTTTAAGTGATTTTTTTTCTTCATCGGACGAATTTTTTTATTTATTTATTTTGCGGTAGTTAGGGTTTCGTGGTTTCTAGCTTGTTCGTATGTTACTGTTTTTTTGATCTGTAGATCTATCTCAATTGTGATTGCTTTCAGTTTATATGACGATTGCTGTTTTTGTTTTGGTTTGAGCTTTTTGTTTATTTCTCGATCGTTTTCGACTGTATATAGGTCTTATTGGTAAGACATATTTTATTGTTATTATCATTTATTATTTCCTGATAGTTGTGAAAATGAAGTAATTTAGAATTTTCGTTTCATTTCTATACGCCTCATTGATATATAAAAATGAAATTTGAATATGTCTGTTGATATCAGGATAAAATTGGTTATAGTTTTTGAATTCGAGTATGATGATGTTTGATGCTTGTGAGTGATTGTAATTTTTGTTTTATTGATTTAGTATTGGATGTAGTATTGATATCAGAAGATGATTTTGATACAGTTTCATCTTTGTTGTGTTTATTCATTGGATTAGTGTGTTCGAGGGGTTTATGTGAAAAGGTTGATTGAATGTGTAAACTGCCATATTTTTGTGTATGTTATAGTTGTTGTACTGTACTGTTTGTGTCTATCTTTTGCAGATGTTGTGGACCTTGGTGCTGTTTATGTTTAATCTGTTTGTTTCCTACAGTTTTTAGTTTTCCAAGTGTATTATAATTTTATGGAGTTTTATTGGTAGACCATTTATGTATTGATATTATCAATTTATCATCTTCATTGTTTTTAATAATTTTCATGATGTTAATATTGGTAGTGCTGGAAAATGGCTATGGAGATCACCCAGTTTCTATTGGCTGCTCAATCAGCGGATGCAAATGTCCGAAATGAGGCAGAGGCTAACCTAAGGCAGCTGCAACAGCAAAATTTGCCTGTCTTCCTTTTATCATTGTCAGTTGAGCTTGCAAACAATGATAAACCGGCTGAATCCCGCAGGTTGGCTGGTATTGTGCTTAAAAACTCTTTGGATGCAAAAGATGCTAGTACAAAGGAAACTCTTGTTCAACAATGGATGGCAATAGATATTTCTTTTAAGTCCCAAATCAAGGACTTGGTCTTGAGAACTCTGGGTTCACCTGTGCCAGAGGCAAGGCACACTTCTGCACAAGTTATTGCAAAAATCGCTTCGATTGAGATTCCGCAGAAGCAGTGGCCTGACCTTATTCAATCATTGCTTAACAATGTGACCCAGCCAGAAAGTCACGCTGTAGTGAAACAGGCGACCTTGGAAACTCTTGGATATGTTTGTGAAGAGATTTCCCACGAGGATCTCGTGCAAGATGAAGTGAATGCTGTTCTTACTGCCGTTGTCCAAGGCATGAACCTTGCTGAACATAGTGTTGAAGTCCGCCTTGCAGCAACAAGGGCTTTATATAATGCCTTGGATTTTGCTCAGACTAACTTCCAAAATGAGATGGAGCGGAATTACATCATGAAGATGGTATGCGAGACGGCCAAAGCCAAAGAGGTGGAGATTAGACAGGCTTCTTTTGAGTGTCTCGTCTCAATAGCATCAACATACTATGAGGTGCTGGAACCATATATGCAGACACTCTTTGAGCTTACCTCAAATGCAGTAAAAGGAGATGAAGAAGCTGTTGCTCTCCAAGCAATCGAGTTTTGGAGTTCAATCTGTGATGAAGAGATAGAGCTTCAAGAGTTTGACACCCCTGAAACTGGGGATTCTAGTCCTCCCCATTCCCACTTTATAGAGAAGGCTCAATCATCTCTAGTTCCTATGTTGCTTGAAACTTTGCTGAAGCAGGAAGAGGATCAGGACCAGGACGACAGCATCTGGAATATATCAATGGCTGGGGGGACGTGTCTATGTCTTGTTGCTAGAACTGTTGGGAATGAGATTATTCCCCTTGTAATGCCGTTTGTGGAGGAGAACATTGTGAAGCCGGATTGGCATCGTCGTGAGGCAGCTACATATGCATTTTGTTCAATCCTTGAAGGTCCCACCGTAGAGAAGCTGGCCCCGCTGGTTCAAGCAGGCCTGGAGTTTTTGCTTAACGCAATGAAGGATGAAAACAATCATGTGAAAGACACAACTGCTTGGACTCTTAGCCGGATTTTTGAGTTATTGCACTGTCCATCTAGTGGATTTTCAGTGATAACATCCCCTGAGAACCTCCAGAGAATTTTGGCAGTGTTATTGGAGAGCATCAAGGATGCTCCAAATGTGGCTGAGAAGGTTTGTGGGGCTATCTATTACCTTGCCCAGGGATACGAAGATGCTGGACCGAGCTCTTCTCATCTTACGCCATACTTAACGAGCATCATTACTGAACTTCTTAGAACTGCCGATCGTACAGATGGTGGTGACTCAAAGCTCAGATCTTCAGCATATGAAACATTGAATGAAGTTGTGAGGTGTTCAAATATTGCAGAAACATCTAAGATCATAGCAGAACTAATTCCTGCAATCATGAGTAGATTAAGTCAGACTCTAGAGCTTCAGATTGTATCAACGGAAGATAGAGAGAAGCAAGGAGATTTGCAAGCTGCTCTGTGCGGTGTTCTCCAGGTTATTATCCAGAAATTTAGCAGTTCAGATGACACAAAATCCGTTATACTCCAGGCTGCGGATCAAATTATGCTATTGTTCCTCAGGGTGTTTGCTTGCCGTAGTTCTACAGTGCATGAGGAAGCCATGCTTGCAATTGGTGCTCTGGCTTATGCCACTGGACCGGAATTTGCAAAGTATATGCCTGAGTTCTTCCAGTATCTGCAGATGGGATTACAGAACTCTGAGGAATACCAGGTTTGCTCTATCACAGTCGGGGTGGTTGGTGACATTTGCCGTGCCTTGGATGACAAGATCTTACCGTTTTGTGATGGGATCATGACCCTTCTTCTCACTGATCTCTCTAGTAGTCAACTACACCGGTCTGTCAAGCCTCCCATTTTCTCTTGCTTTGGGGACATTGCTCTTGCGATTGGAGAGCACTTTGAGAAGTACGTCCCCCATGCTCTTCAAATGATGCAGGATGCTGCTAAGGCCTGTGCCCATTTGGATGTCGATGATGAGGAGTTGATGGATTATGGGAACCAGCTCAGGCGTAGCATCTTCGAAGCTTATTCAGGTATTCTACAGGGATTCAAGAATGCAAAGGCTGAGGTCATGATGCCGTATGCCCAACATCTATTGCAGTTTATTGAGTTGGTCTTCAGAGATAGACAGAGGTATCTTCCTGCCCTCTTTGTCATATTATGTGTTTGGTTTCCTCTGTTGTGGTCCTAATTGCTTTATTTTCTATGTTCTTGCAGGGATGAGAGTGTAACGAAAGCTGCAGTTGCTGTTATGGGTGATCTTGCAGATGCACTCGGTCCAAACACGAAGATACTGTTTAAAGACTGTTCGTTCTGTGCTGAATTTCTGGGCGAGTGTCTTCAATCCGACGATGAACAGCTCAAGGAGACTGCTGGTTGGACCCAGGGGATGATTGGACGAGTTATGGTTTCATGATCAAGAAAGCAAGCAAGCAACGGTCTGTGACGAGAAAATAGTCAAACGGGATCAAAATTCTTTACTTTTTCTTTGTTAAACGTAGTTTTCTTTTTTTTCCAATTTTTCCGGTAAAGGGTGTCGGGGAACTATAAAGTTGGTGACAGTCATGTGTATCAATATCTTTTCTGTATTTGCAGGTGTTAGTTCTGAAATTTCAGGGTTTTTGTTGATCCACATTTTGTGGTATAGGAAGCTACTACAATGTTTAAGGTCACTGGACAGAAATGGTGGTCTGCACTTATTGAAACTCTGTTTAATGCCAACCACTAATCGGTGGTTTATCGAGTCACTTCTTATGTTTCGTTTCGTATTTTTCTGCTTGCAAATTGACATATATTCTCTTCACCGATGCATTTCTCTCGCACAATTTTCTGGGTTAGTGTTTTATTACATGGTTTATGTTGAATTTGTTTGGTTCAGATTCTCATTGATGATTGCATAAAGAGTGATCAATTTATTAAAATAAGTACATCTATCATGCCACAAATTCTGATGTGGAAGAGCATTCACATAAATGCAAATTGAATGAATTATAACAAATTATAAATTTGGAAAATTGCTACATATTGAATGCTATCCACCGGAGTATATAGAACTGGAAGAGAATTCCGTGGAGGAGTATGAATGATGAGAACGATGAGATGTCTTGAACGTACCATCTGAAATCTGAAATGTTCTGGAGCCAAATTCGGATCCTTGTTGAGAATAATCGGCAGAGCCCCAATCATCAACGAAAGGAAGAATATCATCTCCATTGAGATACCGCATAACTTGTCTCATGGTCGGCCTAACTTCTTTTCTTTGGTGAGAGCAGATCAGACCCAATGACAGAGCCAGTTCCATCTCTTCAACACTGTAACTCGAATTCAACGATGGATCGGCAGTGTCTAGAATTTGAGCCAGTTGTTGGCAATCTTGCACCCATTCCACCAGCAGGAAGTCACTTGAATCGATAGGCCTTCTTCCGGTAGCCAATTCGAGAAGCAGAATCCCGAATGCAAACACATCTGAACTAGCTGAGGCCTTGCCTGTGCGAGTCAGTTCAGGCGCTATGTACCCAATTGTGCCCACAACACTGGTGGTGTGCGACATTCCTCCGTGATCATAGAGCCTGGCAAGCCCAAAATCGCCTAAACGAGCTTTCAATTCAGCATCTATTAGTACATTGCTAGACTTGACATCTCTATGGATCACCACTTGCTCCCACTCTTCGTGCAAATATAGCAGCCCTGAGGCGATGCCTTTGATGATATTGAACCTCTGCTCCCAGTTTAACATGAACCCGTTTTTGGGTTTGAAGAGAAGAGAATCAAGGCTTCCATTTGGAATGTATTCATAGACTAATAGTAAATCATTCTTCTTCTTACACCATCCAAGGAGATGAACCAAGTTCTTGTGTCTCAAACGTCCCAAACTCTCGATCTCCGCTGCAAATTCCCTCATCCCTTGATGCGAATTACGAGTAATCTTCTTGACAGCAACTTCACTTCCATTAGTTGATAAAACACCTTTGTAAACTGAACCAAAACCACCGGTTCCAATCACTTCACTCTCTTTAAAACCATTTGTTGCTACATAAAGATCCTTGTATCGAAACCGATGAGGACAATCCATCTCCCAATCTTCAAGAACCTCAGAATCCTCCTCCCTTATATGCAACAAAAAATACCCCATCAGACCCATCAATAGAACAGTAACAACACACAAAGAAGAGATAAGAGCTACAGTTTTTCCATCATAAGATGTTGAAATTGTTGAAATTTTCTCCTGTGGTGGTCTAGGAAGATTAGACACATTTAATGGAGGAGCAACCACTCCATTCAATTGAAAACTCCATCCTAGAATGTAATGAGAGCTTGATTTATTTCCGGTAGACGCAGAGAAACCAGCATACATATTTTCTTGAAGAATATCTGTTAGGTCTCTTTTCAAGGACATGAGAGGCTTCACTGGTTTTCCCATGTTTACTGGACTCACTGTTACATTGACAACTTTTTGTACACCATCATATTCAATCCAGGCTTGGATTGGTCCAAAGCCCTCCAACGGGAAGTCTTCTTTGTGATCCGTGCCGTTGAGATGATAAGAAGTTGGTTCTGATTTATTTGAGAAGATTCGGTTGATGCCAATTCCAACATGGTTTCCTTGCATGTCTACACCTTCATTGAACCCATTAACGGTGTCGAATTCAACCAAGAAGATGTGGTTTGAAGGGTTGCCTTCGGTTTGCTTGCTAAGAATTCCAAGGAAGTGACCAGGTTCAGCTCCCGGAAGTTGTCTTGAAGGAGCTAGCAAGAAGGCTAGTCCGTACCCGCCGGAACTTGAACTTGGAGGTACAATTTCGAAGACAAAAGATGTGCTGAATGAAGAAGCATTTGGAGAAGATGTTTTGTCAATCATTTGTATTGGTTTGTTGTAGAATGCACGGCCTATAACTTTGTTTGACTTGTCAGTGAGCCTAAGTACACCTCCAGGATTGATCATAATTGAAGCTTCCAACTCTAGAGTTAGATTATTAGCAGCTCCATTGAATCCTTCAAAGATGAAACGGGTGTTTTGAGATTGAACAAAAACAGGAAAAATGAAGAAGAAGAAGAAGAGCAACAAGAAAGACCCCATTTTTGGCATGGAAGATTTTGAGAGTTGACACACTACTTCGCTATATAATCTATATATAACATAACATGATGCAACTATTATGTAATAGTAATAGAGGTTGATGGAGGAGACTCCTCTCACTTCACTCTTGTAATAGTAATTCCAATTTTTTTTTTTTTTAATATACCACATACATACTGTCGTGACGACTCGAACTGGGATATTATCAGACTGAACGAACGGTAATTCTATTTTTAAGAGGGTGTGATTGTGATGTCCCAGTAATGAGAACAAAGTCCATGAATGTGGGTGGTGATGGGAATTGGGATTGTTAATTGTGTATTACTTGCCGTGCATGGAACTCTTACAGAGAATAATAACTGCAAGTAAGTACATGTGTTTTTCAGAAGGATAGCAACTACATTGTGCATTGACCCACCAAACTTGTGTGATGAATAATCAAGTAAACTTTTGTAACAAATTTTTTTAGAAGTGATTATCCTCACCTTTTTTCGTAAAAAAAGTAATGCTACTTTGTTTAAATTTAGTATCCAAATGATGTGGTATCACTGTAATCCATTCATTCAAATCATGCAAATTTAATACAATTTAAATGAATGGATTACAGTGATGACATATAAATTAGATACCAGTTTTGTACATCAAATTTGGACAAAATAATATTATTGATCTAAATTTACTTATATTTTCACCCAATTGACCAAGAAACTTAAAGTTTACCCTTTATAGAAAGTTAATACGCTAACAACTATAATAAGATATTAATAAAATTTTGTTATTAAAGTCAAACTAGATGAGCTCATGAAGACATCAACTACAGTAAGTACGCGTGTAATTGAAGTGAAACGTGTTGACTTTTGATTGGATACATTTAGGCTTTGTTCTTTATTAATTGAGTTTTCCTATTGATTGGATGATGATTGATCAAGCATGATTAATGATTGATTAAGCTTAATTGTTTAATTGAATGTGTAATTATTTCAATTAGATAACCTCTTCTTGTTATTTATATCAGACAAAGTGTATTACTTTTTTTTAAAAGGAGACAAAGTGTGTTATTAAATTCATTTTTCTAGGTCAAAGATCACACAAATCCATGACAATATTTGGCTGTTCTTGTACTTAGCTTAAGCTTGTAAAAATTTGTTTTTCTTTTAAAGTTTCTATCACGAAATGGAAGTGTATGCAAAGCATAAAATCTTTGGTGAGAGCCCTAAGAGGTTACATAAAGTTGGAAATGGTGTTAGCAATTTTCTATAAGCGATATATAATTTTTTTTGGTTTAAACCATCTGGTTTCCGGGTGGGGCGAATCCACCATACGGTGCAATCAGCCCAGACCACACCCCGACTAATCCGGACTCGCATCGGGTCGGCCCACTAAGGGGTAAAGTGCTCCCAATATGTGTAGCTCCGTTCACAAGGGGAGTTGAACCCACGACTTTGCTTAAGGAATGAGAGTGCCGAACCACTCACACCAATACATGATTGGTAGCGATATATAATTTAAATAGAAAGAGTTTCCATATATCTATCAACATCATACTGACTTTTGCTCTACTTTGTCCTAGTGTACTGTACTACTCTTGTTTCTACCTTGCAGTGAATCAGTGATTAAGTTTCCTTTTACAATAACTTTCATATGCGATTTATGTTTTTGTAAAATGAAATTTGTATAAATATAAATCACTATAGAGAGAGATGGAATTAATTATCTGGTCGGCTCTGCAATAAAGAAAAAGAGGAAGAAACTGACCCGTGACGGAGGAAAGAGGAGAGAATTTTTGGTATGTGGGTCACACCTTTTATTTTATTTTATTTATTTATTTATTTAATAATGTTTGGCCATCGGATTCATTCAATTCAACAGTCATGATTGGAGCCCAGATAATTTTTAAAATCTAGGATCCTACGGTTAATAGTTTATATATATTAATTTTCAATAGAGGGATCCTTACTTTAATTTTGGTCCACACCTTGATGAAATCATATTGATTTGTATGAATTTTGATATGAATTTTTTGGTGGATCACAAGTTCATTGAAATATACTTATAAATAGAATTTGAGAATTTTTCAAACACTAGAACTATTTGTTTTAATTTTCCTATATATCTCCCATTTTTTCTGATGCCGTTATATTTAACATAATCGGGATAAATAGTTCTAGTGTTTGAAAAATTATCAAATTTTATATATAGATATATTTCAATGAACTTATCATCTACAAAAAAATTCATATCAAAATTCATACAAATCGATGTGATTTCATCAAGGTGTAGACTAAAATTAAAGTAAACGATTTCTCACTTGAAAGTTAATATATATCAATGAAAAAGTAAGGCCCCGTTTGATTTTTTGTCTGAAGACTGAACAATGCTAAATGTTACTGAAGACTAAATAGTGACTGAAAACTGAAAACTGAAAAAACATATTTGTTTTTTTTTCACTAAAAACCGAATATAAGTGATAAATTGTTTGTTTTTTTAAGTTATAAATATCTGAAAACAAATACTTTTACATATACCCTTCTAACTATTATTTGTTATATATTTACATTTTAATATATTATGGTCAACTCTAACATAAATTTATTTAATTATTAATAATATTTCAAATTTATATTATTCTGGATTGGTTGGTTTGTGGACAGGTTGGTTTTTTTTTTTTTTTTTTTTTGTTCTAAATTGAATATCATTATCAATAAATAACAACATGTTTAATTTCTCATTATAATGGTTACTATTGTTGATTTACATCCACCAATAATGTAATGGATACTATTTTTTTTTTTTTTGGAACAACCAAATTCATTCAAGCAGCCAAAAGGCAAGAAGTACAAAAGGAAGGGGACCAACGCCCACAACAAGCCAGCGCTAAACAAAGACCAGGGAGGCAAAAACAGAAAACTGAGACAAAGAAGCACAAAGAAAATAGGAAGAAAAACAGGAGAAGCCCAAAAAGAGGAATCACGTAATATATCAATTGATGGTCTATATATATAACTTTTTTTTTTTCCTTACTAAAATTAACATCTCAAAACCCCAAAAAAATAAAAACTCATAACAAAATCTGTCTAAAATAAAATTAATAAAACTAATTATCAAATTTTAGAAAAAGAAAGAAAGAGTCCTTACCGGAATATGCTAAGAAAATCTATTTCCAGTTGTTTGTGTTTTGAAGAAAAAAAAAAGTATAAATACAATTAGGGCTTTAACATAAGACAAAATTGGAAATAGATTAAATTAGTGAGGAACTGAGGATAGTTTTGGAAGTAAAACTTTGTATTAAATTCTTATGGATTTGTGTTAAGTGAAAAAAAATTTCACTTTTCAAAACAAATGGTTTTAGGTGCTTATTAAGTGATTTTAACACTTAAAAAATCAAATAAAATAACTGAATGGAACACATTAAGTGTCATTCAGTGTTAAGTAAGTGGAAAAATCAAATAGGGCCTAAGTCGCTTGTTTTTTCCACTTAAAACTTAATGGGTATGGATTGAACCCATTAAGTTGTTTTGTTTGGTTTTTTAAGTGGTCAAACAACTTAAAAATATCAAAAAACAACTTTAAAAAAAAAAAAAATTAATAAGTAAGAAATCTTGACTTTTAACTTAATTCTAAATCACTGAATTGTAATTAAGATATTTTTTTCCAAGTTTATCCTCCAAAAAAAGATATATTTCTAAATTTATCCTAATTTGATATGGTGTAACGTATTTCTTATTTTAAAAGGTTTTCAGAAAAAAAAAAAAAAAAAAAAAAAAAAAAAAAAAAAAAAACCTAATTACTTCTTATATTGAAATCTTCCTGTGATTAAACAATTGAATTTCTCTCCTACCAAATCCCGGTAAGAACTCTTTAATTTTTTTTTTTATTTTTTTTTTTTTTTTATCTACGTGTAGTGGTGAATAAACTTGTCTATCATATTATGGTGTTTGTTATTGTTATTGTTATTTTATTATGATATTATGATCATGTTGTTATGATATATTGTTTTTTTCAGTAATCCAATTGTTTTTCCTGCATATCTTGATATATATATATCAATATTTTTGTCACAATGATTTATATATCAATTGTTAATTCTTGGTATTTCTTTGGTTTCTCTTGTAGCCGCCTGTTTCAAGGGTTTTTTGTTTTTTGTTTTTAGTCTCTCCTTTGGTTTCTAGAATTATATACTAGATATGTGGAGAGAGAAAAGTACAAAGAAAATAACATAAATGATTAACTAAGGGCAATTTTGGTAGTTCACCATAATTGGTGCCTTTTAAACTTAACTTATTAAAGTACTAACCTTATCACCAAATCAGTTTAAAAATGTGACATTTTCCACCATTTCCATATGAAAAACTCTTCTATTTAAATTATATATCGCTTATAGAAAATTGCTAACACCATTTCCAACCTTATGTAACTTCTTAGGGTTCGTTTGACACATCGTATTGGATCATATTAGACTGTATTGGATTGTATTGTACTGTATTGACATGTAAAACAAGATAATATATGATTGGTTGGATGTGTCGCATATCATTTTTGAGTGAAAATCTCTTAGTAAAACCATCTCACAAAAGAATCTCTACTAAAAGTATATTGTTGAGTTAACTTAATCTTGTATTTTAGTTCGTAGTTAAAGTGTCCAGCTAAATACATCTCAACTTTGAAGAATAAATTAATAATGGAGAAATAATTGAATCGAATGCCTTATACCCTCAAAACCTAAATGAACAAACGAACAATAATTAACTTAAAAGTATAAAATTTAAAGTTGAAAATCATGAAATTGAGAAAATAATATGCATACCATAATCTCAAATCAGTAGGATATTGAGAGAACAAAATCACAAACTTGAGAGAGTGACAAAAGCATTTTTTTTTTTAATATACCACATACATACTGTCGTGACGACTTGAACTGGAATATTATCAGACTGAACGAACGGTAATTCTATTTTTGAGAGGGTGTGATTGTGATGTCCCAGTAATGAGAACAAAGTCCATGCATGTGGGTGGTTATGGGAATTGGGATTGTTAATTGTGTACTACTTGCCGTGCGAGGAAGGCTCCTGTTCCATGCATTTTCATTGACAAATTGAGCATTTTTTGTTGTTGATTGTTTTGATAGTGGCCACATTGATATCTAGAAAGTCTTACAGAGAATAATACCTGCAAGTAAGTACATGTGTTTTTCATAAGGATAGCAACTACACTGTGCATTGACCCACCAAACTTTTGTGTGATGAATAATCAAGTAAACTTTTGTAGAAAGACTTTTGTAACAATTTTTTAGAAGTGATTATCCTCATATTTTTTGGTCAAAAAGTAATGCTACTTTATTAAAATTTGGTGTCCAAATAATGTAGCATCACTGTAATCCATTCATTCAAATCTAATATAATTTAAATGAATGGATTACAGTAATGACACATTATTTGGACATCAAATTTGGACAAAGTAACATTATTGATCTAAATTTACTTATATTTTCACCCAATTGATCAAGAATCTGAAACTTTACCCTTTATAGAAAGTTAATAAGATAACTACTAATAAGATATTAATAAAATTTTGTTTTATAAATCGTAAAACTTTATAATAATATTTTTCAATGTGATCCGGACTCCAGAGAAACACACAGAGAATTGACCTATGAAAGTCAAACTAGATGAGCTCATGAAAACATCAACTAACATAAGTACGATTGCAACTGAACTGAAACATGTTGACATTTGACATTTGGGCTTTGATATTTATTAATTGAATTCTCCTATTGATTTGGATGATGAATTGATGATTGATTAAGTTTGATTGTTGAATTTTGAATGTGTAATTATTTCAATTAGATAACCTTATCTTGTTATTTATATCAGACAAAGTGTTACTTTCTTTTAAAGGTGATCAAGTGGCAAGTGTGTTATTAAATTCATTTTTCTTAGCTTAAGCTTGTCAAAATTTGGCTGTTCTTGTACTTAGCTTAAGCTTGTCAAAATTTGTTTTCTTTTAAAGCTCCTATGACGAAATGGAATTGTATGCAAAGCATAAAATCTTTGGTGTGAGGAACAAGAAAATTTGGAGTTTAAAGAGAGGAACACGATGACACATAATTTTTATTGATTTGGTTGTGTGATATAAGAAAATCTTCTATGAAACGGTCTCATTATGATACTTTCATTTTAAAAACGACATGTAAAATAAGATAATATATGATTGGTTGGATGTGTCACATATCATTTTTTGAATGAAAATCTCTTAGTAAAACCATCTCACAAAAGAATCTCTATTAAAAAGTATATTGTTGAGTCAACTTTATCTCGTATTTTAGTTCTTAGTTAAAGTGACATGTTAAATACATCTCAACTTCGTAAAATAATTTAATAATAGAGGAATAATTGAATCGAATGCCTTATACCCTCAAAACCCAAATGATCAAACGAACAATAGTATACTTAAAAGTATAAAATTTAAAGTTGAAAATCATGAAATTGAGAAAATAATATGCATACCACAATCTCAAATCAGTAGGAGATTGAGAGAACAAAATCACAAACTTGAGAGAGTGACAAAAGCTAGCTTCTTTTTTTTTTTTTTTGGTAAGAGAGAAAACAACCAGCATATATTTGTGTTCCGTATAACAGTTAAAAAAAAAAAATCAGTTAAACAAAGGTAATTCAACACTTCAATGCATAAAACCAACCACAAATTTATCAAGCATTAGCATAATCTGCTAATCCGATTCGATAAATAAAGAGTCAGGCTACAGATTCACAATTGGTAGAGCATTCAAACAAGTGTAATTAAGTTCACTTAACAAAGAACATATTGGAAAAGAAAGAACGTAATTCGATTGATTATTAATTATCTAACAGCTGGAAGAGAATTCCAATGTTCAGGGTACGATTGGAGCGTATCGCGGGATAATCTTAGCAGGAATCTGTTCTCGTGGTCAGAACCTGGTTGAAAACAATCAGCAGAGCTCCAATCATCCACGGAAGGAAGATCATCGTCCCCGCTGAGGTACCACATAACTTATCTCATGGTTGGCCCAAATTCTGGTCCGTGGTGAGAGCAAATCAGACCCAATGTCAAGACCAGTTCCATCTCTTTAACCGCATAATTTGAACCCAGCAATGGATCGATGACATTGAGAGCTTGGCCTAGTTGTTGACAGTCTCTCACCCAATCCACCAGCAGCCAGTGGCCTGCATCGGTAGGCCTCCTCCCAGTTACCATTTCAAGCAGCAAAACCCCATACGCGTATACATCTGAACTTGTCGTGGGCTTGCCTGTGCGAGTCATTTCAGGCGCAATGTACCCAATTTTGCCAACAACATTGGTGGTGTGTGAAATTCTGCCGTGCTCATAGAGCCTGGCAAGCCCAAAATCACCTAACCGAGCATTCATTTCAGCATCTATTAGTACATTGCTAGGCTACACATCTCTTCTTCACAGCAATTTCCCTTCCATCATTTGGTAAAACACCTTTGTAAACTGCACTAAACCCACCAATTCCAGTCGCTTCACTCTCTTTAAAACCCTTTATTGCCGCATAGAGATCCTTATATCGTAACCGGTGAGGACTATTTATCTCCCAATCTTCAAGAGTTTCAGAATTCCTTCTCCTTCTAAAAGACAGAAAGCAACCCACTATGCAAAGCAATAGAACAGTAACAATGCACAAGGCAGATATCAGAGCTATAGTTTTCGGATCATCAGCTGTCGAATGTTTCACCTTTGTCGAATGATCAAGCAAGCCACAGTCTGTGACGAGAAAATAGTCAACGGGATCAACATTCTTTACTTTTTCTTTGTTAAACGTAGTTTTCTTTTTTTCCAAATTTTCTGGTAAACTACAAAGGTGGTGACAGTCATGTATATCAATATCTTTTCTGTATTCGCAGGTGTTAGTTCTGAAATTTCAGGGTTTTTGTTGATCCACATTTTGTGGTATAGGAAGCTACTACAATGTTTAAGGTCACTGGATAGAAATGGTGGCTCTGCTACTTATTGAAACTCTGTTTAATGCCAACCACTGATCGGTGGTTTATTGAGTCACTTCATATGTTACGTTTCGTATTTTTCTGCTTGCAAATTTACATATTTTCTCTTCACCGATGCATTTCTGTCGCATAATTTTCTGGGTTTTTGTTTGTTTTTTTTTTTTTTGATTGGTTCTGGGTTATTGTTTTATTACATGGTTTGTGTTGAATTTGTTTGGTTCAGATTCTCATGGATGATTGCATAAAGAGTGATCAATTTATTAAAATAAGTACATCTATCATGCCACAAATTCTGACGTGGAAGAGCATTCACATAAACGCAAATTGAATGAATTATAACAAATTAGAAATTTGGAAAATTGCTAAATATTGAATGCTATCTACCGGAATACATAGAACTGGAAGAGAATCCCGAGGAGGAGTATGAATGATGAGAACGATAGGAGTATGATTGATGAGAACGATGAGATGTCTTGAACGTACCATCAGAAATCTGAAATGTTCTGGAGCCAAATTCGGATCCTTGTTGAGAATAATCTGCAGAGCCCCAATCATCAACGAAAGAAAGAATGTCATCTCCATTGAGATACCGCATAACTTGTCTCGTGGTCGGCCTAACTTCTATTCTTTCGTGAGAGCAAATCAGACCCAATGTCAGAGCCAGTTCCATCTCTTCAACACTGTAACTCGAATTCAATGATGGATCGGCAGTGTCTAGAATTTGAGCCAGTTGTTGGCAATCTCGCACCCAGTCCACAAGCAGGAAGTCACTTGAACCGATAGGCCTTCTTCCGGTAGCCAATTCGAGAAGCAGAATCCCGAATGCAAACACATCTGAACTAGCCGAGGCCTTGCCTGTGCGAGTCAGTTCAGGCGCAATGTACCCAATTGTGCCCACAACACTGGTGGTGTGTGACATTCCTCCGTGATCATAGAGTCTGGCAAGCCCAAAATCGCCTAAACGAGCGTTCAATTCAGCATCTATTAGTACATTGCTAGACTTGACATCTCTATGGATCACCACTTGCTCCCACTCTTCGTGCAAATATAGCAGCCCTGAGGCGATGCCTTTGATGATATTGAACCTCTGCTCCCAGTTTAACACGAACCCATTTTTCGGTTTGAAGAGAAGAGAATCAAGGCTTCCATTTGGAATGTATTCATAGACTAATAGTAAATCATTCTTCTTCTTACACCATCCAAGGAGATGAACCAAGTTCTTGTGTCTCAAACGTCCCAAACTCTCGATCTCCGCTGCAAATTCCCTCATCCCTTGATGCGAATTACGAGTAATCTTCTTGACAGCAACTTCACTTCCATTAGTTGATAAAACACCTTTGTAAACTGAACCAAAACCACCGGTTCCAATCACTTCACTCTCTTTAAAACCATTTGTTGCTACATAAAGATCCTTGTATCGAAACCGATGAGGACAATCTATTTCCCAATCTTCAAGAACCTCAGAATCCTCCTCCCTTCTATGAAACAAAAAATACCCCAACAGACCCATCAATAGAACAGTAACAACACACAAAGAAGAGATAAGAGCTACAGTGTTTCCATCATAAGATGCTGAAATTTTCTCCCTTTGTGGTGGTTTAGGAAGATTAGACACATTTAATGGTCGAGCAACCACTCCATTCAATTGAAAACTCCATCCTAGAATGTAATGAAAGCTTGATTTATCTCCAGTAGACGCAGAGAAACCAGCATACATAATTTCTTGAAGAATACCTGTGAGGTCAATTTTCCAGTTGGAAATGAGAGGCTTCACTGGTTTTTCCTTTAGCATGTTTATTGGACTCACTGTTACATTGACAACTTTTTGTACACCATCATATTCAATCCAGGCTTGGACTGGTCCAAAGCCCTCCAACGGGAAGTCTTCTTTGTGATCCGTGTTGTTGACATAATAAGAAGTTGGTTCTGATTTAGTTGAGAAGATTCGGTTGAGGCCAATTCCAACATGGTTTCCTTGCATGTCTACACCTTCATTGAACCCATTAACGGTGTCGAATTCAACCATGAAGATGTGGTTTGAAGGGTTGCCATCGGTTTCATCGCTGAGAATTCCGAGGAAGTGACCAGGTTCAGCTCCCGGAAGTTGTGTGGAAGGAGCTAGCAAGAAGGCTAGTCCGTACCCGCCGGAACCTGAACTTGGAGGTACAATTTCAAAGACAAAAGATGTGCTGAAAGAAGAAGGATTTGGAGAAGATGCTTTGTCAATCATTTGTATTGGTTTGGTGTAGAATGCATGGCCTATAACATTGTTTGACTTGTTAGTGAGCCTGAGTACACCTTCAGGATCGCTCATAATTGAAGCTCCTAACTGTAGAGTTAGATGTTTATCAGCTTCTTTGAATCCTTCAAAGAAGAAACTGGTGTTTTGAGATTGAACAAAAACAGGAAAAATGAAGAAGAAGAGCAACAAGAAAGACCCCATTTTTGGCATGGAAGATTTTGAGAGTTGACACACTATTTTGCTAGATAACATAACATTATGCAACTATTATAATAAACCGTAAACAGTCATGGATTGATTAGAAATTAGAAGGAGAGAGAAAACTGAGATATGTAATAAAAATAATAATAAACAAGAGATGGAAGGGAGACTTGGAATTTTTCAAAGTCAAGAGAAAAAAAAAAAAAAAAGTTAGAGGTTGATGGAGGAGACTCCTCTCACTGCACTCCTTGTAACAGTAATTCCATTTTTATTTTTTTATTTTATATACCACATATATAATGTAGCGACGACTCGAACCGAGATATTATTAAATTGAATAAGCGTCTAATTCTATTTTTGAGAGGGTGTGATTGTGATGTCCGAGTAATGCGAACAAAGTCCATGAATGTGGTGGTGATGGGAAATGGGATTGTTAATTGTGCACTACTTGCCTTGCGAGGAAGGCTCCTGTTCAATTCATTTTCATAGACAAATTGAGCATTTTTTTGTTGGATTGTTTTGACAGTGGCCACAATGATAGTTATCTAGAAAGTCTTGCAGAGAATAATTGGAATTGTTAATTGAGCACTACTTGCCTTGCGAGGAAGGCTCCTGTTCAATTCATTTTCATTGACAAATTGAGCATTTTTTGTTGGATTGTTTTGACAGTGGCCACAATGACAGTTATCTAGAAAGTCTAACAGAGAAAGAATATAAATGCAAGTACATATGTTTTTCAGAAGGATAGCAACTACATTGTGCATTGACCCACCAACCTCTTGTATGATAAATAATCAAGCAAACTTTTGTTGAAATACTATTGGAACAATTTTTTGAGTAATACTAGACATCACAACAACTATCACAATTTTTCAATCATAACACATGTATCAGTTGATATGTCAATTGCTAGAGTGGATACATGAGTAAGTGAGATAAATCATTTTTAATGTGTACTCACTCACCAATTGACACCTCAATTGCCACATATGTTGTGATGTTTAGCAATACTCCAATTTTTTAGAAGTGATTTTCCTCACATTTTTTCGTCAAAATGAATGGTATATTTAATTCTTTTGTAATAATGATACTTTGTCTAAATTTAATGTTGGTGTCCAAATGATATGGCATCTCTATAATTCATTTATTCTGGATTAGAGTATCTCCAACGGGAGCAACAAATAGAGATTGCAGCAGAAGATCCCTCCAACCGAGCGCCAATCTCTGCGCTAGAGTAGAGCTCTAGCAATTTCAACGCCAGATCTGGCAATGGCTGGCCTTCAGTGCCTCTTTGTTGATTTTTTTTAGTCCCTCCATTTTTATGTAATCACGTAATGACCATTATTAATGAATATCTATTATGATTGTATCCTTTTTTAAAAGTTTTGTTTAATCATAGTTTTACCCCTATTAAATCAAATGTATTCCAATTGTATCATTTTAATTATCTAATGCTTTTGGTTAAATTATATTTGTTTTAATTTAATTATTATTTATATGAATATTAATAAAAAAACACTAATGTTACTAAATTTCTTCATTTACTAATTTGTTAATTTCTTAACTTATCTTAATATTATGTTAATTAGGGGGTGAAATGTTAATTGTTGAGAAATAATAAAAAGTGAATATTTAGAGAATATTATTTTTAGAGTAAGATTTGGTGCAATAGTTGGAGATGGTGGTGTGGAAGTTGCTGCATTTTACTGTAAAGTTGCAATAAATTGATGCAATGGGTTGGAGATGATCTTATAGTGATACCATATCATTTGGACATAAAATTTGATACCAAATTTAATCAAAATAACATTATTGAACTAAGCTTACTTATATTTTCACCCAATTGACCATGAATCTTAAACTTTACCCTTTATAGAAAGTTAATAAGATAACAAATAAAATTTTATTCAAATGATAAAATAATATTTTTCAATGTGGTCCAGACTCCAAAGAAGCACACGGAGAGTTGACCTATAAAAGTCAAACTAGATGAGCTCATGAAGACATCAAGTACGTGTGTAGATTGCAACTGAAGTGAAACGTGTTGACTTTTGATTGGATACATTTGGGCTTTGGTCTTTATTAATTGAGTTTTCCTATTGATTTGGATGCTGATGATTATGTTTCAATTTTATTTCATTTTTAATTTAATTAATGATTGATTAAGCTTGATTGTTGAATTGAATGTGTAATTATTTCAATTAGATAACCTTTTCTTGTTATTTATATCAGAAGTGTACTAAATTTTTTTAAAAGGAGACAAAGTGTGTTATTAAATTCATTTTTCTAGGTCAAAGATCACACAAATCCTTGACAATATTTGGCTGTTCTTGTACTTGGCTTAAGCTTGTCGAAATTTGTTTTCTATTAAAGTTCCTAAGATGAAATGAAAGTGTTTGCAAATCATAAAATCTTCGTACCAAGAAATCTTCTGTAAGATGGCATGATTTGTAATTTAGAGTTTAAAGAGAGGAACATGATTGACACATATAATTTTATTGATTTTATTGATTTGGGTGTAAGACTGTAAGGTACAGAAAATCGTTGGTGAGACGGTCTCACTATAAGACTTTTATTTAAAAAACTACACATAAAACAATATAATATATGATTAGTTGGATGTGTCACGTATCGTTTTTTGAGTAAAAATCTCTTAGTAAAACCATCTCACAAAAGATTCTCTCATAAAAAGCATATTGTTGAGTCAACTTTATATTGTATTTTGATTCGTAGTTAAAGTGACTTGCTAAATACATCTTAAATTTATAGAATACGTTGATAATGGAATGAATAATTGAATTGAATGCCTTATACCCTCAAAACCCAAATGAACAAACGAACAGTATTAAACTTTAAAGTATAAAATTTAAAGTTGAAAATCAAGAAATTGGGAAAATAATATGCTTTCCACAATCTCAAATCAGTAGAAGATTGAGAGAACAAAATTAGAAATTTGAGTGTGACAAAAGCTTTATGTTATGTTTTGTTTTGGTTTTTTTTTAAGAGAAAACAACCAGCATAAATTTAGGCCAAGTAAAGCATAATGAGGTGGGCTAGTTTTTAATTTTAGGTCTGTCTTTAAAGAGAACTGTCAAGTGAAAGCCCAACCTTCTCAAGGCAATTCAACACTCAAATAGGAAAGATTAAAAACTTGTGAGACTTATTTTTTTTTTTTAATTATTAAACACAATTACATATGGGTAAACTCTAAAATTCATCATATATTTATTTATTTATTACTCGTTGGCTAGCTAAAAATTATCGGATGAGAGGATTCATTGGTATCAGTGTAAAATGAACTGACATTAGTAAAATGAAAATGTACGAGATCCCATAACTGATCAACTCTCCATTGACTGGACGGTGTTTTTGTTATACGACATGAAGAAAATCAAGACTTGAAGAAGTTTTGATTTTCTCTACTTCTACCAAATTCTAGAAGTAGAAAAAGTTGCCAACAATTGGACGAAAAAAGACATGAACTTTTGATAAATTATCTCCAGAAATAAACAATTTCCAAGAATCTTGAGCTCATCATTTCAAATGGTTGAGTTGATGATGAGTATCAACATAGCTCCTGGGCAGATACAAATTCATGACATGATCATCTTCTACTATAATCTTTTGCGCTAGAATCCAACACCACTAGTCACTAGATTCGCTCCTGGGCAGCTACAAAATTCCAACTAGCCAACAAATCAGTGCACTTTGGCAATCACATAAGCAGATTGTGTTTCATATAACAGTTGAAAAAATATCAGTTAAACAAAGCAAATTCATTACTTCAATGCATAAAACCAATCACAAATTTATCAAACATTTGTATAATCTGCTAATCCGAAAGTGTATCCAATTCAATAAATAAAGAGTCAGGCTACAGATTGACAATTGGAAGAGCATTCATACAAGTGTAAGTTCACTTAACAAAGAACATATTGGAAAAGAAAGAATGTAATTTGATTGATTATTAATTATCTACCAGCTGGAAGAGAATTCCAATGTTGAGGGTACGATTGGAGCGTATCGCGGGATAATCTTAGCAGGAATCTGTTCTCGTGGTCAGAACCTGGTTGAAAACGATCAGCAGAGCTCCAATCATCCACGAAAGGAAGATCATCGTGCCCACTGAGGTACCGCATAACTTGTCTCATGGTTGGCCTAAATTCTGGTACGTGGTGAGAGCAAATCAGACCCAATGTCAAAACCAGTTCCATCTCTTTAACCGCGTAATTTGAACCCAGCAATGGATCGATGACATTGAGAGCTTGGCCTAGTTGTTGACAGTCTCTCACCCAATCCACCAGCAGCCAGTGGCCTGCATCGGTAGGCCTCCTCCCAGTGACCATTTCAAGCAGCAAAACCCCATATGCGTATACATCTGAACTGGTCGAAGGCTTGCCTGTGCGAGTCATTTCAGGCGCAATGTACCCAATTGTGCCAACAACGTTGGTGGTGTGTGAAACTCTTCCGGGCTCATAGAGCCTAGCAAGCCCGAAATCACCTAACCGAGCATTCATTTCAGCATCTATTAGTACATTGCTAGGCTTCACGTCTCTATGAATCACCACTTGCTCCCATTCTTCATGCATATATAGCAACCCAGCTGCTATGCCTTTGATGATATTGAGCCTTTGTTCCCACTTTAACACGAACCCGTTTTTCGGATTGAAGAGAAGAGAATCAAGGCTTCCATTTGGCATGTATTCATAGACTAATAGTAAATCATTCTTTTGCTTACACCATCCAAGGAGATTGAGCACATTCTTGTGTCTCATACATCCCAAAGTTTCGATCTCCGCTGCAAATTCCCTCATTCCTTGAAGCGAATTACGGGTAATCTTCTTCACAGCAATTTCCCTTCCATCATTTGGTAAAACACCTTTGTAAACTGCACCAAATCCGCCAATTCCAATCGCTTCACTCTCTTTAAAACCCTTTGTTGCTGCATAAAGATCCTTATATCGTAATCGGTGAGGACTATTTATCTCCCAATCTTCAAGAGTTTCAGAATTCCTTCTCCTTCTAAAAAACAGAAAGCAACCCACTATGCACAGCAATAGAACAGTAACAATGCACAAGGCAGATATCAGAGCAATAGTTTTTGGATCATTAGCTGTCGAATGTTTCTCCTTTGGCGGTCTAGGAAGATTAGTAAAATTGAGTGGAGGAGCAACCAATCCATTCAATGAAAAACTCCATCCTAGAATGTAATGAGAGCTTGAATCTGCTCCAGTAGACGCGGAGAAACCAACATACATGGCTTCCTTGACAGTTTTAGAGAGGTCGATATTCCACGAAATGAGGGGTTTCACAGGTTTTTTCATGCCTCCGGGAGCTATTGTGACATTCACAATTTTGTTAACACCATCATATTCAATCCAAGCTTGGATGGGTTGACTGCTCTCTAACAAAAATTCCTCTTTATGATTTGTGTTATTGACATAATAAAAAGCTGGCTCTGATACAAGTGAATACATTCCATTGGTGCTGATTCCAACATGATTACCTTTAGCATTTGTGTTATCATTGAAACCATTAACAGTGTCGAATTCAACAAAGAAGATATGGTTAGAATCTTTACCATCGTTTTTACTGTTGAGAATTCCGAGGTAGTGCCCGGGTTCAGCTCCAGGAAGTTCTGCAGAAGGAGCAAGCACGAAGGCCAGTCCATGACCACCGGAGTCTGAACCTAAAGGTACGATCTCAAAGACAAAATATGTGCTGAAAGAAGAAGCATTTGTATTGGTTTTGTCAAACATTTGTATTGATTCAGCATAGAATGCATGGCCTGTAACATTAGTTGACCTCTTAGTGAGCCTAAGTACACCACTAGGCTTCATGATCAAAGCTCCCTCTAGGTTAAAATTTTCACCATCTTCATCAAATCCTTCAAAGCTGAAACTGGTTTCATTAGATTGATCAGCAAAAGAAGAGAAAAACAAGAAGAAGAAGAAGAAGAAGAAGAGAAAGAAAGGCAAAGAATTCTTCATTTTTGCCATGAGAGTAGAGATTTGACTTTATTTGTTGTAACCTGATGTATGCACTTATTTTGTAAAAACAATCATGGTTTGATTAGAAAGAAGAATATGTGTGTATACAAATAAAACTTCAAGTTTTCACATTCAAGTGATGGGATTATGATGCAATACCAAACTTAGCAAGCAAATAAATAATAACACATGAACACTAAGATATTATATGGTTCGGATTTAATGTCTACGTCCATGTGGATCAAATTCTGTAAATAAATTTTCACTGTAATCAAAATAAAAGGATTACATTATATGACTTCTAAGACCAGGAATCTTCAAACAAATCACAATCTACTAGAAAAGTTTAGGAACACCAAGAAAAATAATCAAAAATCACCAAATAAATTTCCAACACAACAAGTCAAAAAAAAACAATCATGGTTTGATTAGAAAGAAGACAAATAAAACTTCAAGTTTTCACATTCAAGAGAAGAGAAAACAAGCAAGTTGGTATATATATATAATCATGTCAAAGTGATGGGATTATGATGCAATACCAAACTTTAGCAAGCAAATAAATAATAACACATGAACACTAAGATATTATATGGTTCGGATTTAATGTCTACGTCCATGTGGATCAAATTCTGTAAATAAATATTCACTGTAATCAAAATAAAAGGATTACATTATATGACTTCTAAGACCAGGAATCTTCAAACAAATCACAATCTACTAGAAAAGTTTAGGAACACCAAGAAAAATAATCAAAAATCACCAAATAAATTTCCAACACAAGAAGTCAAAAAAAACAAGTCTATGAATATGGGTGCGTGGTGAGAGTGTTTACTGTGAAGTTGTGGTAGCAAGGGAATCTCTGTTCATTATCATAGAAAAATGTGATCAATTTTGTATTATTCATGTTTGAAACAATATTAGCCACGAAGAAATTGCCCAAGTCTAAAAACAACAATATGTTCATACATGTACGTTTTTCTATACGTGTTTTTTGAACAATAATGCTACACAAAGTCTAAGAAATTTTTTATTAACAAATTTTAAGGCATACTGAATGCGACATCTGAATTCTGAACCCAATTGATGAAAAAAGATTTAAATTAACCATATAAATTCAGTTTAAGTTTTTTTGAATCGGATTGACTCATATTAACATGATGACTCGATCTAAATACATATTTTATATTCAGTTCGATTCAATTTATCTCGGATCGTAAAACCGTATACATCCCTACTTAAAAATACAACTCAATCTCACACTAACATATCTATCGAATCATTGTAAAATGTGAATAATATAATAGTATCATAATTATCATTCCATGTGAAAACACATTTGTGTTCCTACCTAAGTGTTGACCTAGAAAAGTCAAACACATCAACCAATCGGAAAACAAGGTTGTGGGCCCCACTTGTGTTGCCAAGTTGCTAGTTGGCTAGTTGCCAATCTCAAGTGAAACGTGTTAATTTTTAATTGGATTTTATTGAGTTGTTAAGGGAATTTTTTTTTTTTTTTTTTTTTTTTTTCTATTGGTAATGGGATAATAATGATTTATGTTTTAATGTTTAAATTAATTAGTTGTTGAATAAGAATTTGTAATTTTATTTAAATTAGATAACCTCTTCATGTCGAGTATTTTAAATTCAACAAACAATCACCAAGCTTCGACAATATATTAGGCTGTACTTAGGCTTAAATTTTTATTTTTATTTTCATTGGTGGGGTGTCAATATCACGGACCATAGAACTAATCGAAGAAGCATGATGGGCTGGTCCAATTTTAACTTCTAAGATATGTTTTATTAAAAATAATAATAATAATAATAATAAAAACATTTGTTTTGTAAAGTTGCATAATTGGCACCGTAACATTATAGAACTAAATAATTTAACGAAGCTTTTGTTAATGTAATTTTTGTAAGGGTTACTTACACAAACATACTTTATATTTATCTAATAAAGCAAATTTTCAAACAAATGTCATATTCAAACACAAACATCCCAATTGGAATGTGTTTGGGGTATGGAAAGTCAATAGTGCCCTTGAGTAAAAGGGAGATGTTATTTTGGTAGGTAAATTTCACAAACAACCTTGAATTTAGGTGTAATTAAATAAATATTCATTTTTTTTTCGAAAAATTATATAAATATACTTTATCGTCAATTGACTTTTGTTAACTTTAACCTTTAACCACAATTGTATCCTGAAATGACTAAACTACCCTTGAAAATTTATTTATCTTTTCTTTTATTATTTAAATATATTAAAAAAAATATTTACTTAAAAAATTGAAAAAAAAAATCGGTACAATTTTTTATTGTTTTCTTTCTATCATTTTTTCAACACAATAAGAACCCACAAAACTGGAAAAATGGCTATGTTTAGTGGGTTTTGATTATGTTGATTAAATATAGTTGTTGGTGGTTTTGATTGTGTTGATGAAATGAAATTGTTTGTGGATTGATGAGTATGAAATTGAATGTTCTAGTGATAAAGTTGGTTTTTGAAATCAGAAAATTCGGTGTTTGGGGGCATGGAAAATTAAAAAAAAAAATGATAGAAAAAAAAAAAGAACATAAAAGCAACAAAAAAAAATTGTACTGATTTTTTCAATTTTTTATAATATTTTTAAATAATAAAAGAAAAGATACATAAGTTTTTAAGGGTATTTTAGTCATTTTGGGATATAAATGTGGTTAAAAGTTAAAGTTAACAAAAGTCAAATGACGGTAAGGTATATTTATGTAATTATTAGAAAAAAATGAATATTTATACAATTACACCTAAATTTAGGGTTGTTTGTGAAATTTACCCACCAAAATAACCTCTCCTTTTTTTTTTTTTTTGGTGCAAAGGAGGGCAACAGCCCAAAAGAAAAACAGAAACTAAGAAATAGAAGAAACAGGGGTAGCACACTACCTAACAAACGTAACACCTCTGCAATCATCATCAAAGATGCTAGCAATCTCGTAGGGAGGATCTTCAAAAAACGAAATTTCAGTTCTCAAGCTGTGACCCATGTGAGCTAACCCGTCCGCAAGTCTATTACCTTCCCTATAAACATGCTTCACAGTGCACTGCCAATCAGCCCCCTTTGATGATGGCACTATGGACTTTCCATACCTCAAGCACATTCCAATTGAGATGTTTGTGTTTAAATAGGACATTTATTTGAAAATTTGCTTTATTAGATAAATAGAGGGTATGTTTATGCAATTAAACCTTTTTGTAACGCTGCCCATGCAATATTATAAAACAAAGGTGTCATGACTAGAAAATCATTAATAGAACCAAACACCATAATTCATGCTTAAAACAAATCACAAAACAAACACAATACTTCCATGATTAAAACCTTATTGAGCATACAAATTAAACAATAAAAACTTGCATCAAGAAAAAGCAATCACAAGGAGCAGAAATTATCGGTTCTTCAACCAAAATTAAAGCAGACAACTAACTATCTATGCAAATGTTTTCGGCGTAAAATATTTTGTCTTAATACGATTCACCCAGAAACCGAAGATAATTCTACTGGTTATTTAGTTTGTGCAAATCCATTGTTTGTTTGTTTTCACAGAAAACAGAGTATAGAAAGGAACAGTTTTTCACTTCCTCTGTCGAAAGGAAAAAAAAAGAAAAAGAAAACTGCATTTTCCAGGGAAAATTTCTCTACTTGTTATTTTCTGTCGAAACAAACAAGCTAGAGAAGAAGAAGAAAAAAAAAAAAAAAAAAAAAAAAAACACTCCGAGAGAGGAAGTGAAAAACTGTTCCTTTTCTAAGATTCAAGTTCACTGGAATTAAGAAAAAAAAAAAAAAAAACAAAAACGAATTGGATTGACGACGGTTGACTCTATCAGGTAAGTCATGACTTGTCTGGGCACGTCAGCATGTAAGTACGGACACGATAGTACTTGACCGGCCACGTCATCCAGTCAAGCCGACGTGATGGGCACGTCAGCAATACATGTGTGACGTGTCAGGACACGTCACCAATTTAGAAAAAGTGTCCATCTGCAAATCTCCATCAACAAGTCCCTTAAATCGTTTGAGATTCGAGAAATGGAAACTCAAAACTGATTTGAGATTCGAGAGAACAAATATAAGAAAATCGAGAGTGACGAGATATTTTTTTATTATTTTTTTTTAAAGAACGAAAAATAGAAACAAAAAACATACCTCAATCTCTAATGGTCCGGTCGGCGCTCTCCAAACCACCACCGTCTCCAGTCTGATCCCCGCCATGCCCACCGCCATTGACACTCGCATATCAAAGACGACTGTCTGGTGTCTGCTCTGGCTTTGTTTTATAAAAGATTTTCTGATTTATGATTTGAGGTTGCCTGTCATATATATATTTGGGCCCAAATAAAGCATATACTTACTGGGCTGGGCTTTATTTAGAAATCTGTTGTTCAAATGACCTGCTAAATACACCCCATATTTGTTTAAGTACACCCACTATTAACAAAAAAACAAATTTTGGGTTGGTTCAATAAACTGATTACAAATCATTTTTGATATTTTGATCTGCTCTATAAATCTATAATTTGTAAGAGAATTCCATACATTTCTTTAGAAACTTATTTTGTAGAATAAGTTATCAAGGAAGGAATAAAAATTGAACGTATTATTGTATTGAGGTCAATTTCATAATGTTTGAGGATGTATAGAATATAATTTTAATTTTTAAATTTATTGGATAGGCTTATTGAGTAAATGAGTGCGACAAATCTTTTGGACGGTAACATAACCACTCTTCATGATCGTAATCGTGATAACTACTTCATCGATAGTTTATTTATTCAAACCGATTTTTGAAAGTATCAAACCCTTTAAATAATATGGAATTTTTTCATTGGCTAGATGACATATAGGTCACAAAATTACAATTTAAATATTTTATTTTAGAAAATCTCTTTAAATTTATCGTTGGAAGGATACGAAAGTATGACACCAATCAAACACAGGAAATTATTAGACTATGCAATTAAAAGGGAACAGTTCACTTAACATATTAAACTTATATTTTTTGAAAGTTATCCAAATTGGATCCCTATTTTGCTTGCTGGTCAAGTTTATTTTTTAACATTTTCTAGTTGCCGGCCAGATTCAACAATCTCTCAATTTTACTATTTTTATGAGCATCATCTTTGTAATATGTCATTGATGGCTCAGTTAAATATTTAAACCAAACTTGGAAATCAAGTTTCAAACATCATTAGGTAGATTACAAGTATTGTTTGTAGTAGAAAAATTAAACTGGGTCAAGAAAAAAATTAATATAAAATTAAACAAATCAAAATAATCATAAATCACACCACACCATGGATATATATATGCTTGTTACCATTTAGAACACCATTGTACTAAGATTTTTTGTGACTATGGAAATGGAAGCCTGGTTCATCATCATAGTCTCCATATCCATTGCTGCTCTCCTCAAAGCTTTCATCAACCTTCTCTTCCCTGTCACAGCCAGAAACCTCCCTCCAGGACCGACCAACTTCCCCATCCTCGGCAATTACTTCCTATGGCTTTGCAGATCTTCTTCCGAAACAGTGGCTGTCCTCCTCAGCAATCTCCATGCGAAATTCGGCCCCCTGGTCACTCTCCATATTGGCTCTCGCCCTGTCATCTTTGTCGCAGATCGTTTCCTTGCTCACAAGGCCTTGGTCCAAAAGGGTGCTGTTTTCGCTGAACGTCCAAGCGCTCCTGCCATCAACAAAGTCAGTAGCAGCAACCAGCATAACATCAGCTCTAGCTTCTACGGCCCTATGTGGCGGGTTCTGCGACGTAATCTCATATCAGAGATTCTCCATCCTTCGCATGTGAAATCATACAAGCATGTGCGCAAGTGGGTGTTGCAAATCCTCATGGACTCCATCAAATCAGAGTCCAAAAAAAATGGTGATCACCACCCAGTTTGTGTAATTGATCATTTTCAATACACAATGTTTTGTCTGTTGGTGTTTATGTGTTTCGGGGACAAACTTGATGAGAAAAAAATCAAAGAAATCGAGCAAGTTCAGCGTCGAGTTTTATTTGGTTATGTCCGCTACAATATACTCAATTTCTGGCCGAGATTGACCCAGATTGTGCTTCGTAGCAAGTGGTTGGAGTTCCTTCAAACGCGCAAAGATCAGGAAAACATACTGATTCCACTGATAAGAGCAAGAAAGAAATTGAAAGAAGAAAATTTAAGCAAGGCTAAGGAGGATGACCAGTATGTGTTATCTTATGTTGATACTTTGTTGGATTTACAGCTCCCAGAAGAGAAGAGAAAACTTAATGAAGAGGAAATTGTCACTTTATGCTCAGAATTTATCAACGCTGGTACAGACACCACCTCCACAGCGTTGCAATGGATCATGGCGAATTTGGTAAAATACCCAGAAATCCAAGAGAAGCTGTATATGGAGATTAAAGGGATCATGAACGAGGAAGACGAAGTAGAGGAAGATAAGTTGCAGAAACTGCCATATCTTAAAGCAGTAATTTTGGAGGGTTTTAGGCGACATCCTCCTGGATATCTTGTGTTGCCACACGCTGTGACAGAAGATGTGGAGCTAGGTGGATACACAATACCAAAGAATGCAACTATAAATTTCACGCTGGCTGAGATGGCTTGGGACCCCAAAGTCTGGGAGGATCCGATGGCGTTCAAGCCTGAAAGATTTTTGAACGGTGGTGATGGTACCGATCATGATGATCATGGTGATAAGAAAATTAGGGAAGTGTTTGATATAACAGGGAGCAGGGAGATAAAGATGATGCCATTTGGGGTTGGGAGGAGAATTTGTCCTGCAGTTGGTCTGGCTATGCTTCATTTGGAATATTTTGTGGCCAATTTGGTTTGGAGTTTTGAGTGGAAAGCTGTAGAGGGAAATGAAGTTGATTTGTCAGAGAAGCAAGAGTTCACAGTTGTTATGAAGAATCCATTGCAAGCAATGATTTCTCCAAGGATTACGTAAGGATTCTGTACATTAGTTCTCTGTAATCAATACAAGCAGACATCCTAACACAACCCACATCTCAACCGGTATCCCAACTTATGATATGACAATGTATCTTTAAAATAGAACGAGTATTGAGTACACAAATTATATATAAATCAATATACATAGCATTAAATATGAAATTTGTTGAATTATAGACCTTTTACTACTCAAATTTTCCAGAAAACAACTATATATTCAACTAAAGCTTGGTAAATCTATCTTGCTATATATTTTCTTAAGGTTTCTGGCTACAATCTTTATCATAACAGTACATTTGGTGTTCCGTTTAAATGGATTTGTGTAATATTGTGGTCCTCTTTTAAAAGAGAATCACATGGTTTTGGTTTGATACGTATGACCTGCAGTGTATTGATATCGAGATATCTAGACCTTATCCTAATTAAATATAATAAGAGGTCCCTTAATATTCCCAAATAATTGACTCAATCTATCTAATACCTTTGAGGTTGTGCGTTCGAGTCCTTACACTCTCCCAAACCCTGAATTAAGTTTTTAAAAAAAAAAGAGTATGAACTATACTAGGGAAAAGTTAGATGTATATATCGTTAACAATATTTATTGGACAATGAAAGTTGAGATGATCCAATGGTAACTCTATGGTCATAACTCAACTAAACTGACTCAGAAGTTCACGACTAAACAGAAATATAAAAAATCTTGAAGGGTTGAGATTCAACAAAGGTCCAGTTACCAATCACAGGGAGCAAGTCATCTCCAATTAAGTTACTTCAAAACTTGTCTCATGATCGTAGGCCTAGCTTTTGATTTCTAATGGGAACAAAACAACCCTGATCCTATAGAAATCAAACTCGATCCATTTCTTCAACAACATAACTTGAACCCAACTTGGATCAACAACATCTTATTGAAACTAATATGCACTAAATTTGCTCCAGGGTAGCTACAAAATTCCAACAAGCCAGGACATCAAGACATCAATGGCTTGTTACCTTCACAATCACTAATACAAGGCTTGACATCTCAAGGAAATCAAAACAATAATTAACAAATTGCATTTCATGATATAAAAGTTTAAATGCCCAGTTGAAAAACGAAATGGAGATACGCAGCTTTTTTCGGTGTAAAATGTTTTGTCTTAATACGATTCACCCAGAAACCGAACCTAATTCTATTAGTTAGTGCAAATCAATCGTTTGTTTCTTTTCACAGAAAACATGTAGAAAGGAACAGTTTTTTACTTCCCCTGTCGAAAAAAAAGCTGCATTTTCCGGGAAATTCTTTGTACATGTTGTTTTCTGTCGAAACAAACAAGCTATGGAAATTTGTTTTCTTGAGGGGAAGTGAAAATCTGTTTCTTTTCTAAGATTCAACTTCATTGAATCATTGGAATGGAGAAAAAAATAAAAATAAATAATAATTTGGGTTGACGACGGTTAACAATCCCAGTCATCACTCAGCAGTCAGCACTACATGACACGTCATCTGATAATTCATGATGTGTCAGGGCACATTAGCTAATATGCACTAACGTATCAAACTTTGATCGGACACATCAGCATGGCATAAGTCCATTTTTGTTCACCCCTTTTAAGGGGTAAGCATTACTCCCTCCCCAACACATGACATGTGTCCACTAAAGGGGTATTTTTGTCTAAACACATGACAGTTTTTAGACAAAAATACCCCACTCTTGACACATGTCAAGGGGGTGAGCAAAAGTTATCTCTGCCCTGCCACATCAATCCTTGTCATGTAAGTAGGATATGGGTGACGTGTTCGACCACGTCATCGGGTCATGCGTGACGTGCCTCAGCCAAACATAGTGTCGTGTGCGGACACGTCATCAAATCAAGGGTGACGTGGCTGTGCACGTCAACTACTTAGAAAAACTGTACTTCTGCAAATCTTCGTCAACAATTCCATTAAATCTATTTGCAGTGAGAAACGGAAACTCAAAACTGATTTGAGATTTGTTTGAGGAAACAAAAATAAAAATATCGAGAGTGACAAGAGCTATTTTTTTAAAAGAACGAATAATAGATGAAAAAAATACATACCACCACCGTCTCCGCCCCGATCCCCGCCATCCCACCATCGACACTCGCATATCGAAGACGACAGTCTGCTCTGGCTTTGTTTTCTTGGAGATTTCTGATTTAATAAGGAAGAGGTTGCCCAACATAAATATTTTTGGCCCAAACAAAGCAAATACTTACTGGGCTAAGCTACTTTTAGGCCCAATAAAAATAATCAAACTAACAAGCCGGCATCCATTTAACAATTTATTGATCCGCCTCTCTTGTTTGTTGCTTACTGTGGGCACGTCAGCTTTCTTTGCCGACATGTTTTAACACGTCACTATGTTCGACTGACGTGTTTAGACATATCAGCACACCAATCTTGACCTCAATGACGTGCCTGTAACGTAAGCTGTTCGGATGACATGGTCGTCCATGTCGGAACACAAATCGGTAGTTTCCTCTGATGTGTGCCTACAATAACCCGAAAATCCAACCGGGTCAAGTCTAGAGATGCACGTTTGGGGAATGGGGATGGATATAGGTCCCCCCATCCCCATCCCCATCCCCATCCCCATCCCCACTTCCCAAACCCTTCCCCCATCCCTCCCCATTTCCCTATTTGGGGAAAATGGGGATGGGGAATTTTGGGGGGACCTATATCCATCCCCATCCCAATTCCCCATTTTTCCCGTTTTTTCCCCATTTCCCCATTTCCCCCATTTCCCCCGCTCCCCAATTTCCCCATTTGACTAAAAATTATAAATTAAATTAAAAAAACAAACATTTCAATAATAATTTAAAAAAAAAAAAATTAAAGAGTAAATGTGTATATATACTTAGGAGTTAGAGTTTTCAAAGAATAAAAATAAATATTAAAAAATATATATTATAATTATATTTATATATGTTTGGGGGAAATGGGGATGGAGGACCTCCTCACCTTCCCCCATCCCCATCCCCATCCCCATCCCATTTCAATTTGGGGATGATTTTCATCCTCATCCCTCCCCATTTCCCCATTTTTCCCTAAAAAAAAATCCCCAAATGGGGATGGGGATGGGGACGGGGACGGGGACGGGGACGGGGACACTGGGAATTGGGACCCCGGGGAAAAATGTGCATCTCTATACGTGACCACCCTCTCGCTGATGTATTAGTACACGTACGCTAAATGCGGTGACATGCTTAGACACGTCACACGATTTAACTTATGTGTTATGACAGACCATCCTTTCACCTGACTTCCCGGACACATCACTCATTTTGCTGACGTGCCATGACAGGTCATCATCTCTTTTCCCATTCTTCGATATTTTCTTACCCTACGGAGCCTCAAAAACCCAAAACAACACAAACACACGCTCTCTTCAATCCTCAGAATCAACCCACTAAACCCCAGATTCAACCAAACCCAACACCACAAACTTTTGTTGAATCCGACTCGTTCGTTTTGCTCTACAAATTCAATCAGAAACTCGAGCCAGTACCCACCTTAGAGAATCAGAAACTTTTCGATAATTGCACACATCGATCATGGAAAATCTACGCTGGCTGACCGACTCTTGGAGCTCACTGGGACTATCAAAAGAGGGCATGAGCAGGCTCAGTATCTTGATAATTTGCAGGTAAAAATGTCTCCTTTATATATAAAATCAAATGATAAAAGAATTGTTGTTTGTTTATGTGATCTTTTGCATGAAATGACAAGTGGGTATTTGTCAAAATTCTGCCTTTCTTCAAGTGGTAGCGGTGCTGTTGATGGATTTGTTTTAGTTTTTTGGTTTAGCAATCTGTTCCTCTAATGTGAAATGTTCATGTTTGTTTGTTTGTTTGTTTTGTTTTTATTGCTTGTTTGTTGTCATGTGAAATTGCTTTGGATTTGGTATGAGTGACAATTATGCCAAGTTTTGAATTGTTGTTATCAAGATGAGCAAGTTGAAATTATATCATATTGAGGTGAAGAATTTTACAAGGAATTATTAATCTACATCGATATAATTTCCTGTTATTAAGATTCACTATACATTCTTGGTACTATTGCTGTCTTTGTTTCTAAAGCTGTTAAAACTTCCATTCATTTTTAGAAAAGCTGAAAATCCTGCCTTGCTTGCTCTCACATTTATGTATGTATTGTGTGTGATACAACAGCTTAACTCTTCTTGTTAAAGTCCCTTGCACAACAAATGCTTTTCTGCATTTAGACACACCTGCTGTTGAAGACAAAAATAGAATTCATTACTAGTCGTGCTACAGAGCAATAGCACCACCATAGTATGGACAGCAGAAACGCCGTTGTCTGGGACAATGGGACTGGGGTACGCCTCTCTTTTCATCTAATTTCTTATTTCCGCCTTGCTTGAAAGTGGTAGTAGTGTTGTTGACTAACTGGGGATAAAATGGAATGTTGTTTCAGTGTCAAATTTTCAGTATTCTCTTTCAAGTCAATATACATGTTCACTTGGATTGAATGTATTTCAGTTGAAAAGAAAATTTGATTAGTCTAATATTCTAATCTAAAAAATTGATAAAAGAATTGTTATTTATGTGATCTTTTGCTTGAAATGAGAAGTGGGTATTTGTAAAAATTCTACCTTGCTTGAAGTAATAGTGGTGTTGTTGACTAACGGGGGATAAAATCAATATTTGATGAGGAATGTTGTTTCATTGTCAAATTTTCTGTATTCTGTTTCAAGTCAATGTACATGTTCACTTTGATTGAAGGTGGACATGCATATGGTTCAGTTGAAAAGACAATTTGATCAATCTAATCTATGGGGTTTTAAGTGGTGAGAGTTATTTATCTATAGTTAAGTGATGAGCAAACATTCAGCCCAAATAGGGAAGAATAAGAAAACGGTCATAATTTTGTGATTAATTTCTTGCTCGAAGTTCAAAAGGAAATAGCTCTTTCTACTGGAGCAAAGTTTAGATAAAAAATCAGATGACATTTGATAAATATGATCCAAGTTTTTGTCATTTGTTTCTTCATGTAATTATTACGAGCTGTTGATATGATCCAAGAGCTCTGAACTGCGATGATGGCACCCTAAAGTGGGATACTGTAAGTTTTAGAAAAGAGGATCTATACAAATATTGCCAACTTAGAACGCAAGAATTTCACTCTCAAACCATCAAACTCTGGTGGGTGGGTGGCAACCGGCAATGGTGGAGCTGGTCTTGCCACCGATGGAACCTCACTCTTTGCCTTCCGTGTCTGATAATCATTCAACATTTTAACATGAGAAGGCATAGGAGGGAAATTGCAAATCATAAACTATGAATTTATTAATGATGCAATTGGATTTGTATTGATATTGAGATCATAGAAGCATCTTGTGTGCTTGGTTAATATTTACTGATATGCTTGTATTGCATTAATTCAACTAGAATCAAGCAATCAATAGCTAGCTTTCAATCAGTAAATTTGCTTCAAATAGAATCTTTAGAGCTTCATTTGGACTCCTCATACAAAATAGTTAAAATCGTTATACGATTTCATTTGCTAATCAAACCCAATTAACAGAGCAGTACATGATCAACATGAAATGAAACATGCAAGCTAGGCATACTGGTTGCCTCTGTAGACAACATAGTACGTGTAACTTCAAACTGCTTTGGATTCCGTTGAATCGGTTGGCAACCGACACTAAATTCTAAGGGTGGAATCTGCAATGCATGGTGTGTACAACAACATCCTCTAGCACGAAGGATTCAACAGTAGCAGGCAGGGAGTCAGGGACCTCCTCCATCTAAATATGAGGTTCAGACATGGACAAGGCCAACTGATGAGGAAGCTCATTTTAGGTGAAGTCCATTAAGTTTGTCCTATAAATGACAGTCAATATATATATATAAATGTCATTAAAAAAAATTAGATTAATTATAAACTAATTCAATTTTTCTTTTAAAAAAATGGAGGCAGTTTTCAGAGTATTTAAATTTTTTGGGTACGTTTATAATTTATTGACTATATCTTTTTTATAATTTAATACCTCTTTTATAAAGACATCTCTTAAAAAAATTAAATGGGGTATTTGAATATTAATTTGATACAACAATATCTTTTAATGAATTGCTGTTTTCATCTAATTTCTTATTTCCGCCTTGCTTGAAAGTGGTAGTGGTGTTGTTGACTAACTGGGGATGAAATGGAATGTTGTTTCAGTTTCAAATTTTCAGTATTCTCTTTCAAGTCAATATACATGTTCACTTGGATTGAATGTATTTCAGTTGAAAAGACAATTTGATCGATTTAATCTATTGGGTTTTAAGTGGTGATAGTTAAGTGATGAGCAAACATTCAACCCAAATGGGGAAGAATAAGAAAACAGTCATGATTTTGTGAATTTTATAGGAGAGGTGATTAATTTTCTTGCTTGAAGTTCAAAAGGAAAGAGTTATTTCTATTGCAGAGGGCATCTGCATATGAATGCTGGAATTAATAAGGCAAGTTCATGTGCTTCTGTAATTACATTCACACTTCTGCTTTAGCTTTCCAAAAGAGTTATTTAATTGTTAGATAATAATGTAGAGAGTACATTTAAGAAAGCCTTGTCAGATTATTTTGAGTTATAATTAATTTGTAATCATTTATATTAATGCTTTGATTTTATATTGCAGAATCTCCAGAGTTGTAATAGAGATTTGAAGTCTTCATTCAAATACAAAGCTGGACTTTTATAGTCCTTCAACTGGTGAGAGCCTACTGTTTGTTGTTGCAATCTTCTCTGTTATGCTTTATGGAATGGTAATGATATTGCCTCAGAAGAATCGTATGACCATTTGTGCTTGAAATTTGAAAATTCTGTATGTGAACTTCTGCATTTATTCATTACTACTTGTACTCTTCGGTGCTCAATTTCTGGTATTGCTTTGCAACTTTATGATCAAGTCATCTTATTTAATCTCTCTTGATAGTAAAGGGTATAAAAGTTGGCTTTGTTTTTTAAAGTTCTAGAAGCTTTAGACTTTGTCTAAACCACCAGTTTTTAGTTTTTTACTCACGTAGTAAAAATTGATGGCCTTTTTATTGCTAGAGCAAAGTTTAGATAAAAATCAGATGGCATTTGAAAAATATTATACAAGTTTATGTCCTTTGTTTCTTTAGGTTGGTAAGTATGATGAGCTATTGATATATGATAATTAAAATAGGATGTATATGATGATCCAAGGGCTCTGGATCGCGATAATTAATGGCACCCTCATGTGGGCTACTGTAAGTTTTTCGAGCATAAACAATGGTGTTACGCACATTTATGATCAACCAGGAATTAACATGTTTCACTTGCATCAAAAAAGTCCCAGCAAATTGAGGTTGAGCACATGTTGTTTAAAGTTACCTAACAACAAAACAGATGATTGAATTTCTATCAAAAATTCAAAATGCTGCACACATAAAATACACAATTTTAAAGAACCTTAAAAACACCTGATATATGAGCCTTAAGGATTCTTGATATGAACAACTTCATCTATCAAGGGAAAGAATATAGAAATTACATGCAATCAAACACTCCAGCAGATAAAATACTCATTTGCACATGAATGTTTATGGAAAGGAAAATGAGCTATATTTAAGGATTTGTCAAAAAAATTATTAATGTTTGGGATACTATTCCGTGATAAATCCAATTTATATTTAAATTTTGTGACAAATCAGAATTATTTTCGTAGCATCAGAATTTGTCACGATAAATTTAAGTTTCGGGACAAATCTACGAAAATAAAAGATTTGACAAAAAAAAAAAAAATAGAGTTCTCACTAAAATAATTAACGTTCAGGATTTGCCACGAAAATAAATAACGTTCGGGATTTGTCACGAACGGAAAAATAAAGGATTTGTCACGCAAAAAATTTGATTAAAGGTTCGTGACAAATCTACAAAAGAAAAAATCGAAATGTCACAAAAAAAAAATAGATTCATCACGAAAAATAAAATAAATTTGTCACGAAAAAAATTATATTTAGTCTTCATGACAAATCTAGACAAAAATAAATATTTGTCACGAAAAAAATATATTTATGCTTCGTGACAAAAATACGAAAACAGATTAGTCACGAAAATAATAGATTTCTCGCGAAAAAAAAAAAAGATTTGTCATGAAAAATTAGATTTCAGCTTCGTGACAAATATATGAAAACAGATTTGTCACGAAAATAATAGATTTGTCACGAAAAATTAAATTTATGCTTTGTGACAAATCTAAGTAAAAAATAGATTTGTCACGAAAATAAAATAGATTTGTCATATTTAGGCTTCGTGACAAATCTACACGAAAATAAATATTTGTCACGAAAAAAATATATTTAAGCTTCGTGACAAAAATACGAAAACAGATTTGTCACGAAAAAAAATTGATTTGTTACGAAAAATTAGATTTCAGCTTCGTGACAAATATACGAAAATAGATTTGTCACGAAAAATTAAATTTATGCTTCGTGACAAATCTATTATTTTCTTAGATTTGTCACGAAAATAAAAGATTTGTCACGAAAAAAAAAAGATTTGTACGAAAAATTAGATTTAAGCTTCGTGACAAATATACGAAAATAGATTTGTCACGAAAAAATAAATTTATGCTTCGTGACAAATCTATTATTTTCTTAGATTTGTCACGAAAAAAAATAAATTTGTCATGAAAAAAATAGATTTAAGCATCGTGACAAATAAACGAAAAAAATAGATTTAAGTTTCGTGACAAATCTAAGAAGAAAAATAGATTTTTCAGGAAAAATAGATCGATTAATTATCGAAGAAGTAATTAACTTTCATAAAAAAATTTGGTGAAAAATAAATATAAAAACGTGACAATTTTTTAGGAAAATGAGTAGAGAGTTCAGGAAAATACCATGAATATTTTGTGGAAGATCAAAGTAATGAATCTGTGTGACTCCTGTGAACGGAAAAGAAGAAGAGTGACTGAGAAGAGGGAGAGAGAGAGAGAGACAGAGAGAGATGGCGTTGTTGAAATAAGAGAGAAACTAAATGAATCGATTGAAAGTTGAAACTAAATGAAAGAGAGAGAGAGAGAGAGAGATTGTATTAAATGAGAGAGTAATAGAACACGTTTCCCAAGTAAAATTTAAACACAAAAACTGATCGGTCTTGTCACTTAATTGATGGTAAAAGATGATATATATATTGTTTGCATCGATGTGTTTAATAATAATCTTGGAAATTAAAATATACAACCATCTCACCTACCCTCATTATACGGTTATACCTACTCCAAGGAAGCACGGATACTCCATTTGGTAGAGGTAACTCGTATCGAACTCGTATCCAGTTCGGATACCCCCAGGATATTCCAGGATACGTATTCGATACGTCAAATGGCGTATCTGTTGACTTTTTCATAAGTTTGACTGGCAGATACTTGACGGATACTTGGAGGATACTTAGGGGATACTTGGAGGATACGTTTGGGCAATATTATAATTATTTTAGTATAAAACGGAGTCAAATTATAATTTCAAAATATTATGGTCAAAATGAATTTGTAAGGAAATTTTGTCTTTGATTCCATTGACTGATTGACATGGAGAATGTCGGGATATTTGAGATTGTAAACCTTTTTCTTGATGAACCAGAGTTAGATGCCGAATTATTTAGAGAGTCCTTAAAATTTCTAGCACTCTTTCCAAAGCCATTTGTGGAAAAGTCACCCAATTAATAAGTTTTGTAGAAATAGCACCAATTAAGGTGATCTGCCAAAATTGCCCCTAGTCTCTCTTTATCTCTCTCTTTCTTCCTTTCTCTCTTTCTTCCTCTTTCCTCTTTGTTTTTTTTCAAAAACCTCCATTGATCCATCAATGGAGGTCGGTCAATGGAGGTCGGACAGACCTTAAATGGAGGTCGAATGGAGGGCGAAAGACCTCCAGTGGAGTTGAAATGACCTCGACTTCCATTGGTGGTCGATGAAGAAGAAGATTAAAAAAAAAAAATCTGGAAATAAGTCTCGGGTATTTTGAAATAAGTCTCGGGTATCTGAAATAAGTCTCGGGTAGTTGGAAATAGCTTGAAATAAGTCTCGGGTGACCTACCCGAGACTTATTTCTAAATACCCAAGACTTATTTCCAAATATCCGAGACTTATTTCCAGATTTTTTTTTTTTTTAATCTTCTTCTTCATCGACCACCAATGAATGTCGAGGTCATTTCGACTCCAATGGAAGTCTTTCGCCCTCCATTCGACCTCCATTTGAGGTCTGTCCGACCTCCATTGATGGATCAATGGAGTTCTTTGAAAAAAAAACAAAGGAGAGAGGAAGAAAGGGAGAGAGAGGAAGAAAGAATAAGTGAGGGCAATTTGGGTAGATCACATACTTTGGTGCTATTTCTACAAAACTTATTAAGTTGGTGATATTACCACAAAACCAATCCAATTTGGTGCTATTTCTCTCTATTTCCTCTTATTTAGATCCTCGAACAATGTAAATAATGACAATGAAGTTAATTAGGAATTTAAAATATGTTTTATGAGTTTTTTTTAATGTATTATTTGGATTTTATAACATGTTATGGTTTATGTGACGTATGGTTTATTTGGATTTTATAATATGTTCGACTTATGTAACATGTTTTATTTGGATCCTGTAATATGTTACATTGTTATGACTTATGTAATTATGTTATCAGTCTTTTTATTGTCAGTTCATCCTGACAATAAATATATCAGGACGAAGAATGTTGACTATAAATTATGAAAAAGTTTTGACAAGTGCATACACTTTGAGTCAAAATATGTAAATCTAGTGATCCACATTATTCGCTCTGATATATTTATTGTCGGGACAAACTGATAATAGAAAATCTAGTTATGTTATGTAGTTATATGACATGTTTTATTTGGATTATGAATATGTTATGATTTTGAATGAATTATCAAATATGTTTTTAAATATTTTTAAAAAAAATATAAATATATATTATTTTAATTGACGTATCCTGCCGTATCTGTATCCTAGTTTTTGAAGATTTACCGTATCCCCGTATCGTGCCGTATCCGTATCCCGTATCCCGTATCCGTATCCGTATCCGTATCCATATCCATATCCATGCTACATAGACCTACTCTTATTCAATAATGACTAGGGGTGGCAATGGGTCGGATCGGGATCGGATCAGCTCGCCCGAAACCCGAAACCCGTTTTTTTACAGGTTGTCCTAAACTTGACCCTTGACCCAAACGGGTTTTCGATTTCCATCTCAAACCTGATCCGATTGGGTCAGGGGTGTCTCAAACCCAACCCGAATGACTCGATTCATTTTATCTTTAAAAAATAAATAAATAAAAAATATCAATCCACTAAATATATAAATTATTTTACCGTATGATTGAATTTTAGGATATTGACTTAAATTTTAACATTAAATTAATATATATGTATACAAATTTTTTTTCTTTTTTATTGGAAATTTAAATATACACTTAAATACAAACATACACCATATAAAAATATTTTAACATACACTTAAAATCCTTACATAAACTTAAATTTAATAGAACACAACATCTAAGTTTAATAAATTTTAAATTCAAACATAAAATATGATTAGGTAAAGAGATAAAGATATTAGAGATTTGTTTTTCCCTTTATATATTTATATATTTTTTAAAAATTATATAAATATTGGGTCAAACGGGACGGGACAAGTCGGGGCATAAGGGGAAGGGAAGCGGGGAAATGGGGATCCGGGGGAAAATGTGCAACCCTAGTCAAGTCTCTACATTTTTAGGTCGTTCCTCCGATAACAAAATATGTGGAGAAGGTAGAGTCTTCTACCAGATGACTGGAATTTTCTATCAGCCTTTTCTCCGGTGTGGTCATAGTGTCCTACACCGCTCCACTTATGCTGTGAATATTTTATCCGAATTTGAATATTTTTAAAAGATTTATTTGGTCCACTTGTTTTTTTTTAGTGTGGAAACAAATTTTGTTTCGATACAATCAAAATTAGGATTCCGCAATTGATAATTTTTTCTTTCTTCCATTAATTTAACAATGCCCAACCTCTTAAATTTATTTACTATTATATTTGTAATTTTTGTCAAAATAACTTGAAAAAGATTCTATAATTCCATAATTCAACTATTTTTCCAGACTTGTGTTGCTGCACAAGCGTGGACCACAGTTGCATACAAGTCTTAAGGTTTTTATTTATCAGAATCAATGGAACAAAACGAGATTGGATGTAGAAACAATAATATTAACTTGAGAGATCATTCACAAAAAAGAAATCATTATCAAGAATTGATCTAGTACTACTATCTACCAGATTCTAAAGAACTAGAAGAGAAGCCACCAATGGAAAAAGAAAGATGTCTGATACTATCTGCAGACATTATTTCCAAGAATCTTGAGTTCGTATCGGGGCGTTGAGAATAATCAACTGAGCTCCGGTTATCAATCGCCGGAAGCAAATCATCCTCGTTTAAATACGTCAAAACTTGTCTCATGGTAGGCCTAGCTTCAGGTCTTCGATGGGAGCAAATCAACCCTAGTTTTAGAACCAACTCCGTCTCTTCAACTACATAACTAGAACCCAATTTTGGATCAACGACATCAATAATTTGACCCAATTGTTCGAATTCAAGAACCCAATCAACTAAAATGAAGTTATCTGTATCGAGAGGCCTTCTTCCGGTAGCTATTTCAAGAAGCAAGATCCCGTACGCAAACACATCCGTGCAAGCTGAGGCCTTACCAGTACGAGCCAATTCAGGCGCAATGTAACCAATCGTGCCCATAACATCAGTAGTGTGTGATATTTTTCCATGATCAAATAGTCTTGCGAGACCAAAGTCACCTAGTCTCGCGTTCATGTCGTTGTCTATTAGTACATTACTTGACTTGATGTCTCTGTGAATCACAACTTGCTCCCACTCTTCGTGAAGATACAATAGCCCGGATGCAATGCCTTTGATGATATTGAACCTCTCTTCCCAGCTCAATATCGAGCCTTGTTGTCGCGTTTGCATATTATCGAACAGGAGAGAATCTAGGCTTCCATTTGGGATGTAATCATAGACTAACAAGAGATCATTTTTTCTCTTGCACCAGCCTTGTAGATTGATCAAATGTTTGTGCCTTAATCGTCCCAAACTCTCAATCTCCGCGGCAAATTCTCTCATTCCTTGAATCGAATTACGATAGACTTTCTTCACAGCAACTTCAATCCCACTTGTAGGCAACACACCTTTATAAACAGCACCAAAACCACCAACTCCAATCACTTCACTCTCTTTGAAACCTTTAGTTGCTCTATAAAGATCTCTGTATCTGAACCTGTGAGGACAATCCAGCTCCCAATCTTCAAGAATCTCAAACTGGGTAAATCTTCTATACATCTTAAAACAAATCAAAACCCCCAACAAAACGATTGTCAAAGCAGATAAAACTGCAATGAGAATCTTGATATGGGGTTTCAAAGAAGATGATCTAGTACTCTCAAATTCCGGTATTGGAAGCTTTGAAAGATTGAGTGGTGGAGCTGATCCATTCATCGAAAAACTCCAACCCAATATGTAATGAGAGCTTGCTTTGCCTCCTGTAGAGGCTGAGAAACCAACATACATGGATTCCACGAAAACAATCGACAAATCAACCGAATGAGTACTCAATAATGGTGTTGATGGTTTCTCTATGTTGAAAGGAGAAATTGTTACATTTACAACTTTATTTGCACCATCATAATCAATCCAAGCTTGGACTGGATTTCCATGACCTTCCAATTGCATTTCATCCTTGCCCGTGCCGTCGCCTTTATAATAAGCAGCCGGCTCCAAATCAATAGAATTCATGCTGTTGATGTTGATACCAACATGGTTTCCTTGAGTGTCAGCCTTTTCGTTAAAGCCATTGACGGTATCGAATTCGACTGCGAAGACATGATTGGAGGACTGTCCATCGTTGGAGGAGTTGAAAATCCCCATGTAGTGCTCGCTCGCGGCGCCTGGGAACTTTGTTGAAGGAGCTATTGTGAAGGCAAGACCAAAGCCTCCCTGGCCTGGAGATGGAGTGTGTATTGCAAATACAAAATGTGTGCTGAAAGAAGAAGCGTTTTTGGAGTTGTTCTTCTTATCAAACATTTGTATTTTGTGAGGATAAAATGCATGGCCTATGACACCATTTGATCTGTTGGTGAGCCTGAGTGCACCATATGGTTTGAAAATGGAAGCTCCCTCTAGAGTGAGTTTTGTGCTATTGTTTTCGGTTTCGTTGAATCCATTGTAGATGAATTCAACGTTGTTTTCAGATAATTGAGATACAGAATCAACAGGAAAGAAGAAGATTAGAAACAGAAGCGATTGAAAAGCTAAGGAAAGTGTACTTGTTGTTGATGAAGCCATTGGAGGATGATAGATTATTTTAAAGTAATTTGTGTGAATAGTCAAGCAAAAACTGTGATTTTATAATAAATTAATAGTAATAATAATAATAATATATATATATATATATATATATATATATATATATAACAAGGAGGATCATCACTAATTGCGTTGAAATGGTCCAAGTCAATAGAACATGCGATGTAGATTAATTGCGTTGATGGATGCAACATAAGTTCGTCAAAGTCTTTTAAGTGTTTTCCATGTAAATAGTTACACTTATGGTGATAATGATCATATGCCGTAGTTGATAGGATTTGAAATTTTCCATTTCTTCTGGGTTTATTGATCTATCATGCACTTGCAATAATTTTTGCCTAAAGTCTTTGAACAAGATTAGTGAGTGCATAAACATATATGAAGAAGAAATTGGTTTTAAAGAATCTAGCTATTTTATCAACAATAATCAATGATAAATAAGAATAAGTCTTTGGATTCATGTATAAATACAAAAAAATAAAAACCGGTTTCCAATTAGGACCGGGACTAATAGTGACAATTTCGAAATCTACCCCAAGAAAAATTAAGTTATTAAGAATTTCAAAAAGATCTTTTTCTAAACAAAATAAATTGTATTGACTATTTTAGTTCCAAAAAAAAAAAAAAAAAATTGTATTGAAAACAAAAATCTATGCCAAAAGTTATTAAAATATGAAAATACCTTTTTAAAAAGAAAACATTGAAAAATGAATTTCAAAACAACGAAATTTGGTTAAGGATGACAAAATAACCTAAGGGGATCCGCACTTATGAGGTGGGGATGAGTTTCAATTTGATGGGGATAGGCTGGGGATGGGGATAGATAATAAAACCCACACCCTAAATTTGAGTCACTCTGCCCCGAACCGGCCCCATTACCATCCCTAAATTTGAGGAAATTACAGCACATCACGAGGTTTCTCCATGTATTTTCTAGGGCTTGTCGAGATGATTCCAATAGTATATTATGGGCTCAAATATGACATCGATTGTCTCTTTTGTGGGTTTCTACAAATGTCTTACATTAAAATATGCTTAGATTCACTTCTTAATTATGATTATGAAAAGTTGATATGTATATAGTACAAACAATGAAGAATTACTTAGTTTAAATAACTTTGTTTATAACAATCTTAATGATCATAAATTAATGTCAAAAGGTGGATTTTAATTAATAGAATAAATTATGACCCCTAATAATAAATTATATAGAGTATTCTAGCTCAAATGATTAGCAAACAACAAACTATTAATTAAGTTGGAATAATTTGCCAGAATTTACGGTCACGTACAGTTTTATGTTTTCTAGTTATCTTCAAATTAAATTGAAATACTATATTATAAAATATATAATAGATTTTGATTTAGACATAAACTCTAATTACTTCTTGATATTTTAGGATATATATATCACCTCATATATTCTTTATTCGGTAAAAAATAAATTCTTAAGTGTCAACTGTCAAACTTTAATGGAATGGATGTATATGTATGAATAGTTGAATACGAATAAGTGGTACTACACGCCCGACCATAGGAGATCACATTAAATATACATTTATAAGCTCATATTAATTGCGTTGATGAGGGCAACATAAGTTTGTCAAAGTCTTTTAAGAGTTTTCCATGTAAATGGGAATATATATAATTATATATACACTTATGGTGATAATGATCATATGCCGTAGTTTATAGGGTTTGAAATTTTCCATTCCTTCTAGGTGTATTGACCTATCATGCAGTTGAAATAATTAGTGAGTGCATAATAAACATATATGAAGAAGAAATTGGTTTTAAAGAATCTTTTTTATCAACAATAATTAATGATAATTGATAAATAAGTATAAGTCTTTGGATTCATGTATAAAAAATAAAAAAAATAAAAAAAAAAAAAATAAAAAAAAAAAAAAAGACCGGGACTAATAGTGACAATTCGAAATCTACCCCGAGAAAAATTAAGTTATTAAGAATTTTAAAAAGATCTTTTTCTAAACATGCTCAACAAAATAAATTGTCTTGACTATTTTAGTTCCAAAAAAAAAAAAAAAAATTGTATTGAAAACAAAAATCTATGCCAAAAGTTATTAAGATATGAAAATACCTTTTAAAAAAGAAAACATTGAAAAATGAATGTCAAAACAACGTAATTTTGTTAAGGATGGCAAAATAACCCGAGGGGATTCGCACTTATGAGGTGGGGATGAGTTTTAATTTGGTTGGGATAGGTGGGGATGGGGATAGATAAGATAATAAAACTCGCGATGAGTATAGGGTAGAGATGTGTTTTATAATCCCCGCCCCTCTTAAAATATAATATTTATTTATTTTATTATTTAGTTCAATGTTTATGTTTTAAAATAATTGAATTTATTTGTTCAGTTTTGACATTTATATTTATGGGATGATTTTCAATAGTTTTTTGGAATTACTTTATATTTTATATCATATTCATTTTGCTATATATATTTATTATTTTAATAAATATTTTTTTGACATGATTTTAATAAATAATTTAGATAAATGGGTTAAATGGGGTAAAGTGGGTGGGGATAGGGAAAACATACCCTACCCTGCTCCATTTATGAAGGGGTTTTATACTTTTATGAGGGGAGGGTTTTTAAAAAATAAATAGGGTGGGATACGAGGAGGGTCACTTTGCCCCGAACCCGCTCTATTACCATCCCTAAATTTGAGGAAATTACAGCACATCACAAGGTTTCTCCATGACTTTTTTAGGTAGAGGTGACACGGTTCCGGTTCGGTTCCGGTTCCGGTTCCGAACCGGCGGTTCCGGTTCCAGTTCAGTGGAACCGAAACCGGAACCGGTTCTAACCGGTTCCGGTTCCACAGGAACCGGCGGTTTTGAACCGGGTTTTTTTTTTTTTTTTTTTTTTTTTTTTTTTTTTTAATTTAAACAAAAAAAAATCTTTCTAAGTTCTAACTTGTAACTTATAAGTTGTAGATTGTAATTGAATAAAATAAAATATATAAATGACAAATTACAAAATAAAATTCATTGAGTTCATAAGTTCATTGGATGTTGGAAGTTAGATCATCGTCATCCGACTATCCGAGTATCCAACCGAAAATAAAATAAAATAAACAAATGACAAATTACAAAATTAAATTAAAATAAAAGTAAACAAAGTTACAATTTACATTTCATTGGGTATTTGGAAATTGAGTCACCCAAATTTCAAAAATAACATAAAATAAATAAATGACAGATTACAAAATTTAATTAAAATAAAATAAAACTAAAAAAAAAAGTAAAGTTATTAGCCTTGCACTTAATTTTTACCACAATTAAGTTGCCTACGTATCCTCTTAGGGGGGTTTAGAGGAATCAAAGGCCACGTAGTTCTCATACCTTTTATTACAGATTTACAGATTTATGGTTCCGCTGCTCAGCTTGCTCCAGAGCCTTCGCCCGCTTCGGGTTCGTCTTCTTTAAAGAAATCATATGTTGGCTCTTGTTGGAGCTCTTGTTGTCTATATTCTGCTTTTGTCCAATCGTCAACACAAACATGTATCTGTAGTGCTTTTGGAGTCAAGCACGAACGTTTTTCATCCAAAATATTCCCCCCGGCGCTGAACTCTTATTCCACCGCCACAGTAGAAACCGGTGTTGAAAAAATATTTTTGGCTATCATAGACAAAATTGGATAGTACTTTGTAGCATCACTCCAATATTTTAAGAGTTCAAATTCTTCAGGAAAGTCACAAGAAGAAGCTAGATAAGATTCAAGCTCGGCATGCGAATCGGAGCTTGATGAAGAACATCTTGGTTTTTTGTTTTTTTTGGAGAACATACTATACCCTAAATTCATAAATCCAGAGGAAGATGATGGAGGCTGAGATGCAGTTTTGGTTCGTGTAACATCTACGATCGGAGTACCGGATCCATAAATTGTAACATATTCATCATATAAATCATACAATAATTTCTTAACTCTATCACAACATGCTTCAATATCATATTCAATATTTAAACCATCTTTGCCATAATAACCGTCTAGATAATAAGACAAAGATTGTAATTTGTGTCGTGGATCAAAAACCATACCAATCAAATAAATATTTGGAAAATCCGTATAATAATTTAACCATTTTTGCTTCATAGCACTAACGGCTTCCTTTATTGCTGGGTCAGATTCACAATACAAAAATGCACCAGCAATATTTATACTCTCAATAACAAATAAATGTGTTGTAGGTTTATAAATTTTAGAAAAATTTTGTGTAGCATTATAAAACACTTTTAATAAATTGAAAACATTGTAACAAGCATCCCAATGAGTTTCAAAAAGTTGAATGTTAGGAACATGAAATTGAATAAAAGTAACTAATAAATCCCTATACTTATAACTTTGAGCAAGCAATTTATAAGTAGAATTCCAACGTGTTGGAACATCACGAGCAAATTTAATGGCACGTCTACCATTTTGTTTACAATATCTTGCCCATGCTTTCATTGTAGAAGGATTTCTCCATAAAAACATTAGGGCTTTTTTAATAGGTTCAATAAAACATTGAAGAGTTTCTAATCCTTTTTGAACACATATATTTAAAACATGGCATGCACATCTTTGATGAAAAAATGTACCACCAAGAAAGGGTTTGCATAAATCAATTAAAAGTGGAATAGCAGCGGTATTGGCAGAAGCATTATCAAAACCAATTGCAAAAATTTTGTTTTCAATATTATACTCTGAAAAAATAATTCTAAGCTGTCTAAAAATATTTTGAGCATTGTGTGAATCATCAAAAACTCTAAAAGCAAGAATTCTTTTTTGGATTGTCCATGCATTATCCATATAATGGCAAGTGACACCCAAGTATGAATGCGTTTGCCAATGGTCAGTCCATATGTCGGCACATACTGTAACACGACCATTATATTTTTCAAAATATTTTTCTAACTTTTTTTTGTCTCTCACATAAATCTTTTCAAGTGTTTGTGTGAGCGTGGCTCTAGGGACACGGCATGCAGCAGGGTTTAATGCTCGTCGACAATAGTTAATAAAGCCAACCCTCTCACCAAAACTGAATGATAAATGTTCTACTGCTACCATCCTAGCTAATTCTTCTCTATTTTGTTCATCATTATAACGAAATAATTGTTGGTTAGGAGTAGCGTACCTGGGAATTTGTGTTTGTGACCTCATTCTGATCACTGCTTCTGGATGTTTGGCTTCAATATGCTTCCAATAAGTGCCATATCCTCCGGATCTGCTCCATTTATATACTTTGTTGCAGTAATTGCAAGCTACTGTAATGCTTCCATCTTCACTCCTAATTTTCTTCATATGTTTGACGAAGAGATCAGATTTGCTCTGCTTCTGTATCAGATCTTCCTCCCTTTCTAGTTCCACTTCCGGTGTATCAAAACCAAAATCCGGAGGTGTATCAGTATCAGGCATATTTTCTGACTGGCTTGTCAAATTGGGGGTGTTGTCATTGGGATCGGATTCAGAAATTATTAGAGGGGGAGTAGGAAAGTTTAGGCCTAGGTCTTCAGCATAGGCCCGACGTTGCAGATAGTCGTGATAGGTGGAGTCGTTATGACCGAGATTATCGACCATAGGACCCTTACCGTGCATCGAAATCGAACGCCTAGGACCTTCACGGCCGTGACCCCTTCCACTTCCACTTCCACTTCCACTTCCACTTGCCATTTAAAAATAAATTTGGGAGACAATTGGAAACTTAGAACTTAGAAGAATAGTTGACTAATTGGAAACTAAATAAATTGGAAATAAGATAAATTGCAAATAAAATAAATTGGAAAATAAAATAAATTGAAAATAAAATAAATTACAAATAAAATAAATTGGATATAAAATTAATTGAAAATAAAATATATTGGAATTTGGAAATAAAATAAATTGCAAATAAAATAAATTGGATATAAAATTAATTGCAAATAAATATTTTGGAATTTGGAAATAAAATAAATTGCAAATAAAATAAATTGGATATAAAATTAATTGAAAATAAAATATATTGGAATTTGGAAATAAAATAAATTGCAAATAAAATAAATTGGATATAAAATTAATTGCAAATAAAATATATTGGAATTTGGAAATAAAATAAATTGCAAATAAAATAAATTGGATATAAAATTAATTGAAAATAAAATATATTGGAATTTGGAAATAAAATAAATTGCAAATAAAATAAATTGGATATCAAATTAATTGAAAATAAAATAAATTGCAAATAAAATAAATTGGATATAAAATTAATTAAAATAAAATAAATTGACAATAAAATAAATTGGAGATTTGAGAGACTTATCACTTGAGACTTGAGAGTTGAGAGTGTTGGAGAGAAATTAGAGAGAATTGAGAAGAAATTGGTGTGAGGAAAAATGAAAGGGGGGGGGGGGGGGGGGGGGGGGGGGGGGGGGGGGGGTATTTATAGAAAAGAAAAAAAAAAAAAAAAAAAAAAAAAAATTGAAAAGAGAGGGTAGCCGTTGGACCCCAACGGCTTGCTGACGTCAGCAGACCGTTGGGCCAACGGTCGGCTGACGTCAGCCGACCGTTGGGCCAACGGCACCCAACCCCAAAAAAAAAAAAAAAAAAAATTATTTTTTTATTCATGGAACCGCCGGTTCGAACCGGAACCGGAATCGCCGGTTCCAATCCGGTTCGAACCGGCGGTTCGAACCAAGTAACGAACCGGAACCGGAACCGGAACCGGTCCAACCGGTTCAGGTTCCGGTTCTTGAACCGGAACCAAAATCCGGTTCCGGTTCCGGCCGGTTCCGGCGGTTCGAACCGGAACCGTGCCAGGTCTATTTTTAGGGCTTGTCAAGATGATTCCAATAGTATATTATGGGCTCAAATGTTACATCGATTGTCTCTTTTGTGGTCTTCTACAAATGTCTTACGTTAAAAGATGCTAGACCCGCTCTTAATTATGATTATGAAAAGTTGATATGTATATAGTACAAACAATGAAGAATTATTTTTGTTTATAACAATCTTAATGATCACCGATTAATGTCAAAAGGTGGATTTTAATTAATAGAATAAATTATGACCCCTAATAATAAATTATATAGAGTATTCTAGCTCAAATGATTAGCAAACAACAAACTATTAATTAAGTTGAAATAATTTGCCAGAATTTGCGGTCACAGTTTTATGTTTTCTAGTTATCTTCAAATTAAATTGAAATACTATATTATAAAATATATAATAGATTTTGATTTAGACATAAACTCTAATTACTTCTTGATATTTTAGGATATATATATCACCTCATATATTCTTTATTCGATAAAATATAAATTCTTAAGTGTCAACTGTCAAACTTTAATGGAATGGATGTATATATATATATATATATATATATATCACCTCATATATTCTTTATACGATAAGACAAATTCAAACTTTAATATTGGAATGGATTTATGAATAGTTGAATACGAATAAGTGGTACTACACGCATATCACTAAATAATTTCATCGTCAAATACGTACCAACCATAGGAGATCACATTAAATATACATTTATAAGCTCATATTTTTTCAAAGTTTGGATCTATTCACCAATATATTGACTTAGAGCTACCAAAATCGGTAAGTCAATGGAACTCATCAACAACGTCTGCAAGGTTCCTCTTTGATGTCGTCTATGACTATGCATGACTTCCTCTTCCTCCATCAACCTGTCGTCCAGGTTAAATAGAACTAGAAAAAGAATTTATTTAAATATATATAATTAAAAAATAAAAAATAAAAAATAAAGCAAAAAAAAAAACTAGAAAAAGACTTTAATTGGGCTGGAAGATCATGGCCTCATGGGCTTGGATATTATGAAGATTTGTGTACTGGTCTTCTTTTTTGGTCAAAAGCTTGTTGACCACATAATCATCGAATCTATCTTCATTTAAATAAGATTATATTTGACATAGAGCACAAGTTAGAATGTAGATTACAAGTTTATATCACTTTATTTAAATAAATAAATAAATAAATAAATAATGACACGAGAAGGGTCAAAGGGCTGTCGAGATCAATTGAGATTAAACATTACAGCGTGGTTTAGATGTCTATTTTCATAATCGGAAGAAGTTGGTTCCCAATATCGGGAGAGGCGGTCTCTCACCACCAAATCACATTAGAGTGTTAAAACAAAAAAGTAATGTAATTAAAAGAAAATGCATGATTATTTTTATTTTTTTTTAATGGCAATATATTGAGAAAAGCCAACGAAGGCCGAAAGCAAGGAACAAAATGGAGCCGACCAGACGGCCCGAGCAAAGACCCAAAAGCAAGCTACAACAAGCTACTCAAAACCCACCACAAACTGCTGCCCAACAAACCAAAAAGCAACAAACCCAAGAGGAAACACAACTAGGGGTGGCAATGGGGCGGGTCGGGGCGGGTCGAGGCCGCCCCAAACCCGTAACCCGGTTTTCAAAGGTTGCCCTAAACCCGACCCATGACCCGACCGGGTCAAAAACTTCCGCCATAAACCCGCCCCGTTTGACCCGTTTCATCAAATAAAAAAAAATTTGCTAGTAAATTTAATTTTAACATAGCACAATAACTGAGTTTAATAAACACTAAATCATAGGTAAAGTATAAAATACAAATCCCAAAATAACTTAAACAAAAATACAAAATACATAAAACATTTTCGGTATCAATAAAATCCATTCAACATCTTCACTAAAATAGTTTAAACACAAAATTTCAATAACAAAATCCATCCAACATCTTCACCATCACTCTATCTTCTTAAAAACAAGTATAATTTTTTCAAACACGAATCTGTAGAAAAAAAAAATTAGTAAAATTAATTAATTGACATTATTAATGTACAATATTAATTATATCATTACCTCTTCACCTAGGGTTTGAATGCAATGGACTTTGAATTTTTTTCTTTCAATTTTTTTTTTCACCTAAGGTTTCTTGTCTTTCCTTTTATATTTAAAATATATACTTTTTAAATATATATATATATATATATATATATATATATATATTCCGGGTCAAACGGGGCGGGTCGGGTCAAAATGAACCGCCCCAAACCCGCCCCGTTACCCGTTTTCTTAGCCCCAAACCTGCCCCAAATAGACCGGGGCGGGGCGGGTTTGGGGCGGGTCGGGTATTTTTGCCACCCCTAAACACAACACAACAGAAATAGAACCCAAAATTTGTTGTGTGCAAGTTACATGTTCATTCTATAAATACAATATTAATTTAGAAGTTTTAATTGTACAATATTCACGTACAGTTGCTCTATTACAACCAATAATAATCAATAATTGTACAATATCCACAAAATCAAATATAATTAAACACAAAAACAAAATGAATGCATATAATATAACTAGTATCGCATATGTCAATGTGGATTTACTCTGATTTCTGAATCTTTAATGTATAGCAATGTTGTTGTCATGATCTCCATGCAGAAACCCTAACCAATGGAGTCTCTCTCCACTCCAACACCATCTCATTTGAATTATTATTTTCTCCTTCAACCTTCACACTATACAAATTCTCTCCTTGTGATCTCATCATCATCATCATCACTTTGGCCTCCATCAATCTCTCAGAGCTCACTTTCAACCCAAACCCACCTGGTTGAAAATGATCATCAAAATCACCCCAGACCGATAATTCGACTTCTTTCATTTCGTTCCACATATCATGCAGAGCTCGAGAAGACACATATGGCGCCACAAACAAACTCTCCATGGCTACTCTTGCCTCTGCGAGTCGCGGTGGGAAGCTCCTTTCCATTGACTCTAACAAGGCCTGGTAGTGTTTCATGTAACTTTCGAAGAATGATACGAAACATGAGCAGTTCTTAATGATTCTCTGCAAATTCTCTCCATCCCCATAAGTGATCATAGCACCATAAGAACTCTCATGAGAATTATCTGCTAGAAACCCTTTCGCAGCATTCAAAAACTCCATAGCTTTTCTTGTACTTCTTCTTCTTCCCATGTGAGGAAGAGCCCACATGGAATTGAAAGCCAAAAATTCTCTTGATCTTTTCTTTGTTGTCATCTTTATTTCCTTCACCAAATCTTGAAGTTCAATCTCTTCAATTTTCAACTTCAAACCGTGAAAATTTGCATAGTCTTGGAGTCTCTTCTTTGTTTCTTCGAATCGCCATTGTGAATAATCTGTAGAAATCTCCTCCTTCCACTTGATTGATGTTATTTTTAATGACAATTGTTGAGAAACAAGAACGAAACTATGTTGTTGCATCAATTTGTGTTGTTGTGCAAGAGCGACGATCAAAGAAGACCATTGAATTCCTTCTCCAATGTCGAAATCAACTACGTGAAGGATCTCAATGTCACGAGGCATAGCTTCTAAAATCGCTGAATTCGCACCAAAATGAGCGAACATTCCATTTACTAAGACTCGATAAATTGCTTCGAAAGCTGCATGGAAGACCTTGCTAGACTCATGCTTGATGTAGCCGCCACCATCGGCTAATTGCTTGCTGTCCAAGGCATGAAATGAGTGGTACAAGAGCCGCTCCCGAGCCTCACCAACGGGACTGACCTTCTCATTGATGCGTCTCGCGATCACCTTCGCGAGCACTCTGTGTTCCTTTTCGATTGCTTCACTATAAGCCTCGGTAAGCTGGTTCGAGCCAAGTTGGTTCTCGATCTCCATATCTTCCGTTGGTAAAATAAGAGATGACTTGATTGAAGAAATAATTGCTGTTTCGTGATCGTCATCATCTACAGCCAACCAGTCTCTCACCTCTGCTTCCATTTCGAAAATGTTCAAATCCTCTAAACTATCGAGCGAGGAATTGAAAATATTATTATTTTCACGAGGAAGTGTGAATTGGGAAACGATTTCATTGAAAGGGGGAGAAAAGGGTTCATGAATGTGATCATTAAACACAAATACCTCCATTTCTTCACCGAAATTGATGTACTCTTCAACCGATAAATATTCGAACAAGTTAGAATTATGAGAGCTTGAATGTTGATGATCAAATCGGTCTGGTTGTATCATTTTCTCAAAAGGGCTTTGAACTTTTTATATATATATTTTTTTGAATGGAATTCTAAGGATATATAGATTTGAAAGAATGCATATATATGAAAAGATATATAATGTTTTTCAAGATAGTTGATCAAGTCCCGTAAAACTTGTTTTCTTTCTTGTCATTTTCTATTGAAAAATTTTGAGTTTGAATTAAAGGAAACTGCGATCCAATCCCTATCTTTAAAATGAATGAATGAATTAATTAAATTATGTAATGTTTGTGGGATTGGGGTGATGATTTTCAACCTAATTGTATACCTTTAGAGGGAAATCAATATTTTGTGCCATTGGTTGTCATTGAATAAATAAATTATTTTAATTTTCATGCAACGTTAATCAATCTAAACCTACACGTATGTTGATTCATGATTTGGCTGTTTCTCTCGTTCATGCATGCACCAACCAAATTTCGAATATAGAGAGAGTACTCGAAATACCAATCTCTGCACTGTAATTAATGATAATCTTGATTGTTTTCTCACTTGATCATTATCCATTCACATTATTCAAAAATTTAACTCCTTCTCATTACCACTTTATGATTATCTTAATTTATTAATTAACAATATAATAGTTTTTGAATTAAAACTTTTGTTCCAATTAAAATCAATCTAAATAATATCGAAAATGAATTGTTCTACTTTTTAAGTCTATTTTTTAATTAATTATTTTGGCTTATTTAGCATTACAGCTGATGGTAGGCGAAAATAATTGTTATTCTTTATGTACATCATATGCATGACAGACATCGATCAATGACAGGAAAAGATCTGAGGTTTTGAAAACTTAACGGAACTTGATACAAATTAAGTTGATAGATAGATAATGTGTAATCGAAAAAATTGTCTTGTTTCGGTACTTTTTTTCCTTAAGAATCCAGAATTCAAGATATTTTTTGACCATCACCATTTTAATAATTAGTAACTATATATATTGAGTGTTGTTCCAAATCGTGATTGGTATATCTCTTAATTTTGTTTTGATTCATCGACTAATTATAACCAGATGATTTTTTCTTCCAAGAAAATGTAAAAATCCGGCACAAACAAGAAGATCCAGATTTCCAACACAAGAGTACAAAGATATATTAATTTTCACAATGTTTGATATCAGTTGATCATATCAAACAATATCATGTACCTATCATTAATGTTTTGTTAGATTTGCACGATATCAATACGGGCCGTGCAAAAATGAAAGAGAAATAATGGTCTTCCTGATTAATGTCCAAAATACCAAAAAAACGTTTTTAATAAAACAAATGTACTGAGTTATTCATACAATCATATGCGATTAAATAAGGTTGACTAAATGATATATTATTTACACTTACACTGTGAGTTTGTAGATTCTAATCGTAGTCCCCTCACTCAAACCTTGAATTTATTGTAATAGTTTTTTTATATAAACAAAAAAATATTCGTACATTCTTTCGATAAAAGCTTGTTCTTAATTAATTAATGATGATGGGGATGTGATAGGTCATCTCTCAGATTGTGTTATTAATTCGATAAGACTCAATCTGTTGTTTGTTTTCATATGCACAAAGCTACAATAATTTTGGAGATAAGAAGCAAAGATTACCTGTGATTATACTGTATTATATATATAATAATCAAAAATACAATTACTATAAACATAGCAATGTGTACTATTGCAAAGCAAACACATAGATAGTTTATAAGAGCATCTTTAATGGTATAAGTAAATTTGAATCCTTAAAAGTTGCCACCTCGGTATTTGAGGATTGTTTTTAGGGATTGCTAAAATTGATGATTGTGTAGTCTACAATAGTACACTCTATCTAAATCAAAAATCTACTATATTCAAAACTATATTCTCAGTTAATAAATATTTTGCCCTAAAATCAACCTGTAGTTACATAATCCTTATAAAATTTTCCTTCAATTTATCATTAGCCAAACATGGTAAAAAAAAAAAAAAAAAAACTATAAAAGACAAGAGAAGATATATGATATGGGTATTGATCCATTCATAATGAAGAGACGAATTTTACCTGATTGAAATTTTTGGGGCAATTAGAGAAAAAAAAATGGGTTAAGTTTGTATTTGATGATTGAAAGTCAATCTTCAAATTTGATTATTGAAGAGTTTGATTATTGGTTAAAGCTATTGCTAAATTTTTATGACTATGTTAGATGGTGTTTTTAGGATAAATAATTAAATTTTGATTACTCTCTTATTTTTGAGGACACCATTAAAGATGTTCTAAACGTATTAAAATATAGATATGCATACTGTTGCCTTGGAATGCATGAGATTTTGCAATACAAACATTATCTTGAACGATTATAAAGAATCACTAGAGACGGCACAAATAAATAATCTTACTATATATCCAACTCATATATTGTCGACTTGTAACTTCAAGAAGTAACAAGAAATCAAAGTTCATATTTCTTTCTTTCTTCGTATATAAGGTTTTAAATGCTAGATTTCTCACACGTTTCTTCGTTTCTTCATGTGGATCGACTCTGTAATATTACAAAATCACTCGATTATATTACGTGTATATATATATATATATATATATAAAGTCATTTTGTAACGTGCAAACTCATCACTTTACATATATTTGGGATCTGATGTAGAAATAATTAAAGAACTAATTATATATCCTTATAATATTGATAAAGTTTGGCATGCTTATCCATTCAGAGAACGGAAACAAGAAATAAAATGTTATTATAAAAAAAAAAAAAAAGAATTAATAGAGATCAAGAAGAAGATCCAATAATATATTTTTGTGGCCTACAAAGCTGGAAGAAGAAACCATATATAAATCCATAACAGTCGTGAATCTTCAAGTTGTCTAAAATTCCAAGATTATATTTGTCTGATGTGCATGGCAGTACTTAAAACGATGACTTAGCAAGAAAAAACTTCAACTTTGTTCCCATGTTTCTTGCAAGGAAACAGCTATATATTCCGTGGAATATTTCATACAATTACTTAAAATTATAAAAGGGTTTCGTTACCAATCCGGTTCAGACACGTGTATCTAAGTCAAGATTGTATAGTTGAACGTAAAATCTATAAAGTTTTAATATAAATTTACGAATTATATGGAAGTTGTAAGCAAGTTTATATATATATATATATATATATACACATAAATTCTATTATAGTTCGAACTGACGAAAGTTATATCAGTTCCTTACATGTGGGTCACTGGATTTAAATACTTTGACTTGACTGTATGCACTTGTCAATCAAAATATTTAAATCCAGTGGCTCACATACAAGGAACTGATATAACTTTTGTCAGTTCGAACTGATAATAAAAAGACTATATATATATATATATATATATATATATATATATATATATATATTGACATGAACAATTAATCAAAGGCATATATAGTTGATAAATTTGAAGAAACGTGAATTAATTAATTGATGAGATAATTAAACAATATTTGACATAAATTAGGAGTTAATAATTATACAAAATTAGATACGGTCCTACAAAATCCTCTTGTATTTTAATTTATTATCTATCAATTATATGGAATACCGTATAGGATGGTGTCCCCCACAATTGGATAAATGGTTAATATATATATGTACAATGTACATAGAAGATTTGGTTTCTAATTATATTATAATTTTGATTACAAGATCTTTGGAAAGATACATATTATTATCCAAATGGTATGTATATATATCATGACAATCGTCATTCGTAAACAACAAAAAGACAACAAGATAATTTTATAATTTTTTTTTTTGTAAATTGCATTAAGTTTTCAAACTCTTTGCCTTCTACGTATGTTTCACTGCATTTTACACCATTCTGTACGTCCATATATAATATTGGCATAATTCAGATTGTGATGGTGATTTTATGGTCTTAATTTAACTTAATCAAATATATATAGTTCACACTATGTGGGAATGGATTTGGTTTATATTTATTGTAATAATTTTTTTTTTAAGAAAAAAAAAATGTATCCTAAGATTTCTTTGTTAATGTGGAAGAAGTTTTTGGTCCAAATCTCACTCACCTTTACAAGGGTTCAACTCTTATCTTCATGACTTCATCCATATTTAGAGGGATTTACTTTTATATTTAATATAATAAAATATTTACGTTTAAAAAAATATTACAATAAATTTAGACAACGAATAATCAGATCAAGAGCAGTATAATGTACGGTCTAAATATGTACTCTTATAATGGGAGAAATCTACTCTCACAACACCGAGACTTGTAAAATATATACGGTGAGATTCAAACCCTCGCCACTAACATGTGCAATGAATTTTTTTATATATAAAAAAGAAAATGTTGACTCTAAAGGATGCTGCTCTATCAATTTGAAACAATAAAAATAAACTGTAAATCAATTCAATTCGATACAATATTATTAACTAGTAATACTAAACATCTCAGTGATGTGTGAATTGACAATATTTTGAATTGGTTTGTAAAATTTTCAATATAATACACACCATTTCTAATTAAAAAATTTAAATTACATTTGGATTGGATAATCTATTATATAATAAAATAAATTAAACTAAGAATTCAATCGGTCAACCAAACCAACCAAATTAGTTCTTAATTATAAATCTAATCTAATGTCACAATCATCAAGATTCATCAAAATCATTCTATTTGAATCAAATTAATTGGTCCAATACAATATGTTTATCTTAGACCAATCCTGAGCTACAATTGAAGTCATGGTTCATGGAATATTACATGTGCTTTTGGCATCTTTTTTCAATTCTATATTGAAAGTAAAAAAGATTGAAAGGTAAATTTGACCTTATCAATCATTAATATATTCATGCAACCCATTTAATTTTATATGTTTGTCCATTATTAAAATTAAATTAGAATATATATATAATTATTTTTACATTTCTTATGAAGGGGAAAGAGAAGGTAATTTACATTCGAATTGACATGAATAAAGAATAGTACTTAGGGGTCGTTTGTTTTTTTCACTTAATATTTTTAATTTCATCATAATATATGGCATAAAATCTTTATTTTAATATATACCTTATTTTAAATAGCTTTAAAATAAAAAAGAACTATAATTACTTCTCATATCGTTGTTTAATATCAATATTTATTATGATATTAGAGTGATGTATATATATTAGAGTGTTTTGTGTGAGTTTTCCAGCTGCCTCTTTTATTTTATTTTTTAAAAAAAAAAAAAAAAAAAACTTTTCTTTTCTTAGTAAAAAATGAAATTTGTTTGTAATGGAAGAGGAAGATCATGATCATATGTGTTTATATATAATTATTATTTTTAGATTGCTTTTATTCCATATTATATGTATAATGGTTTAACATGGATATAAATTTAAAATTACTTATTTTCAGATAATTTTACTTTTAAAAAACAAATATATTGATAATACATTCAGATGTGAAGAAAAAAAATATATATATATATATATATGTCATTCAAGTTCAGATTTTAATCCCTATTCCATCTTCACAAAAATTCAGGACTATTCAGTCTTCAAACAAAAAAACAAACGACCCCTTAGCCTACCAAAATTTAGATTAAAAACATGATTACCTTAACATGTGTACAGCATAAAATCAATTATATCATTTGTACGGTTATGGATGATAATATATATAGACAATTATTTACTACTTATATCCTTAGGACATATATTAACATCATTTTTTTTTTTTTTTTTAATGTCAATTATCCATACCGATAACTGATTTTAACGATCGTTAAATGTAGTTAAATGATAAGAACACTCATTCAATCGGACAATATTCTAATCGGGTGTGGGTGGTGGTATATTAAAAAAAAAACCACCTTAACAAATACCTTCAAGCACATATTAACATAACCTATTAAAATAAGCTTTAAAATGGAAATTGCATGCATAATCACCATCTCCAAGAAGCTTCCAAGAAAAAATGCAAAGACGACTCAGTAGGGAACCTTGCAGGAATAAAACTCTGTAGAAGGGGCTGGTGATAGTGATTGGTTTTTCTCTCTCTATTTTCATTTTGTTTTTTTATTTTTTTTATATATTTTTTTAATATTAATTTCAGGTATAAATAGGACCATGAAGACTTGTTAGCAAAGTTCAATATCAAAGTCTTCTTCTTCCTTTCTCTGTAAGACAAAATCAACATCCAAAAAAGTAACCATGATGCAAACAGAAGTTTTTCATCCTTCTTGGAGACCACTCTACAAAGACATGAACCCATCTCCTGATGATGATGATGATGATCAAGTTTCCATCTATAGTGATTTCAACGTTGATGCTTATATGGGTAGCTGTGATTTCTCTGCTCCATTCACCATGTCAAATGATTTTTCCAAAATCCCCTCCATCTCCAACTTTGCTTCCTTTTTTTCCAATGAATTTCTCCAGTTTCCACCTTGTGAGGACCAGCTACAAGGTATTTTACCAGCAGTGGAGGATTTTGGTATGGAGTTAGAAGGATTGGACTCTGTTTTGAGTGACAAAGTTTTCGAACACAGAGACAGTACTGACGATGTCTGTAGTCCGAGCCAGTCGATGAAATCCAGCGAATTAGGGTCGATGGACACTTCACTGACACTACCAGGAGAATCCATGGAAATAGACAACCAACTGGGTGTTTTTCATCTTCTCAAGGCCTATGGAGAGGCCATGGAGGATCAGGAGAGTGAGCAGAGCGAGCTCGCGGAGGTGATCATGACATGCCTGAGCGAGAAAGTGAGTCCAGCTAGTGAGACAACCTTGGAGAGAATTGCATTCAAATTGTCGCCTGATGTTGAAAAACAAGGCGACTATCTATTGCAAGAGTCTATCAAAAACTACGAGGCAGCTTTCAGGACGTTTTACCAGATGTTTCCTTACGGTAGATTCGCTCATTTCGCTGCGAATTCAGCCATCATTGAAGCCATGCCTGATGATGTTGAGATTGTACACATAGTGGATTTCGACTTGGGAGAAGGAATTCAATGGCCTTCACTGATTGAGGCCATTGCAAGGAAGAACAAAATGTTGAGATTGACAGCAATGAAGAGGGAGGAAGAGGATGAGGACTTTGCTTGTGCCTCTGTGTTGTCAAGTTTTGAGGAGACAAGAAGGCGACTAACCGATTACGCGAGATCGTTTGGACTGAAGTTGAAGATGGAGGAGATGGGAATTGAGGATTTGGTGAAAGAGATCAAGAAAACAAAGAAGAGAGGTGGCCGTGGAGGAGGAGGAGGCGGAGAGTGGTTGGTTTTCAATTGCATGGTGGGGCTTCCACACATGGCGGGGAGAGTGAGAAGCAGAAAGCTAGTGAAGGAGTTTCTACAGGTATCCAAGGAATTGTTATCAAGTACAGGAAGCAATGTTACAAAAAACAGAGGGATTGTAACTTTAGGTGATGGAGATGCTTGTGAGAAGTTGACAGATTGTTCCAGATTCGGGTCGTTTTTCGATGGGTATTTGGAGCATTACCAAGCCCTTTTAGAATCAATGAAATACAATTTTCCAGTGCATCTTGCAGAGGCAAGAATGGCAATGGAAACTCTGTTTGTAACGCCTTGTGTCTCTTCCCAAGTTTGGTTCAAAAAATGGGAGGAGATGAGGCAAGGTTACCATCTCCAGGCTGGAGTTGGATTGAAGGAAAGTAAATTTAGCAGAGACATATTGATGGAAGCCAGAGAAATAGTGAACAGTGAAAGTTTATTTGGAGTGACGATTGGAGGACAAAGTGAGAACGAGATGGTTCTTGAATGGGGAAAAACACCGTTAGTCAAAGTGTCTAGTTGGAGAAACTAAAGCTAAAAGCGATCAAAAGTAAATTTTATTTGACACATAGAAACATACATTTTTTTTTTCTTTCTTGTATAGATCAAATGTATCCTCCCTAGGAAATTATTGGTCAAATTGACAATTGAATATAAGCATTGTAAAAAGCAATGTACTTCTCTCTAGATTCAAATTTTCAAATTTTATTCTTTCATTAAAAACAACTCTTAACTTGTTAATTCATTCAACTATCTTACATTAAAGAGCCTTTCTAATGTTCTAATAAAACACATTAAGGTAACCTTCCTAGCAAATATCACTAATTTGATACAAATTAGAATCTAAAAGAGATGTGAAATCAAATCAAAGCCTAGTTTTCACATGGTTCAAAATGTCATTCCCTTTTAACTTGAAAAACTCGAAAAGTTATGATTCGTTTACTTTACTTGATAACAGAAGCTCATAGATCTCATCCACAAGGACCACAACAGTCAGTCACAGAACATGTAGCACAAATCGATTAAAAAAAAAACCCAGGCATGTAAACAAACAAACAAACAAGCAGCACAAAACGATATGTAAATGGCATCGGTGCAGCTTCTACTTAAATATGTAAAGCATAATAGATAATTGCATACAACTGCTCAGTTTAACAGAAATCCATAAAGATTGCAGTAACGACATGATTGCCACTTCTCATCCTAAAAAGATGTAATCCGCCTAAGTTGATCAAAATACCTACTTGAAGTAAATTGAGATCTGTGGGATGTCAATATCATTGTCATCCTCATCCTCACAAGCGACTACGACATCAAAGTGTCGTCGATATGAGGGGAGTTCAGCCTTGGCCACATCCCTGGCCAGATCCACCATTTTCTTGTCCATGCGATCTTTGTGCCTTGGGAACATGCTGTTATAAAGCAGGCAACTCCCGAAAGAAATGCTGTACGCATTTAAGCCCTTGTCTTGCAGCCACTGAAGAAGCTCTCTTAACGTTGGATTGTCTCTCAATATCCACCTGTCCCACACTGTCCAGCTCATATCCTGATGCTTGACCACCTTAGGTGGAACCGGCTCAGCTATTGAAAACAGAGGGAGCGCCAGATTGACAAAGGTGTTTCGATAGTCCTCCATTTTGTGCCCTCCATCCAGAACCTTATACAACTCCAAGCAGACAAAACCAGTAGCCATAGCAGTAGCGGTTGCAATTGCCGGGATAATCCTCCCAGCAATGAATTTGGCCTTAAGCTTGTCAACTTCAGGGATTCCGTAGTTCCTAGCCCTCATGTTTGCAAGTCCAGCAATTAAATCCATATGATAGTTTGTGTCATCGTCCTGGACAATTAGAGATGCATTTACAGTAACAAAAATTAAATTAGATGCATGTATAGAAAGCAAACAAAAATTATAACGAAAGTACTATAAAGAAAAAGTATGCAAGTAGATTTTTCAAACATTTAAAAAAAAAGTCTAAATGATGTTGCTATCACATCAATGAAACTACTGGAATATCATATGGTACATAGATAACTATATTGTAAAATGAATCATGAACAACATACTTGAGCATAGCTAACCTATATATTTAGAACATAAGCAAATCAATTTCCTCCATTCAGAAATCATTGAATTCATTTTTCAAAAAATAATTATGATCAAGGACACTAGATGAGAAATGATAATTTCTTCCCCTCATTTAGTCCGCCTTCACAGAACACTTCACGAAACTTCAAGCTTAGTTCAACGAGATGGCAAAAACATTACAATCAAGAAGAATAGGTCCCCTAGCCTATCCCCTTCCAAACCAAACCTAAGTCTAGCCAGGGTGAAAGAAAAGGGAAAGAAATACCTTTTCAAACTGAATTGGGTTCATCTTGAAACCAGGCGGTAGCTGTTTCTGGCATTTTTCTAACTTCATGGTCAATTCATTGATTACTGCAGCATCATCTATTGATGCAGTGGACATGCTTGTGGCTTTATCATCTGTCACAATCTTCACATTTTCCTTGGGCTGGAAATCGGGAACTATCACTTTGTTAATAGCATCAGCCAACTTCGTAGAAGACTTGGCCCAGTCAGGAATAGGGATGCCGAATGTTTCTGCTCGTAAAATGGATGCTGCCATCACGAAGTGAAGGTGACTGAGATCATCAACTGAGAACAGCAGAGGGCGGGGGAAGCGCTTGGGGGCAGACCAGAAGGGTGTCCCATTACTGGTTGTAGCATCCTCAGGAAAAGTAAATGTCAATTGCTTAACACGATCAGCAAAGTAATCTTCAAACCTGGTTAAATTGAAAGCATAATGTCAGAAATTGAAATAAGAAAGTTGATGCTGTAACGAAACTTAAACATATGTAGCCAATAAGCAAGCATAGTACTTGAGACGGGCCCAGGTGATGCAGTCTTGGAATGTCTCGCATCTCTCCTTGTCAAGACACTCAAGAACACGGTCCAAGTTTTCCCTGGCCTGAGCATCTCCAGCATTCTTCATTGCAGATGTGTATTCACTCGGACTAGTCAGATAGGCATTCACTTCAGCTGGTGTCTTTTCAAGCAAACCCTCAAACTCAGATCGAGCCCAAGTCAAGCAGTGATCAATATTGTGTGGGAAGGAATGAACTGTGCACATGGGTGCTTGTTTTTCAGGTGGGTCTCGTGAGGCACCATAATTTTCAGTCAAGTGAGGAATAACCATCTGAGTGTTGCACTTTGCGCCTAGGGTGCCTGACTCCAGAAGTGGCTTCTGGAAATATAAGCATCTCTGGTCAATGTAAAGCCTAGCATTGACATTATCAAGAGCATTGACAACAACATTCAGATTCTCCCAGAATGTATCATCAAATACATTCTCAGACTCCTGGTTTGCACGGTTCTGCAATGCCTCAATTTTGAGAAGTGGATTTATCAAAGCAGCTGCTGAAGCAGCAACTGTTGATTTAGCTTGCCCAATGTTCCAATCACGGAAAAGAAACTGCCTGCTAAGGTTGCTCTTCTCTATGACATCATCATCTGTGATTGTCAACTTCCCTTGGTTACCACAGGAAACTCCCATTAAAGCCAGGTTTTTCAAGAATTCACACCCCAGTGCACCAGATCCTACAATATATACTTTAGCTTCCTCCATTTTTTTCTGGAGCTTGGATCCAAAGACTGAAATTTGTGCATCATAACGAGTATTTAAGGGCATCAAGTCACTGGGATCCAAAGGTTCCGTGGGGAGTGACTCAACTGAATCGAAGTAGAAAAACTGTCCAAAACAAAATATAACACATGTTAGTATAACTCTAATAATAAGCAATTTCCATTTCGACACATCACATGTGAACCAAACAGCACTACCATCAACCCATAAAAAGAAATTTAAGCATCATGGGTATAACAAGCTTCGGTGACCATCTAGAACAAAGTCCTAACAAAGATGACTAACCTGAAAGAGAGGATGAAACTTCCCAGAGCAGGCTTTCACAACTTCCTGTCCAACTAAACCGCCAAACATGGCAGCCATGGGATTCAGCACGGCCCTAGCACCAAATGCAAAATGACGGAGAAGTTTGAGGTCAATATCTTCAATCCTCCCATCTGCTAAGCTGTCATTGATGCTAGTGACCAGAGATATTAATTTCTGAGCATCATCTTCTGACCCAGCAACAGGGAAGCGTCCCAACTCTAAAATAAACTTATCCAGTGCCTGGAATGCCAAGTGTAGAAGAGGTGGACGGTCAAACTTGGAAAAATCACTCAAAAGGAAATCACCAGGATCCTTTAATGCTTCCCGCAATGGCTTAAAGTTTAACAACTTATGCTCTTTCACCTGAGTGACTATACCGCCTTTCTCGTATGCGGAATAATTTGTAGTGTCCTCATCAATAGAGAATGAATATGGTCTAGCGTTCTTAACCTTTCTTGGCTTTCCATCATTCAATTCTGTCATTCCATGGACTTCAGAAAACATAACCAAATCCCCATCCTGAAACTCAACCCTCTCATCATCGACACATGATATAAGAGCAGGGTTGTCATTGCTGATAGATGCAATTATAGCAGTATGTGGATCATTCCCATCAACATCAAAGACTGTAAATTTGGGGCCAAAGTCACAGAACACATTACCAAAAAGCCCCCGTACTTCAGATTTGATAAAAGCAATTGGAGGCTGATGGGTATGGCAGTAATCATCAAACTCCACTGCTTTCTCTAAGCTGATATCTGTGAAGACTACAGCCTGCGCAACAAAAGTCAAATGATTGAATCATAAGCATTCAAGTATTAAATAAAGCAAGAATATGAATTAAACTCATTTAAAAATATGGACATTCTTTACTACCATTTTTTTTGCATAAAAAAAGTAGATATTGAACAGCATTTAGGAGTATAAAATTACTAAAGGAAAGGCCCAAAACCCTGAAGTGCAATGTACAATTCCAGATACCAGTCAAAGAACGCACATAATTATTCATATCAGCACCCCAAAAGCTATCAGCAGCATTACAGGATGCAACTAAAGTTATATGGGAAAAATATCAAATGTAACATAAAGAGTCAAAAATTCAAAAGCTATGACAAACTAAAGAGTGGTGAAAACGCCAAAATAAAGTATCAGAATTTTATAAGCTGAAGCGATTGAAGACCGACAAAAATTCTAAAGAGTGACAGAAATTGAATATGTAAAGACACTTCAAATTTATTAAACCGTGATATATACAACCATTATGATATCTCACTTACTAATATAATCACTTGTTTTCACAAAAAGGTTTATTCAAGAAATTAGACTGGACAGTGGTGAATATTTACATCACAGAATTCCAGGTCCCACTATCATGCATGTAAACTCTTTGGCTTCGACTTATTAACAAGAAAATTCACAGAATAGAACATTAGCATAGCAGCACCAACATGCATGGTAAACACCATTTAGCATAAAAGCACGGTAGTCAATGAGCCTTTTGTTTAAATTTTGGACAGCTTAAATTTGGGATGCATAACACCACCGGTATAGATGCGTCATGGTTAAGTACCTTCTACATTGAGTTGAGAACAAGATTCCAAAATGTGAACATTGTGTTTATGCACAAGTTACAGCTATTTTTTACCCAAATTATTTGGAATAAGAAATATATAAATGAGAGACTAAGCACATAATTGAAGAACTTTAAATAAAGATTAAATGACCCAAAACAAATCAAGTATATAAAATCAATGTTTGTAGACAATAAATAACAAAACAAACAGATGCACTAAGTTGCTACTTGTTACAACTCAAGCACACATTACCTGAAAATCAGAGAGTTGCTCCTTAGTCAATTCAGCAGTTAAAGAAGAAACGACTACAGAGTTATTCAGTTCTTGCAACTTCTGAACAGAGGCAAGTGCTCGATTCTTCCCAACATCATCTTCAGAGAAAATGAAATTGCTTGACAAATCCCACAACTCCACATCTCCTTCATCGTGCAATGTCACAGACTTGACACCAGCAAGGATAAGGTTCTTTGCTGCAACAACAAACACAAAAATATTCAAAAAGAAACCAGTGAACCAAAATCAATACTAAAATAAAATTAATAACACCATCCCAATAGCAATTCCATACAAGACCCACCCATTTACGAGAATACTCTCTCTGCTTGCTTACTCAATACAACAACTCAAGCAAGCAATTTCATACAACATCCATATCATAACAAAATATATATAAAATAATCTGGTCAAAATCGCATCCAAAGCAATAATGTCATCCATTTCTCTACGTACCAATCTCGGCACCAAGGCCTTGCATTCCAGAGATCAGAACATTGGACGCAAAGAGCCGCCTCATTGTCTCACGACCGTATACCGCCAGCTGGCGGCTGTGGAGATCCTCATCGATGTCGGCAGAGTTTCCATTACCTAGAGCCATGATCAGCGAATCGGTACCGTTGTCGCCTCCGCTGCTACTGTGACTGTTGCTGTTATTAGTGGTAGTAGTAGTAGTGGCAGAGGAGTTATCGGTGCTCCTAGCGTTCCCCGTGGTGGCGGTGGTCGCCGAAGCGATAGGAGGCAAATCGGTCCTCCTTGGCTTCTTAATCAGAGTCTCCGGTGAGTGGATTGATCCTTCTTCTTTAACTACTGTAACCTCTCCTCCACCAGCTCTCTTGCAAGGAAGCATATAGAGCTCTGAACTGTTCACATGCATTTTCATTTCATCAAATATATACATATATACCATCAAAAACCACTCATTAATTTTCAAATATCCACTAAACAACAATCCAACTATTATTTAATTAAAAAATTAAAACAGATATATATATTATATTTTTCCTTTCCGTTTCAAATTTTAACAGATATTTCTCGGCATCCAAACAACGAAACCGTGACGATGATATTGAATTAAATCGATCGTTTCTCAGGTATTTAAAACCAAATCAAAACTAAATAAATAAATAAAAAGCAAAGAATATTCAAGAGAAGTAGAGGAAGATATACCAAGTTAAAACTGAGAAGAAAAGTAGAGGAAGAGAGAATAATTGTTTTTTAGGTTTGCGTTTCGATTAGGGTTTTGAGATGAGATGCGATGGTAGTGGTGAGGTCAGTGAGTTTCATTCCAATCTCTCCTTTTGTATGGAGAGACCAAGAAGAGAGAGAGAGAAAGAAAGAGTATATAAGACGGTTGCGTATTGATGATAATTTGGTATTGGTATTTGGTATAATGCTATTGGTATTTGTTTACCTCATTTCGGAATTTGGGAAATGAGACACAACTCAAATCCACGATACCGTGGATATAGTCGCGAAAGGTTTATCATTGATTCAAATTCACAATCTAGTGTATATAGTTGTGAACGGTTTATTATCGAGTCCACCTCATCTTGTCATGTTAGTATTTTGATATAGCTTCGAAAGGTTTATTATCGAACCCATCTCATATTGCGTATTAGTATTATTTTGATGTAGTTGTGAATGACTCATCATCGAACCTATCTCATTTTTTCTTATCGGTATTGATATTGGGTGTGGGATAAAGGAAGGTATAGAGTGCGAAAATGGGGCAAATGATGTTTCCTTTTTTTTTCCTCATAACATGTTTGGTTGGCTACTTTAAGTACTGAGCTCCTGTGCTGGGATTATAATGTCCCTACCGAGATTCACATTTGCATATGCTGGTTCTTGCTTGGTGAAAAAAAATATAATGTAATATAAATGAGTTTTGGAGCCAATCTGATTCCGTAACATAACAGAGATAGAAGAATTTACTATATAATAAGTTGATATTGCATTAGAGTTCTGTCGACACCTAAATCGATCTAACAATATAAATTTAGATCAGACACCACAAACATCACCGATATAACAATTCTAACGATAAAGGGATGAGTCTCTTACACACTTAATTTTTTTAAGACTGATTCTACTTATTAATATAGGATTTTGTCATAATTTACGTAGATCAAACAATATTCTAACCGATAATTATACGTTTATCAAAGTTTTACCAGTACCGTATCTCCCACAATTAACTTTGTGTGCACGGCAAAGAATACTAGTTTATTGAACTTATAAAGTCTATGGAGTCATTCTTTAAAATGGACTTCTCCATTTTTTACCTCCTTACGTATAGCTTAGTGGTTTCCTTTTCTTTCAACTAAACCGAGGTCTCAAATTCAACAAATATATATATATATACACAGAAATTCTATTATCAGTTCGAACTGACAATAAATATATCAGGACGAAGAATGTGGACCACTAGATTTACATACTTTGACTCAAAGTGTATGCACTTGTCAAAACTTCTACATAATCTGTGGTCCACATCCTTCGTCCTGATATATTTATTGTCAGTTCGAACTGATAATAAAAAGACTGTATATATATATATAGTCTTTCTATTATCAGTTCGAACTGACAAAATTTATATCAGTTACTTATATATGGGCCACTGGATTTAAATACTTTGACTGACATGTGCATACAGCCAAGTCAAAGTATTTAAATTCAGTGGCCTACATGCAAGGAATTGATATAACTTTTGTCAGTTCGAACTGATAATAGAACTTATGTATATATATATATATATATATATATATATATATATATATATATATATATATTCTATTATCAGTTCATCCTGACAATAAATATATTAGGACGAAGAATGTGAACCACTAGATTTACATACTTTGACTCAAAGTGTATGCACTTGTCAAAACTTTTTCATAATCTGTGGTCTACATTCTTTATCCAGATATATTTATTGTCAGAACAAACTAACAATAGAAATAATGTATGTAGTCAACATTCTTCATCCTGATATATTTATTATCAAAACAAACTGACAATAGAAATAATATATATATATATATATATACAGATTTTCTATTATCAGTTCGAACTGACAATAAATATATCAGGACGAAGGATGTGGACCATTAAATTTACATACTTGTCAAAACTTCTCTATAATCTATGGTTCACATTTTTCATCATGATATATTTATTGTCAGTTCGAACTGATAATAGAAAGACTGTATGTATATATATATATATATGTGTGTGTGTGTGTGTTTTTAAAAAGTTATTAAGAGTATTAAGATTTTTGGGAATCTCTATTTTTTATTTTTCTTAAAAGATTGTTCATGAATAACAATGATTATAATTACAATCATCTATCTCACGTGAATTAATAATAATAATAATAATAATAATTTAAATCTTTCAATGATGACAGGAAACTTGAGATAAGGTTTATATATATAATGGTGGGTTGGATTTGATACACACATACATTTTTTGAATATGAACCTAACAAAAAATTATCAAATCGATAAATGGGTTATGACTTATGAATTCCATGATGGATCATTCACTGAGTGGTGTGAATATTTTTCTTTTTAATTCAAAAAAAAAAAAAAAGTGGTGTGAATATTTAAGTAGGTGTTAATAAACTCAATTCGGCCTTGATATTTTCTAAACTATACTTCAATCAATAAAGTTGATAATTAATGCTACTCCTTTTGATTCTAAGAACATGATTTAAGACTCTCAATTACTAGAAGGGGCATTCCAATTGACATAACTACATAATTTAAAATCTAAGAAATGTGCACTCAATAGTTAATTTCTTAAATCAATATGTAATTATGTAAACAATATGTGGTTAGTCAAGTGGTAAAACCCTTCACGCATACGTCACGAGATCTTGGGTTTGAGTCCTCCCCCTCCCTAAAAGTTACCCAATTTTATGTAATATTTAAATATATATATATATATATATATATATATATATAATTATGTAATGTTATTGTTTATTCAAATTATAATTTGAATAAAAGATAAAAAAACGTGAATGTGTACGACTCAATTAATAAATCCTAATCAACAAGTCACAACAATATTAAAGTTTGACCAATGTAAACAAAGCAACAATCAATTTCGTTCTTTATTCAAAATCCCATATAATAATATCCTAATTTGATATTACTCTATGGGGAATCGATAATTTTTTTATTAGAGTAGGCTAAACTAAATATTGAACATTTTTTTATATTCAATTTTTTTATTAAAAGAAATGTTACAACTTACAATTTTTAGATAATTAACTAATGGGTATTTTTCTTAATTTTTATGCAATTAAAAAAAAAAAAAAAAAAAAAAAAAAAAAAGGAGGTTTTCAAGAAAAAGAAAATCGTCGACAGCAGGATTCGAACCTGCGCAGGCATAGCCCAACAGATTTCGAGTCTGTCTCCTTAACCACTCGGACATATCGACGTTTGTGAAGTGCAAACAAAATAAATATATATAACACTATATTGTATCCACAACAACAGAAAGCTTTTTAATTTCATTTTCCATTCGAATAGATCAACATTTTCCCTCTCTGACAGTCTCTCACTGGGTTCACTGTTCAGTGTTCATCCCATTGCAAAAAACCAATCTCACGCATTCACATCCGAGCTTTCATTCAATTTGCTTTCAATAACATAACCCCAAACTCGTTTTGTTGATTTGATTTGATTTTAATTTTTTTTTTCAGTTCAATTGTGATAAAAAAGAAGCACAGGTTGAAAACCCTAGAGTTCAGAGTAAACGACGATAGGTTTTTTTTTTTTTTGCCCTAAAAAATGGCGGAATTGTCTAGACAGATCGATATGGAGAAACTCTTTTCGTTCAGTGACGATCTCGTGAAGGTGTTGAAGGAAAAAAGAGACATTGACACCTTGACTCAGTGTATCGATCACTCCAAGTCGCTCCATTCCTCTTGCGACGCCGATCTCAACCAGCTCTTGAGCTCCATTCAAGGTAATATTTTTCTACTTTCATGAGATAGACGATGTTTCTTTTGTTGTGGCTATAGAAAGTGAATTGAATAGTTGCATTTTTTGAAAATTTGGGGTCATTTAGATTTTTTTTTTTTTTTTTTTTGGAGGTTTGTCCGAAAAGTAGCACAAGTTCAAGGATTTATACTGTTGAATTTGATAATATACCATGTACTCATTCAAGCACTCGCGAAAACACATATTTTTACAGTTGAATTGTTCAATTCCCAGAATGGAAAATTTTCTAACTGGACTAATGGGGTGGGATTGATAATTTGACTAACTAATGGAAATGATGTTTAGATCAGGACGGGTTTTTTTTCCTCGGTTGTGTTGTTTAGATATGTTGATTCTACTTTCGTAGAGTTGATGAGTTTTTATACGAAGCAGATTATCAGCGGAAGATAGATGTTTGCAAGCAGAAAACCGAGCAGGCAAAATCCGAAGTTGCTGCAGAAGCTGAAGTTGACCTTCTCCAAAAGATTTAGAAGAAGAACGTGAGAAAGAACGTGCACTTCAGGAGGAGCTTAGATAAGTATATGATTGGTATTAATTTATTGGTTTTTGATCGTTTTCGTCGTATATCGATGGTATTGATTGGTTCTTGCCTTTTACATCAACACAGTTATCATGAACGAGATGAATGATCTGGAACATAAGAGGATCTCCATTGAAGAAAGAAAGCATGCTTTGAAAAAATCTGAAAAAGATGATCTGAGGACAGAGTAAGTGGATTGACAGAATTGTATATGCCCTCAGCAATTATAGTTTGTATATCTGTGCAATCAATGTATTTGTATAATTGTATCTGCATCAGTAGAGTAATTGATGATATATCGTGCTTAAGCAACTCAAAACATTTTAAAGCTCTTGCTTGGAAAAGCATAAAAATACGCTGCAATTGTATTAATGTGTATCGTGATATTCATGTCTGTGTAATTATGTTTTACATTTTTGGTAATCTTGGGTTCTTTTGCTTCATTCAGCAAATTCATGATATGTGGAAAATCATTTGCGTTTGTGAAATGCTCTGTAGCAGCCATGAAAATATTCTTTCTTGAATCATCTTGTGTTGGGTTGATTTCCCTTCTTGAAGGAGTTGATTACTGAAGTAAAAGTGTTTTTCTTTGATCTTGCAGGATGATGCTTTCAATGTACGCATCAGTCACGAAAATTATCCCAGACTTGAATGAACAATCCAAAGTCTCAGGCTGTATCCTTTTGTTATGGCTCACTTCATTTTCATTAATTATCAATTGTTTTGGTTTATGTTCATATACGACGATGTTTAATGTTGTGGAATGTGGATTCATCTTAACTCAGTGACACTTACAGATATCGTGGACAGGGATAAAAATGTGGTTGAGAAGTTTGAGTATGACCCAGCAAAAATGACAGATTTTGATATATGTCAAAGCATTTGGAAGGCAATAAATTCCTCGTAGATACGGGACTTTCTTTCCTTAAGATGACATAAAGTAACTCAGTGTGGTTAATGCGTCTTGTAATTTCTTCTGTTTGTCTCGTGGTTTTCAGGATATTGCCATTTTTGCATTTGTTATATATAACCTTTCGATTCAACATATGGTAACTTATTGTAGAGCATAATGTTCCATTGCCAGTGTGGGGTGTTGGTTTGGTAACCTAGTTTGCTCAGTAACCGAACACTGGTTCGTTTACGAAAACAGATGTCTAGTGGCTGTCTTCAATGGAAGGCTAGATGTTTGGAGTATTGTATTTGGAGAGTACAGGCCTTCTGGGTGGTAGAGGCAAGGTTGAAACACAGACATCTATGAAGTAAAAGTTTGAGTGGTTGAGCTTGTAAACTAATGGTAGCTAAGATTTTCCAGTAAAAATAGTTTTTGATTTCACTTTATGTTATGTTTTTTTTTTTTTCATCTTAGTTTACTCTAAATCATTTAATGCAACTAAACAACTGCATATAAATATATAATTGCTTTCAAATAAAAGATCGGAAGGATCATGAATAATATGAAAAGCAAATTGCATTCAATTTATTATACTATACTGAAACACAAATAGATTATCATAACACATTGATTAGCCAGTCAATTATTGCATAATGATACTGGACTGGTTCTGGTCATGATCTAACAAGCAAAAGCTGATGCAGAGAGTTGAAAAAATCATCCAGGTGGGTGTGGTCTTTTCGTCCCCTATGTCTCCGAATCATCTGTTGCGAAAAACGACTAGGAGTTTTTTTGATATTTCTGTGTAGCAGGCTGGATTGGTAGATGTGTCCTTCAAAGTTGATGAGGACAACTTTGATTTGCAGGCCTTAATAGGCTTGCCTTTGTATGCCTTGCACACATATTGTATATAATCTTGGTAATTCTGCACATCCAGAAAAAGAAAAAGAAAAAGGAAAAAAAAAAAAAAAAGATTATTTAGAGAGAGAGAGAGAGAGATCAATTGCATGTACATTCATCCATCATGATCATGTCACGTATGTAAAATTACGTACACGACATTATTCTATTAAATGAATGTACATATATCTGATGTAGAAACGGTTTTTAATTTCTTAAAGATGAGAGTCGAGAATAACCAATCTAAGTGGCACATCATTCACTGTGATCCACGGAACATATTCATGAGGTGGTATTATACGACCAGTTTCATTACCATATCTGAGTGAGAGCTGCATATTAATTTGCATCCAATGTCAGAGCTAGAGAAACTGAGAGACCAAAATAATTGTATTGCATATATGATATGATATAACCTTTATTCCTTCTCCACTGTTGTAACATTTGTCAATGGGTTCCTGAGGAAACCCAAGGTTATGAGCGCATTTCCTCCAAGATTTTTCCACATCTTTACTGTGCATTGCAGAGTTTTCAGCTTCAATGCAGCTGATAAACGGGAAATGTTTTTTCTGCATAATGATCAAACAAATTATGCTAAAAAATCAAGTAGCTAAGTAAACAGATTTCAAAAAATTTATGTATACATAGTTTCTCAGAGAGAAAAAAAAAAAAAAAAAAAAAGAAGAAAGAAATGTCACCACTTCAGGCCAGACTTTGATGATACAGGCATCTATATTATTCAGGTAGCATTCGCCTTCACCGTGCTGCGAAGAGAACAAAGAAAATGATGATTTAATCAGTGAAATATGTATACAACAATGTAAAAATCCTGACAGCTGCAATAATCCTGAAGATATATATATATATATGGCAATGGCAAATTGGCAATGTCACCTGACAAACGATGGTACCGTTGATGACCTTAGCATTGCCCCAGGGAACCAGCCTGAAATTGACAATGGTGTTGAGATCAGTCTGGAAAACCTTCACAAGATCAGTTGTTATGAAATCAGCACAGGCCGGACACAGCGTTTCGTAGTACAGAACAAGATCGACTTTCGGAGGCTTGGCAGGAGGAGGAGGAGAAGGGATGGAATGGGATGGAGAAATGAAGAAAAACATAAGAGCAGTAATGAGAACAAGGAAGTAGAGTAAATGAGCAAAATAAGCCATTTCTGAAAAATTCTTAGCTGAGAGAGCTTGATTGCAACTATGAATTTTCTTGTGTGTGTGTGTGTGGGTATTTATAGCACTTTTGCAACCACTCACTGCAATGGTTCATGTCTCTCACCACTAATGACTAATGTCCTCAAAAAGTCCTATGTTAATATTACTTTTTGAATTGAAATTACTACTGAAATCTCTTTCTCTCACCCCTTTTGTTTATTTCATATTTTGATGATTTAGACTTGTGATCTTTTATTGTTTATGAGAAAATCTTTATTGCATCTGGTGTATTGCTGGGTGGTGCATCCGATCATTGAGGATAAGACATGTGGCTATTATAATTGCACTAAACCAATAAGGATGAGATGTGTGGCTACCATATATGTGCCATATAAGCTTTTCTTGCCATATGTCCCATCCTCAGTGGCCGAGTACACTGCACCCATGCATTGAAAGTTTTCTTTGATGTTTATGGGTTATTCTCTTTTTAGGTCAAATCCCAAAAGAGGAATAATAGAGTCTGAGTAGCATTCTTGTGTAAGAAAAGCATCAAACTGTATTTTGGAAACAAACAAATATCGCAGTAGATGATCAAGTAAAATATTAAATGAAGTAGATGTATATATCATGTTTCATTATCAATCTTCATGTCATTAATTGTTATTTTAGATGGAAATTAAAAATAATTGCTCTTATCTTTGTCTCTGGTGGAGCTGTAAATGCTATTAGTGGTGAACTCACTTAATTAGATTATGGCATGCACCCTGTGCAGATTAATAAAATTTTTTAAAAATTTTCTACAAATGTTAATTGGAAAAATAACAATCCAAAGTAAAATCATCAATAAAGAAGCTTTTTTTATATTTTTTATTTTTTTATTTTTTTATTTTTTTTGTGGTTGTAGATTCACACTTATTTTATATTTAATTATATTAGGGATAAATAAATATAAATCAACCGCGTTTGAGGAAGGACATTCAAGCCTCTATAAAAAAAAAAATGCAAATAAAAGATTAATTAGTGAAAATGTTAAATAATTGTCTTGTTTTTAGAGAATTTGATGTTTCGACTAGAAATATGTCTGTTTATGCACATGTTAGGTGAATAATTGGAGTTTTTTTTTTTATTCACTTGAACAATATAAAATCGGGCAAATTATAGGAAGTGTTATTTTAAATACAATTAATGCGAATATTAACTGTTATAGAAAGGATTTTTAATATTTTTTTTTCCAATTGTGATGGTCATGATTCAATAAATGCTTGATTTTCGAGATTTATGCAAAACCGATGGATTAGAGTGCATGCAACAATTTCACCGTATCACCAATGTGATCATCTAGTTAAAACCCGCACATCACCTCTTAGTAGAAATGGTTGTGTATCTCCCTTACACACCTAGTGGTCAGGGGTTCAAGTCCCACCATACGATATACGTATTTTACAAGCATGTGTGGGGAGTTTTCTTTCGGTTTGCGGGAGCAACCCTCTCTCCGGTTGTGAGAGTTGTAGTCCGTATGTAACCTCTCCCCGATAGTAGGAGTAGTATTCTGGGTCATACTTGTAGAGTCTAATTAATCTTACTAGGTCCCGGCAGCAGTTGTATTTCAAAAAATAAATAAATAAATAAAAAATTAAAACCCATCATATGCTAAGATTAGATTTTATTATACAAGAGAAAAAAGTTGTCACATATAATTGTATTTAATTAGACAAACGTATTAAGTCTCAAGTAAGTTTTTCTCCGATTAGACTCTTACCCACCAAAATTGGCATCCACTATAGTTTCTAAGTCATATTTGTGTAATTGGATTGGTGAATTAAATGTACGCGTGGCCAATTATGGAGACACCTTCTAATAATATATTCTAGATTTTTTTTTTTTTTCTTGAGAAATATTGCATTGATATAAAATTATTGTCATTGTCACTTAATTAGCATAAACTCATTTAAAGAGAAATTAATGGTAGAGAAAACTTCATAGAAAGTTTTGAATAAATTAATGATGGTTTCTGTAATAAAAAATATTTATTTTTAAACAATTTTTATCTTCTAAACAATTTTTATCTCGATTTATGTTTATTAATTAAGAACATGTGATCAAAAAAGTGAACTACACATTCTCTCATAGTTCAAGTGGTTTGCATCTCGATCCACATTATTGCATGGTTCGAATCGAAATTTACAAGAATATGTGTAGAGTTTTCTCTACGGAATCGTGGGAGCATATAGGGATGGCAAATGTAATTGGATGGGCCACATTTTTTTTTTTTTTTTTGAAGGAAAAGAACACTTACAAACAACCACAGCACTCAGTCGCGACAACCGAACTAATACAGGATGGGAACTCCTCCAGCCAGAACATATCCTCTTCACAAGAGAGGCCCCGGTGTAAAGAGACTTCATTAGAAAAACAAATTTAGTTTAATATTATATGGTTACCCAACCCGGCTAGGTACATTTGGTGGTTTTAGATAATTTAGCTTGCAACATATTTTAATTTCACACTTATTTTATATTGAATTATATTAAGGATAAATAAATATAAATCAACCTCGTTTGAGGAAGGACATTTAAGCCTCTATATATTTAAAAAAAAAAAAAATGCATATTAAAGATTAATTAGTGAAAATGTTAAATAATTGTGTTGTTTTTAGAGAATTTTGATGTTCCAAGTTTCAACCATAAATATTAGGTGAATAATTGGATTTTTTTTATTCGTTTGAACAATATAAAATCGGGCAAATTATAGGAAGTGTTATTTTAAATACAATTAATGCGAATATTTCCTGTTATATATAGGATTTTTAATATATATATGTTTTTCCAATTGTGACAGCCATTAATCCATTATATTCAATAAATGCTTGATTTTCGAGATTTATGTAAAACCAATGAATTGAAGACAAATTCGTGAATGGAACAATTTTACCGTGTCACCAATTGTGACCATCTAATTAAAACCCGTCATGTGATAAGATCAGATGTCATTAACTCATTATACAAGAGAAAAAAGTTGTTACATAATTGTATTTAATTAGACAAAAGTATTAAGTCCCATATAAGTTTTTTCTCGAATTAGATACATTCCTTCCAAAATTGACATCCACTATAGTTTCTGAGTCATATTTGCGTAATTGGATTGGTGAATTAAATGTATGCGTGGCCAGTTATGGAGACACCTTCAAATAATATATTCTAGATTTTATTTATTTTTCTTGAAAAATATTGCATTGATATAAAATTATTGTCAGTGTCACTTAATTAGCATATACTCATTTAAAGGGAAAATTATGGTAGAGAAAACTTCATAGAAAGTTTTGAATAAATTAAAGCTGGTTTCCGTAATAAAAAATATTTATTTTCTGAACAATTTTTATTTCGATTTAAGTTCATTAATTAAGAACATGTGAGGTTGATCCGATGATAAACTTCTTACACATATACCACGAGGTTACGGATTCGATTCATTCCCCTTTATAAAAAAAAAACCCCGAATCTATGTAATAGCATAATACTTAAAGAGAAAAAAAAGATCAAAAAAGTGAACCATACATTCCTTCTTAGTTAAGGTGGTTTGCACCTTACCTTCCACATTAATGCTAGGCTCAAATTGAATTTTACAAGAATGATCAAATGGTTTGGTATCGGCCCTGGCCCGTTTGGTATCAGATTAAATAAATAAATAAATAAATAAATAATAAACAAACGTGATCAAATGGTTGAGGGCTCCACGAAATGATTTTTGCTCTTGGAGTTCATGCACTCTAATTAATATACATATAATTGAAAGCATTATCGAAAGCAAAATCATTAATTTTTTAAAATATTTGAAAGGTGGGTCTCCCCGTATTAAATTCTTATGTTTGAATGATTAATCTTTATAAGTCTTTACAAGGTCAACCTGACCCGTTTGATCAAATGGTTGAGGGCTCCACAAAATGATTTTTGCTCTTGGAGTTTACGCACTCTAATTAATTGCTCTTTGAGTTTCTATTATTGTGATCAGATTCTCTCAATTTCATTTATTGAATACTGTAATATTCCTCAACATTTGCATACAATACAAAGTACTTGTCTAATTGCAATCGATAGCCTATCAATTTTTATTGTAATCTTAAAAACTTTCTTCTTCAACAACCTTATTTAAAAATAAAATAAAAAAACTTTCTTCTTCATTGAAGCATTAGATTAATTTCCAGTGACTATACAGATTCTGAATAGTCTATAAGACTATAACACCACAACAAGCTTTTGCTTTATATATCAAATCTGTCCTTGAGCTTTACTTTTCATGTTTTCTTTATAATATTTTGTAGTAATTATCAACCTGTAATTTTCTTTCTTTCATCTAAAATGTCTCTCACAATATCACACACCATGTCATTATACCTAAAACACCACAATATTACATCAATGTGTAGATGGTCTTGGAAGATTGGAAGGACATGAATAATATGAAAAGTAAATTGCTAATTTCAATTAATTATAATTATACTAAATTACAAATAGATCATTAATTATTACACATTGATTAGCCAGTCAATTATATATTGCATAATGGTACTGGACTGGTTCTGCTCATGATCTAACAAGCAAAAGCTGATGCAGAGAACAGAAAAAAAATCATCTAATCTCTAGGTGGCCGGCCTAGGTGGGCTTGGTTTTAAGTTCGTCCCGTGTCTTCGAATTCTCTGCTGCGAAAAACAAGAAGGAGTTTTGTACCGATGTTTCCTTCAAAGTTGATGAGGACAAACTTGATTTGCAAGCCTTAATAGGTTCAATCCCTTTGTATGCTTTGCACACATAATCTAAATAATTTAGGTAATCCTGCATATCCAAAACCGGAATTATTTACAAAGAGATAGACATCAAATGCACATACATTCATCCATCAAGACTATGTCACCTATATATTATTTTATGAGATGAATGTACAGATATCCGAGGTAGAAACGACTTTTCCTAAAGATGGGGGTCGAGAATAACCTCTTTAAGTGGGACATTATTCACTATGACCTGCAGTAGATATCCGAGAGGTAGATGTGAGGGCTGCATATATATATATATTAATTTGCATCCAACGTTAGAGCTAGATAATTGAGAGACAGGACAAAGCAAATGATTTTCAAAGAGACAATTCAAAATCATTGTATTGCATATATGATATGATATATAACCTTTATTACTTCTCCAGTATTGAAACATTTGTCAATGGGTTCCTGAGGAAACCCTAGGTTATGAGCGCATTTCCTCCAAGATTTTTCCACATCTTGACTGTGTTTCACTTGCATTAATGTAGAATTTTCAGTTTCAATGCAGTTGATAAGTGGGAAATGTGTTTTCTGCACAATGATCAAACAAATGATAAAACATATATATCAAGTAGATAGCTTTCTAAATTTTTATGTATTCTTAGATTCTCAGAGAAAAAAAGAAATGTCACCACTTCAGGATAGGCTTTGATAACACAGGCTTCAATGATATTCAGGTAGCATTCAAGTGCTTCACTTTGCTGCGCGCAAGAGAATAAAGAAAGTGATTGATTAAATCAGTGAAATCTACAACATTAATGCAAAAAAATCCTGACAGGAATATTGGAGATAGCAATGTCACCCAGCAATAGATGGTACCGTTGATGACCTTAGCATTGACCCAGGGGACCAGCCTCAAATTGACAATGGTATTGAGATCAGTCTGGAAAACCAGTTTAAGATAATTTACTATGAAGTCAGCACAGCGCGGACTCAGCGTTTTGTAGTACACAACAAGATCAACTTTCTGAGGCTTGACAGGAGGAGATGGAGAGATGAAGAAAAACATAAGAGTAGTAGTGAGAACAAACAATGAGAGTAAATTAGCAAAATAAGCCATTTCTGAAATAATTCTGATCGAGCTCAGAGCTTGATTGCTACTATGAAATAATTCTTGTGTAAGAAAGGCATCAAACTGTATTTTGGAAACAAACAAATATTGTAGTAGATGATCCAAGTAAAAGTATTAAATGAAGTTGATGTATTAATCTTCATGTCATATTTTAATTTCACACTTAATTTATATTTAATTACATTAAGGATAAATAAATATAAATCAACCTCGTTTGAGGAAGGAAATTCAAGCCTCTATAGAAAAATGCAAATAAAAGATTAATCAGTGAAAATGTTAAATAATTGTGTTGTTTTTAGAGTAAATTTGTTTTTTTTTTTAAGTATTACACTATTATATAAATTCGAGGTTTTTTAGGGAGAAGATGACTCGAACCCACAATCTCTTGGTGTAGATGTGAGGGGTTTATCACCGGACCAACTTCAGCTCGTCTTGTTTTTAGAGAATTTGATGTTTCAAGTTTCAACCATAAAAATGTGTATATGCACATATTTTTGGACAAATTAGTTGAATCATTGGAGTTTTTTTATTCGCTTGAACAATATAAAATTGGGCAAATTATAGGAAGTGTTATTTTAAATACAATTAATGAGAATATTTCCTGTTATATATAGGATTTTTAATATTTTTTTTCAATTGGGACAGTCATTATTTAATAAATGCTTGATTTTAGAGATTTATGTAAAACTAATAAATTAGATGACAAATCCGTGCATGTAACAATTTCACCAATGTGACCATCTAATTAAAATCTGTCATGTGCTAAGATTATATATCATTATACAAGAGAAAAAAGTTGTCACATAATTGTATTTAATTAGACAAATGTATTGCGTCCCATTTAAGTTTTTCTCGAATTAGACACCTACCATTCAAAATTGGCATCCACTACGGTTTCTGAGTCATATTTGCATAATTGGATTGGTGAATTAAATGCATGTGTGGCCAGTTATGGAGACACCTTCAAATAATATATTCTTGATTTTTATATATATATATATATATTTTTAGAAATATTGCATTGATACAAAATTATTGTCAGTGTCACTTAATTAGCATATACTCGTTTAAAGAGAAAATAATGGTAGAGAAAACTTCATAGAAAGTTTTGAATAAATTAAAGATGGTTTCTTTTATATAAAATATTTATTTTCTAAACAATTTTTATATCGATTTAAGCTCATTAATTAAAAACATGCGATAGAAAAAGTGAACTACATATTCCCTCTTAGTTTAGGTGGTTCGAACTACATATTCCCTCTTAGTTTAGGTGGTTCCAGGGGCGGAAGGGTGTAGAGCCTAGCAGGGGCCATGGCCCCCGTTGGCTTTTAAAAAAAAAAAAATTATATCTAATTTAAGAGATATAAAAAATTCTTTATACAGTAATGTTTTTTTTTTTTTTAATTATTGGAATATCAACAACAGGATTACAACAACTAGAATCCCAGATTGAAGCTCCCACGGACAGGGAGAGAGAACCCACACGAAGGAGGGACAACCACCCGCACAAAGTGGGACAACACCCATGTTTTTAAATGGGCCAAGGAAAATTTGCATAATTTTAGGTCTTGAATATTGGTGGTGGGGGGATCCAAAGGAAGACCCACCACTATGGCAAGGGACCATGTGTATATAATTTTAGGTCTTGAATATTGGTGGTGGGGGGATCCAAAGGAAGACCCACCACTATGGCAAGGTACCATGTGTTTTATACAGTAATGTTATTAAAAAATTTAACTATTCATTTGTAGTCTATTGCACTATATATTTTTTTAGTTTTTTTAAAATTATATATATAAGTACTTTTATGTCCTCACTTGTAATAAAATATAAATATAATTGTACTCATTCACAAAATGAGTGCCATGTGCGATGTGTCCCAACTCCCAACTCCCAACTCCCAAATCCCTCTTATCAACAAACTTAAGAAAAAAATAAAATAAAAAAACAAAATTAACCACAAATCACATCGTCCCTACCACTCCCAAAATTCCCAACCCAAATGACCCATCCCTGATAAACAAAGTTTTTTCTGCTCACTTCTTTTGCTATTTTATCCTAAACAATTAAAATGTTAGATTTTATTTCTCTTTTCCATTTCAATTATATATATATATATATATATATATATACTATTCAAGTAGCATTCATCTTCACCGTGCTGCAAGAGAATAAAGAAAACGTACGGTTAAATCAGTGAAATCTATAACAATGCTGAAATCCTGACAGGAATAATATTGGAGATGGAAATGTCACCTCGCAAACGATGGTACCATTGATGACCTTAGCATTGCCGCCCCAGGGGACCAGCCTGAAATTGACAATGGTGTTGAGATCAGTCTGGAAAACCTTCACAAGATCATTTGTTATGAAGTCAGCACAGGCCGGACACAGCGATTCGTAGTACAGAACAAGATCAACTTTCCGAGGCTTGACAGGAGGAGGAGGAGATGGAACCTTGGGAGCATGTACAACATCACCATTATTTTTACCTTCCAGGATGGAATTAGATGGAGAGATGAAGAAAAACATAAGAGTTGTAGTGAGAACAAACAAGGAGAGTAGAAAATTATCACAATAAGCCATTTCTGAATAATTCGTCTGAACTGATCAGAGCTTGATTGCTTCAATTTCTTATGTGTGTGTGTGTGGTGTATTTATAGCTCTTGCAGGTTGCAACCACTCACTGTGTTGGTTCATGCCTGTCACCTAACAACGCTAACGATGAGACATGCTGCTGCCACGTAATCTTTTCCTACCACATGTCTCATTCTCAGTGGTGCACCGAAGCTTTTCTCTATTGTTTACGGTCATCCATCTCTTGTAAGGTCCCAAAACAGGAATGGAGTATCTAAGTAGCATTCTTGTGTAAGAAAAGACTTGTATTTTGGAAACAAACAAATATGGAGAAGTTGATCAAGTAAAATATATTAATATTCATTTCATTAATTGTTTTTGATGTAAATTGAAAATAACTGCTCTTTTAATATATTTGACAGTGGTGGGGCTATGGATACTATTTAATGGTGAACTCACCTAATTTTTTTTATAAATATTTCTACTCATGTTAATTGGAAAAATAACAATTAATCCAAATTCCAAAGTAAAATCATCAATAAAGTTTTTTTTTTTTTTTTTTTTTTTTGTTTTTTGTTTTTTTTTTTGTTTTTTTTTTTTTTTTGTTTTAGATAATTTAGCTTGTAACATATTTTAATTACACACTTATTTATATTTAATTATATTAAGGATAAATAAATATAAATCAACCTCGTTTAAGAAAGGACATTCAATTAAGCCTCTAAAAAAATGAAAATAAAAGATTAATTAGTGAAATTGTTAAATAATTGTGTTGTTTTTAGAGAATTTAATGTTTCAACTTTCAACCATAAAAGTACATCGCCTCTTAGTAGACCTAACAATACACCTCCCTTCCACATAAGTGGTGAGGGGTTTAAATCCCACCATACACATTTTATAAGCATGTGTGAGGAGTTTTCTTCCAAGGTTGTGAGAGTAGTCATCTCCCGTTATAGGAGTAGATATTTGGCCCACACATATGTTGTTTGATCTCGGCAGGTCCTGACAGTCTACTGTAATAGTTCTAGTAATACTGTAATACTGTAAAAAAAATTAAAAAAAATTAAAAAAAAAAAAGTCTGTTTATGCACATATATACAACTGATTTGAGATATATATATATATATATATATATATATATATATATGCTTTATTTTTTCTTTTAAAAAAATAAAATAATAAACGCTTGATTTTCCAAATTTATGCAAAACCAATGGATTCGAGGACAAAATCAATCGTCCATGGAACAATTTCACCAAGTCACCCATACGATAGTCTAATAAACCAGTTATGTGGTAAGATTAGATGAGAGAAAATAATTTTGAAAAAGTTGTCACATGACTGTATTTAATTAGACAGTCTATTATGTACCATGTGTAACTTTTTCTCGAATTAGACAATTTGCTCTCCAAAATTGGCATCCACTAATTTCTGAGTTATAATTGGATGAGTGAATTAAATTTGAAAAATATTGCATTGATATAAAATCATTGTCAGAGTCACTTAATTGGCAATTTGGCATATACTCTAAAGAGAAAATAATGATAGAGAAAACTTCATAGAAAGTTTTGAATAGGTTAAAGATGGTTTTTGTAATATAAAATATTTATTTTCTGTACAATTTCGATTTCGATTTAAGCTCATTAATTAAGAACATTTCACTCCCACCAACACCAACACATGTGATCGAAGAGTACATATCCCCTTTTAATTTAAGTGATGTGCAAATCCTAGGATTTGAGTTTTATAATGCGTATTTTTATAATATTGTAAGAGTAGATACTCAGACCGTACATAACGGCAGACCCTTGAAAACACATGTGAAAGCATCAGAGGAGTCCACAAAGGTTGGTGTGATTCTTGCTCTTGGAGTTTATACACTCAAATCATAATTAATTGCTCTTTGAGTTTCTATCATTGACCATATTCTCTCAATTTCATTATAACAAAAGACAAAAAGACCGGACCTAAATGAGTCTATTAAATGTAGTAACAAAAGTGTTGGGAGTCCTCACTTAATAAGAAAGTCTTTTAAGAGCAGTCAAATATTTATTTATTATATATATATATAAATATATATTTTATTACATCAACAATTACCGGAACCAGGGGATGGGGCTCTACAAGCACAGCATGGACACGCAACTCCTATAAGGAGAGAGGCACCCACACGAAGCTGTATTATTATAGGGTATTATAACCATTTCCAACGACATATCAAGTCAAACTATTGGAAATGACAAAATGTTGACTGTGAATGTGAAAATGTTTGGAACGATTAACAATGACTGATGAGCGGGTGAAAAATGTTTTCTTTTTTATTTACTTAATAAAAGTATTTATTAATTTAATTTCATATTTTTAAATATGATTCATCTAGTTATAAAATTTTAATATTTTTAAATATCATATTAAAAAAATATGTTATCTATGAGGGCAAATGTAGTAAAATCATGTATTGGAGTGACCGAGTGAGTCCTTCCAATTGTAACAAAAAGACCGGACCTCAAAGGGAGTCTATTAAATGTAGTAAAATCGTGTGTTGGAGTCCGTCACTTAATAAGAAAGTCTTTTAAGGGCGCCAAACATTTTTTGTTAAAAAAAAAAAAAAAAAAAAAAAAAACCGCCAAATATTTATTTATTTTGGGACAGTTGGTGATGACCTGATGAGTGGGTGGAAAATGTTTCTTTTTATTTTCTTAATAAAAGTATTTCTTAAAATAATTTCATATTTTAAAAATATGTTATCTATATATAAGAGCAAATCGTACTAAACCAAACTTTTCCATGAGATTTGCATTCTTATTCCTAAAAACAATTTTATCTAAAATTGACACCCACTACTTATTGTTACTTATTAGTCAAACTATGTCAAATTTTATGTGAATATGATAAAAAATGGGTCCTAAAATTCATCGTTGAGTTTACGCTTTTAAGTTTAGTCGATACTATTATGATAACAGAACAACTCTGAATTTGACGGTTTTGAATTCAAAACCTATGAACTCGACCATTGTAATTTCAAAGTAAAATAATTTCTAAAAACCAATTCACATTTTTGGATCTAGTGGTTAGTAATATTTTTTATGGGCTAAAGTGTAAACTTTTGTAAGGTTTAGATAGAACAGAAAGAGAAGTGTGTTGCAAAATTTAATTTAGAAATTTTGTTGAAATCTTTTTGTCGAGAAAAAATGTGAGAAGCAGAACAAAAAAAAATTGTGATATGGGAGTGTAGCGGGGCACGTGACAAAATCAATCAGGTGTAACATAATGGCGTTACATCAAGACATGATTGTATTAATTTCTATTTTTGAGACATCAAGACATCAAGACATGCTACTCAGATTCCATACCTATTTTGAGACCTTACAACCTTAAATCTACCATCAACTTTTACATAGTTGAAATTAATTTCTTGATATAAACATTATATATATAGTTATATACTACCCCATATTGGTAACAATGTGTCATGTGTGAGGTGGAACAAGATGAGCAGTTTCATATTCATATTGTAGTTCAAGCTGTTAGCAATCCATGACAGGTTTCAAATATGGCAATCCGAGGGAGCTGAAACAAGTTTGCCAATCCATTTGCCAGAAACTCAATGCAAGATGTCAAACCGAAGTACTTGTTCTTCAACATCAACTGTAATGCGAAGAATAATAAAGACCGAAAAATAGAATTATATCAATCCAACGTTCTAGATTCATTCAAGAATAGCAGTTATAGGGACCAACCTGAGGCTGATGATGGAGATAAGACCATTGTTAAACACACTCTCGAGATTCTTAACGATGAATTTTGAACAATTTGGAGAGACAGTTTCGTAGTAAATTGAGAGATTAACATTTTGAGGATCAGGAGCAGATGAAACCTTGTTGCCATTGAAGTTCGAATAAGAAGCGGCAGCAGCAACATATGAAGAAGATATGAACAAGAAAAAGTAAAAGAAAAAGAAAAGGAGCCAGGTGATTGAAATTCTGAAGACTGATTCACATGAAGCCATTTTTTAGAGCAATCTAGACGGTGTTTGTGTGTGTGTGAATATATACATACAGCTAGACAGGGCCGTCTCTAGATATTTTGGGACCCGAACGATTTTATGACATTAACAAAATTCGGGGTCTTATATAAAATTATTATCATTAACATAAAATAATATTAATAATAATTTGAGTCAAAATCAACATGTAGAAATTAACTGAAAACAAAAATCATACTTTCGATAAGTTCGATTCTTCAAACGGCAACAACTTTAAGAAGAAAACAGAGAGGCAGAGAGAAGAAAAGAGAGAGCAAAGTGAATGTTTTGAATTTTGATTCGTAATTCGTTTAGCAGGTGTAATATGTGTATATATATATATATATATATATAATAGTGCAATGATGTCATGGTCTCAGAATCATATTGGGCATTTAAAGTTTATTTTATTAATTGAGGCCCCAAAGATCATTAACAAATATTGAGCCACATTGATGTCATAGTCTCAAAATCATATTGGGTCTTTAAAGTTTTTTTTATTAATTAAGGCCCCAAAGATCATTAACAAATATCGGATCATGAGGCCCCAAAGAAGAAGAAGAAAATTACATCAGTTGGGGCCCTAGCATTTTACTGGGTTGGCTACCCTTATGAGCCGGCCCTGCAGCTGGATTGCTCTTTTGAATGTTGTAATGTCACTACATTGCCCTTTTTCTTGGCTTATAATTCTTCACATAGTGACCGACAGTAACAACCAATTAGAATCTACCAAATTATTCTCTAGTCAGTTAAACTTCAATCTAGAGGGGTACTCTGGTACTTTCATAGAATATATCCATTTTTTTTATTTTTTTTTAATATTATTTATCCACTTATCTATATTAAGTATTTTTTTAAAACCTTTTATTATTGTTAGGATTCGAACCGTTAACTTAAGAGTCATTTGTTCAAATCTTAAATCATATCCTAATAAATTAGAAAATCCAAAAAGACACCACCAATATATACTAGAAAGTTCAATCTTTTTGTCGTCTTATTATCACTAATCGTCAAAGATTAACGTCCCCAAAATTGCAGAGCGTTACAAACGTAGACAACTCGCCACAACTAGAGGGGTACTCTGGTACTTTCATAGAACATAAGGCATCAAAACGCGAGTACGGATTGTAAAATACCCGAGCGAGTGAGAGATGTTGAGATTTTGAAGATCTTAAAATGACTTGAAATGTGAATGGGATAGGTTTTTGTGAAGATTCCACAATGCTTTTTGGATAAGAACCACGAGGCCGCCACACGCCTGCCCAGGTGGTCAGATTGAGAACGTACATGTGTAAGTAATCTAACGGTCCAGAATGGAGCCCATCCACTCTGGAACTCTTTTAATAGTCTCTCTTCATGTTACTAGGTTATATAAACAGAGCTCCTCCTCCTCTGCTTCTTCGATCTCCATTTCTCTGCTTTCTCAAAAACAAAAACAAAAAAAGAAAAAAAAAATGTTTTCGAAAACAGTTTCTGCTTCTGCTTCTTCTCTTACAACAAAAGGAGGGGACACATTCAAAAGCGCTCATGATGGGTCTTCATTTTCAAAGCTGAAATCTTTATCTTTCTCGCAGAAAACGAGAAGCTTTAAGGTCTCTGCAACTAGCATCGAAGCCAATAATTTTGCACTCACTGGTGTGGTTTTTCAGCCATTTGAGGAGCTCAAGAAGGATTATCTCGCAGTACCCATCACTCCTCACGTCTCCATAGCTCGACAGACCTACTCTGATGAGTGTGAGGCCGCCATTAACGAGCAGATCAAGTGGGTGGTTCGCTTTCGATATCTGTTCATACCCTTTTGAAAATTCTCTGTTTTTCTTTTAATTGAATCGTTTTTTGTGTTGTAGTGTGGAGTACAATGCGTCTTATGTGTACCACGCCTTGTTTGCATATTTCGATCGAGACAATGTTGCTCTCAAGGGACTTGCCAAGTAAATTAAACACACACAAAACCCCCCCAATATCTTCATTTGTATTTTCACTGATTTTAATTGGATAAATTTGATTGAATAATATGTTTTTTTAATCAGATTTTTCAAGGAGTCGAGTGAAGAAGAAAGAGGACATGCTGAAAAATTGATGGAATATCAGGTGCTTCCTTTTTACTTGTTAAAATAAGATAACAATCTTCTTTATCTGTATTTTATAATTAGATTGACAAAATGGACACATAGATTTCTAAAAACTAAAATCTCTCATCAAATTTTGTTTGAATTAGAACATACGTGGAGGAAAAGTGAAACTACACTCCATTCTGATGCCCCCTTCGGATTTTGAACATGTCGAGAAAGGAGATGCATTGTATGGTGAGTGAGTCTGTCTGCTTCCATATATGTTTGTTCTATTTGTACATTGATTGATTGTCAAGTAATCTTTTTCCAATATTGTTGCTTCTGATCACAATCTAATGCATTTGTTTAATGTTCATGTCTGCAATATTGCCTTTGAAGTAATTCGTTTGTTCTTTTTTTCCGGGCCAAAATCAGATGTTTCTGTTCTGAAAGTGATTATTACATAGTACATACCACATATTTTGTTGATTTGAACTTGTTGGGTTTGTTGATTCAGCTATGGAGTTAACTTTGTCTCTAGAGAAGTTGGTAAATGAGAAGCTACTCAACTTGCACAGTGTAATACATCTTTTTGTCCTCTTTTAGTTTCTTTTAAGTTTAAATCTTATAAATTTTAGTGTATTTGAGAGCCTGCAACAGAACTAAATTGTTATTTGGTGGCTTTAGAATTCAGAATTGTCCTTCTGATGAGATATATTTTCTGCTCTTGATGATGAATAATAGGTAGCTGATCGACACAATGATCCCCAAATGGCACATTTTATCGAGAGTGAATTTTTAACCGAGCAGGTTAGCTTATATTACGTTTTCATAAATTATATCATTAGTGTACTTTAAATGTATTTAATTGATGATCTTTCATTTAAGTCAATGAAAACTTGTTTAATTAAATGTTTAATGGTTGTCTATTATATTTGTTTCAGCTAATTAACTATTTGTTCTGTTCCTTTCAAAAAAAAAAAAAAAAAAAACCACTATTTGTTCTGTTCACAAACAAACAAATAAATAAAAAATTAACAGATGAAAGCATCAAACAAACAACTGGTCCAAAGAAAACATATTTTCTACATCATTTGAAAGATATTTTTGTGTTTGAGGGTGACTGATTGTCTGACTCGTTTTCTTTAACAGGTTGAATCCATTAAAAAGATATCGGAATATGTTGCTCAATTGAGGAGGGTTGGAAAAGGCCATGGTATGAATCAAAATTCATAGTTGAACTATATATATATATTTACCGTATTTTCGTTCACTCAGCTGCTCGTATTCCATTCAATACTATAAAGTCTTTGTAGCCAAATAACCAATGCATCTAGCCACCTACTTCAATGTTTCAATATGTTCTTGGGTTTAATTTGAAGTTATTTGTTGGGTTTTGTAGGCGAGTGGCACTTCGACCAAATGCTCCTCCACGAGGGCGATGCAGCATAATGAAGAATCCCAGTCACAGTGCTGGTTTTGTTTGTGGTATTTGGTCTACCGTTTGATGCTGAAATAATGGAGCAATTCTACCTTATGAGATTGTATATATATAGTTGAGAATAATAAGAACTGTAAGGACTCCAAGTCTTTGTAAAGACTCAGAAGCAGTGCAAACAATATGATAATTTTCCTATTGAGTATGTTAATAATATAATTATAATATTTATATCATAAGTTATAACATGTCATTACATTTATATTAAAAATATTACATACTATATCATTATGAACATACATAATAAATTATAGGGGTAATTGCACAAACGTCCCCAGAGGTTTGATAAAATTACACGAATATGGCAGTTTTAATTTGGATATATACACACAAACTTCCCTTGACTTTTGTAAAATGTTGAAGAGACATCCCCTACCGTTAACTTTATATTGTTAACTCCTAACAGCTGAGGGCAATATTGTCCTTTTCACTAGATTAAATTTTTAAAAGATATAATTTATTATTTTAAATTTTTTAAAAAAGAAAAATAAGTAAATATGGAGATTTCTCAATTTATTTTCATTTTTTAAAATAACTAAAAATTATAATTTTTTTTTTTAAAATCAAATAATTAATAAATTAATTAAAATCTTCATCTACTTTGTCTAGGAAAAAAGGAAAAAAAAATAAAACGTGACCTTCTCCAAATCATCAAACATAACCCAACCCTTCATCAATCCATAAAACAAAGAAAATAAAAAAGATTCATCTTCATCAATCGACCAAAAAAAAAAAATCATCTTCATCAATCCACAAAACAAAAACAAAAATAATAATAAAAAAAATCAATTTCATCTTCTTCAACTTCCACACCATATCTTCTTCATCAATTCCACAAAAACTAATTTTCATTTCTCCATCTTTTTTCATTCACAACTAAATCCAACACAATACAAACACTATAATCATCATCCAACCTCATCTTCATCAGATCCACCAAAATAAGAAAAAAAAAAAAAATTATACGGCTTCATCAAGAACAGTCTAGTAAGAGATGGAGTTCTTCACGGGTTCCATTCATGGTTTCCGGCGAACAGATCAGTGGCATTGATGGCTGGGCTCTGTTGTATATATATGTATATATGTACAGATTTTTTATATATGTATATATGTATATATTTGTATATGTATACAAATATATTTTTTAGAAAGACAGTATATATATATATATATACAGATTTTTTATTATCAGTTTGTCCTGACAATAAATATATCAGGACGAAGAATATGGACCACTAGATTTACATACTTTGATTCAAAGTGTATGCACTTGTCAAAACTTATCCATAATCTGTGGTCCACATTCTTCATCCTGATATATTTATTCTCAGGACAAACTAACAATAGAAAGACTGTATATATGTATATATATATACAAAAATTCTATTATCAGTTCGAACTGACAAAAGTTATATCAGTTCCTTGCATGTGGGTTACTGGATTTAAATACTTTGACTTGGCTGTATGCACTTGTCAGTCAAAGTATTTAAATTCAGTGGTCCACATACAAGGAACTAATATAACTTTTGTCAGTTCGAACTGATAATAGAAAGACTATATATATATATATATATATATATATATATATATATATATATATATATATATTAAAGGTTTATGATAATCATGGGTTATCGGGTAGTAAAATAATAAAGTACCATGGTATTGTGTTGCCGTATGATCCATGAGTAACTGATAGTGGCCATCACACACAATAGCCGGTGACGACAGTGAATGCAGCATGTCTGAAAAAAAAATACATAAACAAAAAATATAAATATAATAAATATTTCATTTAAGAATTAACAAAAATTTGTGAAGTATATCTTACAAGGATAATGACTCCAACTACAAAGCTCAGCATTACTCATCTAACCAATCCAGTTACTGCACCTCTCATTTCTATGAAGAAAATATGTCTAGAAAAATCTTACTCTCATAAAAGATCTCATAAACGTGATGATAAGCAATGCAAATATGGGAGAACGTTAAAAAATCAATTGACATCAACTAAAGTTTTGGTAACTCCTGAACGTTAAAAATCTAGAAAACATTTCCATAAAATCAGCTAGCTCTTCCAACAAGTTACTGTTTGTGTTGCAGAATCTGTAAGCTTGTGTTCCCAACATGTATAACTTAAAGTTTCAATCTTACTCTCATAAAAGATCTCATCAATGTGATGATAAGTAATGCAAATATAGGAGAACATTAAAAAATCAACTGACATCAACTAGAGTTTTGGTAACTCCGCATAACTTAAAGTTTCAAACTTTCCCTTTTCGCATAGGTTGTCCATAAGATTAGGAATAATCTCCGGTGGAGCCTTATAAGATAAAGAGTAAGCTAAGGAATATAAATAGATAAGAATGGGGGTGGATGAATGAGAGAATTGATGAAAACTCACCACGGAACTACTGTTTGCAACAATTATGCCCTCCGAACGATATCCCTTAACCAAAACGTAATAACTGACATGAGACATACATAATTATTTCTATGCCCCTAACACTATCCTAAATAAATTATTGTTTGTTGCAAAATATTTGGGTGTTACAAATCCGAAAACAAACTTCTCAAGATCATAATTCATAATCTCCTAAAATAAGAAAATTGGATTTATATTAAAAAAAAAAAAAAAGTTTTCAAGTTTGATCAATGAATAATAACTGAACGCTTTGGTTAAAGGTGAAGATTAATGTGAAGAAACTTGATTATTGTACATGTAATTATCACGTGAGGGTTTTGATGAGTCTGGTTGGATTTGTATCAACCATGGCATAAGATCTAATGTAATATCCGTTGAAACCCTTAATCTTCATTAAACGAATTCCAACAATAGAGAAACATATCTAATTCCATGACTGATCAATGATGAAAAATAAAAGAACGTCTTCGGAAAACATATCTAATTCAATGTTTGTAATGGTGATTGTTAAAGGAATATGTCTTAGCAAAAGGTTGGAATTCAAGTGAGGGTATTTTTTGCATCCACCTGCATCCACGAAGATGGAATTGTGCAGTATTATCCACCTATATACTCCAATCCTCTTCTATCATCTTGTTTGTAATATCCAAGTACCCCTGCCAAATGTCGAAGTAACAATGACCACTTAAAACCCAATAGCAAAAGTTCAAAAGTCAAAATGAAAATGTTCTAATTTGATAGGTCAAAGGAGATTGAAATTAAAGAATGTTAAAATTTTTGAAATAACTTGACAACAAAAATTTTAAGAATTACCAAATTTCATTTGGATCGATCTAAATAACTATGCCAAATCCCCTACGTCAATGTGACGATCTACTGTGCACTAGGTGCGCCCAGCCACAGAAAAATTGTCACATCAACAATATTAAATTAAAAAAAAAAACCTCTTTGGGACAAAAGAGAGTGAGAGAACAGGAAAGATAATGTGTGAAAACCAAGACAAATAACCAACACATGAATAATTTTTACTTTAAAAAATAATAATAAAAGCACTCATTAGGAAAGAGAATGTGTGAAAACCTAAACAAATAATTGACACATTGTCGATGCACCAATCAGCGGATGCAAAAAGTTTTTGATGTTATAGACTATTCACTATTATGAATTGATACCAAATTAACGGGTAAATGCTTTGTTGACACATGACGAGATTAATCATACATGTGCAGTTTGAATATCTATTTCCACAAAAGAGAGATATATATTCTCCCACAACACCACAAATAAAATTCTACATACATACATATAAAATTTTACAAGGGAACCTGAACTAAGAGGGGATGTGCGGTTCACTTTTTGATCACATTTTCTTAATTAATGAGCTTAAATTGAAATCAAAATTGTTTCATTCAGGAATTTGTCATCTACTCCACTGGTTTTGCATAAATCTGGAAAATCAAACATTTATTGAATTATGACTGTCACAATTGAAAAAATTTATTAAAATTCCTTTCTACAACAATTAATGACATGAATATTAATATATCTATTTCATTTTATATTTTACTTGGACTCAAATCAGCTGTCAAATTTTGGTGTCCTAATTTGTGTCTAACCAACCAAATTGGGACATGTGTGCACATTTATGGATTTTTTTTTCAACTTCTTCTATAAATGTGTCATAAATGTGCACATATGTCCCAATTTGGTTGGTTAGACACAAATTAGGACACCAAAATTTGACAACTGATTTGAGTCCATTTTACTTTATCAACTTCTACCATATTTGTTTGTGTCCAGAATAGATGCTTTTCTTACACAAGAATGCTACTCAGAGACTCAATTCCTGTTTTGGGACCTTAAAAGAGACGGATGACCGTAAACAATAGAGAAAATCTTTGGTACACCCGACTACTGAGAATGAGATTATGTGGCAGCAGCATGGCTCATCGTAAGCGTTGTTAGGTGACAAGCATGAACCAACACAGTGATTGGTTGCAACCTGCAAGAGTTATAAATACACCACACACACACATAAGAAAATCTAGAATATATTATTTAAAGGTGTCTCCGTAACTGGCCATGCATACATTTAATTCACCAATCCAATTACGCAAATATGACTCAAACTATAGTGGATGCCAATTTTGAATGGTAGGTGTTTAATTCGAGAAACACTTACATGGGATGTAATATGTTTGTCTAATTAAAAACAATTATGTGATAACTTTTTTCTCTTGTATAATGACATATAATCTTAGCACATGACGGGTTTTAATTAGATGGTCACATTGGTGAAACGGTGAAATTGTTCCATTTACGAATTTGTCGTTTAATCCATTGGTTTTACATAAATCTTGAAAATCAAGCATTTATTGAATCATGACTGTTACAATTGGAAAAAAATTTATTAAAAACCCTTTCTATAACAGGAAATATTCGCATTAATTGTATTTAAAATAACACTTCTTATAATTTGACCGATTTTATATTGTTCAAGTGAAAAAAATAATAATAATAATAATAAAATAGGAGTTTCTTTATTTTTTTTGTGCGGCAGACTGGATCGGTAGATGTGTTCTTCAAAGTTGATGAGGACAAAATAGATTTGCAGGCCTTAACAGGGCTGCCTTTATATGCATTGAACACATATTGTATATATATGATCTGTGTAATTCTGCATATCAAAATAATAATAATAATAATAATGGGGCTTATAATTGGGCTGCATATTGTTCAGTGAGTGAGGAGACACCAAGAAATCGGGCTGCATAGTTTTGGACTGTCGGCCCAATAACTAAGAAATCGGGCCCGATAAAAAGACACCAAGATATTATCTACACACCAATTACAAATCTTAGTAAAAAAAAAAGGGAAACTTACACTACCATCCCTACATTTAGGTGAAATTGGATCAATAGACAGTAAAAAAGGGGAAAATTACACTAACATCTTCTACACTTAGGTGAAATCATATCAATAGACAGAAGGTCATTTTATTGCATAAACCTCCCTTGGATTTCGTTGACCAAACTTTGACCACATTCAGGACTAGCTGTTGACCAGCCTTGACCCCTGAAAAGTCACATTTACCATTTGTCTTCAATCATAAAAGTCATATTTATCCATACCCTATAATAAATGAATGTAAATTTATAATATTTCAATATTATTTTTATGAAAAAAATAATAATAATAAAGTTTAGCTTGGAACATTTCCTATACATGAATACATGATACACATGAGTCACCGAAAGTGAACTTGTTTGGGTTTATGTTATGATATTGTTGTAGTAAGGCAAATCTTTGTAGGACCCTGGAAAGAATTCTTTAGTCAGCCTTATGATCTTATCTATCAAATATTAATAATGGGATTATTTCAGCCTTACGGTCAACATCAAAACAAATTAAAAATGTCAAAATAATGGTAAATTTATAAAACATATCAAATGGTAATATATTAATAATAAATAGAATAATATTGGAAACACAATAAAAATTATTTTCTAAATATAATAAATTTACTCTTAATTTCTGGTAATAAATAAATATTTTTAAAATTAATACAAAAATAACTTTGTCCATGTCAACCTTGTAGAGTAAAAAGATTACATGCATCTCTATAAAACGGGTCGGTCCAACTTGTGTCCACACGATTGGGCATCCTTTTGGGCTTAGCCTTGCCTGAAATTATAAGCCCAAAAACCCCACTAGTCATTAAATTCCCATTTTACTCTTGGCCTCTCCTGCCTTAATAAATTTACCCGGACAAACCGTGTCCCTAAACCTTTGTTGAATAGGAAATCTTTTTTTTTTTTTTTTTAATATGTTGAATAGGAAAACCTAATCCTTGGTAAAATAGGATTAGTATGATATAAATAGGTTAATCGAGTGGCCAAGCTAAGAAGAATCAAATCTTATTTTAAAAGTTTTTGAATTATTGGCTCTAGGATCATGGGATATCGTCGTTCTACTTCAAATCTTGCTTTCTTTACTTTCGTATGTTTTTTGCTCGTTGTATGCTCCTCGCAATCTCATCCTACTCCAGCATGTGATAGAGTCGAAGTCCTCGGCCACTCGAGATTGAAACTTGGGAGTTACGTTAGTTCATTTAGGGTCATTGCAGCCACGTTACATGGTCAAATTCGGGTTTGCATTCATGGGTAAGTGAAAAAACATCTTTCTCTCTAACACACACTGAAACACAATTCATATAGCTTTCATTCCATATATATATATAAACATATACATGCGTGTGTTTGTTTGCAGGAATGCTTCACTTGGATTGTGCCAGTGTGAAAAGGATGAGTGGAAAGCTGGTGTTGAAAAGGGAAATATTTGGAGTTCTGTTATGTCACCTTTTGAGGACAAATATGTTGATGTCAAGTGCGTCAGCAAAACATGTGGTCCTGTTTCTGTTGAAGTCGAAGAACGTATGTATAAATAATGGCATCATCGATCTCCCTCTTCAATCTTCATTAATTATGTGTTACTGTGTTTGTGAGAATTGTGTATTTTTCTGACTATTTGTTATGTTGTATGTGCAGATGTTCAGAGATGGCGCCTCTTCTTTCTAGCATCTGGATTTCTTTTATTTGTGTTGGCACCAATTGTCAGCAAAAGGGTCCCTTTTTACTACAGCTTTTCTGCGCTTATGGGAGTTCTTTTTGTCATTGTATTTCTTATTTTCCAGGTTAAATTTAATTCCATCCCTCATTGCTTTACTGATCTAGCTATAGCTCGGATAATGTGAATTTGTATCTTTCTTCTTCTTATTAATTAGCTTTGCATCGTGTGTGATAATATTTTGATATGCAGGGAATGAAATTGTTGGGAGCAACTAGAAGGAATAATGTTTTTCATAATCTTATACATGCATCACTGGTGAGTGTTTTTCTAGTAAGTTGGTTTATGTTGTTAATGAAATATATTGATCTTAATTACTATCGGTTTCTATTTCAGTTTGGTGCAGCATACATTCTTTTTGGCAAGTTTTCAATGCTGGTGGACTCGTTCGATTTTGGGCTAAATAAAGAGATGAACTTATCGGTAAGCACTAAGCAGTTTGCTTATATATTACCCTATTATTCCACGATTTAACTATGACTTTATTTGGTTGGTGTTGCTGCAGGCCTATATACTTTTACTTGTGGGAATTATCCTTGTAGGAGGAGCTTTTCTAGGGATTTGTATCGCGAGAATGTTTATAATTTCAAAGGATGGTACGGTTGATGATGGCTTAGCTCAATTCGTCAAATGGTCAATTCGCATCATTGCAACTGCCTCAATTTACATGGTATGTGCTTTTGCGTTTAATTTAATCATGTATATCGGTCTTAATATTAACGAGTAATAAATTAATTTTGCCCTTGTCTTCCCATTCAGGGTACCCTTGACGTTGCTTCCACCGTATACTGTCTTTGTCTTGTCACTTGTCCAAATTGGCTTCAGGATGCCCTTGACGTTGCTTCCACCGTATACTGTCTTTGTGTTGCGGGTGTTAAAAGGCTGCTGCATCAGTTGATACAGAGAACACAAAAGCTTGGTCATGTCCAACCAGGTATTATAATAATATGTTTTACGTGTTAAGAGATCTGATTTTGTTGTGTTCAATATTCTAATCATTGATGGTCATACAACCTTTTGTCCTTTTCTCAGTTTTTGATGATGGGGATGGGAGTCGGCAGATTTACCTCTCAACATTCCACAAGAAAGGGCCACGAAGGAGGTTTACAAAGCAGGAGTGGGAGGATTTCACTGGGGAATCAACCCAGCAAGCTCTCGCACAACATTTTGCATCTCCAGAATTCACTGGTTGGATGATTGAGCACGCTCAACAAATTAAACTCTTTTCACCTGATACTTCAGATACATATTCTACAGATGGGAATCTTGACTCAAACTGAGAGCCAGCTGCACTTAAGTGGTTTAGTTTCATCATGTAACATGAAATTTGAGCCATGTATAAGGTTTCAAGTTTCAAGGGCACGAATGTAAATTGCCAATATCATGTATTAAAAAGATGAAAATTTGTTCTATAATTGGATTGTACTACATAGATATTAACGAGCTTCATTTAGCCATATCTAAATAATTTATTATTAACCTTCCAATGATCACAGCAGAATAGGAGAGTCCAATTCTGATGAACAAAGCAGACTGCCCCCTCAATGCTCATAAGCAATAAGAACAAACCATAAAGACAAGCAATAACATTATCTATTTATTATATATTAAAGTTGGGGTTTTTATTCTGTGTCACATACAAACCTAAAGGCCAATCGTATGGTGGTTTGAGGAATATGTGTCCAAAGGGCTTGGCCTAGCCTTAAATTATGAGCCCAAAAAACCCCACTAGTCGTTAAATTCCCATTTTACTCCTTCCCTTACCCCTTACTAAATTTACCCTAGGACAAACCGTGTCCCTAAACTAAGATGAGGTTTTGTTTTATTTTGTTGAATAGGATTTCCTATTGAACCAAATAAAACCTCCTCTTGGCTTAGGGACAAACTTGAGCAGCAGCTTGGGTTTTTCAAAGCTCTACCCTTCCTCTGTTCCTTCCTCCAGTGACCATGACGACACATGCCAACATCATTCTTGATCTTGTTGCTCTCTAAGCCAGGCTCAATGGTATCATTACCTTTGATGAGTGGGTCTGTGTAGCGTATGTTACGCCCATCATAGGTGTTAAGATATGGATGCCCTTCTGCCCAATCTTTACGGATCTAACTTTGCAAAGCTTAAACTGAAAAAATACATAAAACACACAAATTAAAAGAGAGAACCGTAAAGATCGCTTAAGCTACAATCTGCACAGAAACTGCAAAGAATAGACACAAAAGCTAGAAAACATAAAGAAACGAAGAATACTGAAAACAAGATTCACACACAGCACAATGAAAAGTAATCAGCAGCCATTGTGCCTAATTCAGGAGAAAATATAGAGTAAATTTGAAATGCATACTGTAGACGGTCTTAAACATACCTCGGCCACCTCATCCCTGACAGAATGGAGACAGAAACATCCCTTGGTCATTTATCTATGGGATTGACACAACATCTGTAACAACATGTCAAAATGAACATAATTCTTAGTACCTCAGACCAATAATCCCACCAACACCATGCAAAAATTAGAAAATCCACTGCTACTCTTAATTTTTGCAAAGAAAATACGGAAAAGATACAGAAATACTTTGGTAATGAAGATGATTGGTGCATACCCATGAACCCGGAAGGGTAGGTCTTATCTGCCCTGACCTTCCCATCAACAATAATATGTCGTTGCATCAGAATAGCAATGATTTCATGGTATGTGAGAGCATACCTCAACCTGTTACGCAGGATGAGAATCAAAGGCAAGAATTCCCTGGACGTGAGGTCTAGATGATGGCTGGGGTGCTTGCACAGGAGACAATCATGAAAGTTCAACAGAAGCAGTGTTAAAAAATGATATATTTGAAGAATTAAAAGAAATTCATAAAAAAATAACCAAATATGTAGTAAGGAGAAAACATTTTAAAGTGTCAAACGTACAAATGCACCACCAAGTTTGTCAAGCATCCGGTGCTTCGGGACATTGAGCCTCTTCAAGTGTTTCTTCAATCCTCTAGCCTGCACACACAATAAGAAGATAACATTACAACTTAAAAGTACCAAACAATATATTCTTTCGCGGTAACATTTAAAAAACTGATTATTGATGAAAACAGAGCAGACGCAGAAGTGTGTCATATTGTATAAAAGCAAATAAGGTAAACAGAATTACAGTGCATAAGAAGATAGTTTAAAAAGAATTACAGTGCATAAGAATTAAGAAGATAGTATACCGTTACAAACTCAATTTCCTACATTTCCTATAATCCATATAAAATAACCCAACTTCCAAACTAGCAATGCTACGTGCGGGATGCAAACACACACAGTTCATAAAAAAAAAAAAAAAAAAAAAGAGGCAACAAAACTCCACAGAAATCAGCCAAGTTCCAAACACTGCCAAAAATTAATATTTCTAAACAATCAACATACAATAGCCAGTTACAATCTTCGTTTCTTTGGACAGTCTTATCTAAATATTCAAAAAGCTGTACTACTCGTTGTTGCACGAGTAATACCAATAAAATAATGAAACAAGATAGAACCACAAATATCGTATATGATTCATTAATGATTTATCGTTTCACAACTGTTTACCTAGAATAGTCCAATTAATTAGCATTATTAATAAACAATTTAAGTGCGCGATTTCGCTGCTACAGAGACATTGCATTATAGGTTTGATCAGAACTATAATCAAAAGGCGATGTTGCTATAGAAACTCAAAACACGCAAAAAAACTCATCGAAACAAAATCCAACAAAAACAAAGACAAACGAATTCCTCTCTCGTAGTGAGTCTCTGCAGACAAATAAAGCTTTCAATTCGGTTTTGTTTAACAAAAACAAATGTAAAGCAAGCAAAACGAAGACGGATGTGAACGAGAGAGATAGAGAGAGATGCTGACCATTTTCTCGAGAGTGTAATGCTGTTGCAGCTTGTTCTCTGGCTCTGTGAGACTAAACCCTATTTTGTATATATATATATGTAGGGATAATTGCACTGACATACCCTAAGGTTACATATAATTGTAGTCAGATTGTTGAAATCGTTTTTCTATGTTGGCACGGCAGTCGGTACTCGGTAGCGGGCAGTCGGTAGCGGACAGGGGGTGTTTCTGTGTAATATGGATCGTTTTCAATCTAGGTGCAGTTAAGCCAAACCTCAGGGTTGCGTATGCAATTCTCCCATATATAACCACTGAGGGCACTTTAGGGTTTTTATTTATTTTTTATCGCCGAATCGGGTAGGGTTGTTATGGGCCGAACCGGGTCAGTTGCACTAAACTATGCTGTCAATACACTTTCTTAAAAGCCCAATATGATTTTTTTTTGTTGCTTAATAATGATTTATTTCTTTGAGAAATACATTTTCTATTAAGTTTTTTGTTGATGAAAATAAATAAAAACACTTTATTGTGACGTGGAATTTGTCAACTTATCAAAATTTAATCTAAATTTGTAAAATAATGGGTAAGATATTTTATAATAGCATATTTATTTCTTTGAGAAATACATTTTCTATTAAGTTTTTTGTTGATGAAAATAAATAAAAACCACTTTATTGTGACGTGGACTTTGTCAATCTTATCAAAATTTAATCTAAATTTGTAAAATAATGGGTAAGATCTTTTATAATAGTATACTAGATGTTGAATTCAAATTCCATTCATAACAGATTGAAGATGGATGGTGGTCAAATTTCAAGTACATAAACTCATTAAAATGATAGATTTGATCTGAATTTATCGAAAATTATTTATATATAAAATTTAAAAAAAAATTACTAGAGTTACAAGGGTTTTGATATGGGAAGTAAGTACTCGTGTGTCAAATTACAAATACTTATTTAGTTATTTTCCTTTTCATTGCCAATATCATGCATTAATAAAAAAGATGAAAATTTTGTTTATATATATTATTCTATAATTGGATTGTAATACATAGATTAACAAGCTTCATTTAGCCATATCTAGATAATTTATTAATCTTCCAATGATCACAACATAATAGGATTCAAGAAGGAGAAGTTGTCTATTTATTACGATTGGGGTTTTTAATTCTGTGTCACATACAAATCTAAAGGCCATATTACAGTTGTAATCGAAGAATCTCATGTCAAAATCAAGTTTGATCCTCTTCAAAATAACACTGAACAATCAATCAATATAACAAAGTCGAATAGTAAAAGGAAGACAGAAGAGTTATAAGAAACTTACAACAAAGTAAAGCAAGAACTAATGGGTAGAGCATGTGTGTGTGTGGTGTTATTACCATAGTATAAGTGCTTCGGTATAAGTGCTTATACCGAAGTAGATATAATCGAAGTATATATAAGTGCTTCGGTAGAACTTATTACCATATATCCCTCAATGGTACAGGCCGTACATCATATGCTTCAATTAAATGAGTTAGTTTATGATAATTAGGGGTTATCGACTAGTAAAATAATAAATTACCATAGTATGGTGTTGCCGTATGATCTATGAGTAACGGATAGTGTCCACCACGCACAAGAGCCGGTGACGAAAGTGAATGCAGCAGCTCTGGAAAAATGAGATCCTTTCTATGGAAATTTTATAATAGTCAAATACAAGGATACTCACTATTAATGAGATCCTTTCTATGTCTCTAAAAAGGCTGAGAATAGTTTTGGATCTCATGAGTTTCACTCATTGCATAAAAAAAAATTTAAACATTAATGACCATTTGCAGCAACCTAAAGAATCCAACCAAATAAAATATTTAAATACCCTATACACGAGATGAGATGAGGTGAACAACTCCAACCGGGCATGAACATATATAATAAAAATATTTGTTACGGCTGAGAGTTCGTGCCAACAGAAAGGTGACACATCCGTATGCAAAGAGAAAAAGACACCATATCATTGCAATAGAGGAAGATGTTAGGAGTATAAGATCAACTGATCAGCAAAAGCAAGATAAAGTGATGCAAATCTTAGGCATACATTTATTCAGCTCTTATTAATCGAAGCAGATGCAGGTGCTCCGGCAGAATTTATACTTTTATGCAGGATACCATAGAGGGATATATGGTAATAAATTTACTCGGCTTCCTATATGGTAATAAATTTACTCAACTTCAGCTCATTTTTTGTTTTTATCTATATGGAAATTTTATAATAGTCAAATACAAGGATACTCACTATTAATGAGATCCTTTCTATGTCTCTAAAAAGGCTGAGAATAGTTTTGGATCTCATGAGTTTCACTCATTGCATAAAAAAAATTTAAACATTAATGACCGTTTGAAGCAACCTAAAGAATCCAACCAAATAAAATATTTAAATACCCTATACACGAGATGAGATGAGGTGAACAACTCCAACCGGGCATGAACATATATAATAAAAATATTTGTTACGGCTGAGAGTTCGTGCCAACAGAAAGGTGACACATCCGTATGCAAAGAGAAAAAGACACCATATCATTGCAATAGAGGAAGATGTTAGGAGTATAAGATCAACTGATCAGCAAAAGCAAGATAAAGTGATGCAAATCTTAGGCACACATTTATTCCGCTCTTATTAATCGAAGCAGATGCAGGTGCTCCGGCAGAATTTATACTTCTATGTAGGGTACCATAGAGGGATGATGGTAATAAATTTACTCAGCTTCAGCTCATTTTTTGTTTTTATCTATTGACCTTCAATACATTACTTAAATGTATTTTGGGTATTTATACCATTTTTTTTTTTTTTTTTTAAAGAAGTTGGAAAAGTTTATATTGGATTTTTATTTCAAATTGATCTACATTGTCATTAAAATCTTTTATATTGTTTATTACAATATTTTACATGCATGACCCATGAACAATGCATACATACACCTAGTATATTTTAAATTCATGACAAAAACAATAGAGCCTTAGCTGATCTCCGAAGTTAGGTTAGGAATCTGTTAGAATTAGTGAGATGCAGTTACGATTTCCATAATTCAAGGAAATATTTGTCAGAGCAAGAAGAACATTGAGAGTAAAATGTTAACACTTAGTTTGCTAGTAGTTCTTTTAATATGTCTCTTAAGAATGCGGTTCTATTTCCGTAGCTCTATAAATAATTATTGATGACGTGTTGATGTGGTAGGACACATGATAAGTTCAAAATAAGAACTTACACTATTGTGATGCATGACTTGCTCTATATAAAATATTCTATATTTTAAATACTTATAAATTAACAAGCTAATCTGATTATGTCAAAGCACAAACAACACGGATAGAACAAATAATTTTCAACTTATAACTCTTTCCCAGACAAGTAAATCTAGCTAAACAACAAAAAATAATGGTCATATATTTATTCTTAAAATGGATACAAATTGGCACTTTCATGTAAAGCAAACAACAATTTGCAAATAATCATACCTTCTAGTTCAATTATGTCTCAGTGTCTCCGAAATTTACTTGCAACATAAAATAGTGAGTGAGAGTGAACTTGGAGCTCACCCGGGATGTGTATATATATGCGAGAGCGTGTAATATGTAGCTCTTAGTGTGAGTGTGAGCGCAAGTGCAAGTGTGAGTGACAAACGGTTTGATTTATAGACTCTTCAGACTACTTTTAAATTTTATGAAATTTGTTAATTTGTATATTTCGGATTTGATATTTTTTGGAATAAGATTCGGATTTGGATTTGGATTTGGACATTTTTTGATTGGATTTATACATATGTTGGATTGGATTCAATTTTATTTTATTTTTTTCCAGATTTTCGGATTTTAAAAATAATAATAAATTCCATTTAAAGTTATTTGTCGGAAAGACTAAATTTATTCATTGAAAATAACCTAATTAATAAATAAACTATACAAAAATTATTAGTTTTTTATTAAGGGTGTATTCAATCTAGAGTTCGCTGGAGTTTGATAAATTTAAGTGATGGATTTTGATGAATTCCACATATTTCATATATATTTTGTTAGAATTCTCAACAAAGTTTGTTGGACTTTTACACAATTACATGGAGTTGGATGGATTTCTAACGATGGTCTTGAAAAAAAAAAATTTTGATTGTTAATCCTATAATAGTTTGGGACATTAAAATAAATATATATATTTATTGATCACCAACAAGTTTATAAGGGACTTTTATTTATATTAATCAAATTAATGAATTTTTGATATTATAAAAAGAATAATTAACCTTTTAAATTCTAATTATCAAGGCCAATTGTTATATTATATATATATATATATATATATATATATATATATATTAATACATTTCAGTCCTTCATACCAAAAGACTTTGTCTCTTTAAAAAAACAAATTTATATTAATATGAGGCTTTTGTTTATATTAATCACTTTAATGAAAATTTGATATTATAAAAAAATTTGACATTTTTTTAAAATTACTAAACTTTTTTTATTAATTTTAATTATCAAGGCTAATTGTTAGATAATTTTTTTTGTTTTGTTAATTTCAATACCTTATAAAAGTCAAATACATCGAAATCTACAATGATTGGGCAAGATTTGTTATAGACCTTTTTGTTTATAAATTTAATTTTTAAATTCATCCAATTCCATCATTTAATACAAATCAACAAAGTCAATGACTTTTTGAATACGCTTAGATTTATTTGGATTTCTCAAAGGATAAGAGTATTGACTGGTTAGTACCCAATGTACTGACCCCACCAATGAGGTATTGGCACATGACCCATTTTGAAAGAATAAAAAGAGATAAATATAAAAAGTGAAAGAAAAAATGACATATACTAACACCCTATTAGTGGGTCAGTATCTTGGGTACTGACTAGTTAGTACCCAAGCATTATCCTTTCTTAAAAGCCTTAATTGAATACATTTAGATTTATTTGGATTTTAATGGAATCTTTACAAATCTGGATTTATATCCAGACTTTGATAGATTCTTTACGAATCCGAATTGAACACCCATTTAAAATCTTTTATATTCCAACTAATTATAGATTGAATACATCATCCTAATTTTTTAAAAAATAGGATTTGGATTCAGATCTTGTCTGAAGTCAGACTCGGACCAGATTCAAATCCGGATTGAATTTGGAAAATCTACTGATTCGGATATGGATATCTTCGAATCAATGTTGATTTAGAGCATATGTACATGTACGAGGCTTGTGGTTTGGTGATGATTTTATTGCATTTTCTAGTTGTGCAGATGTATTCTTGCCTTGTCTGTATTTCTGTCATAGGGTGGTTGAATTGGTAATGAATTTGTATTATTGACAATTAATATGAAGTCCCATTTGCACCCCATATGTTTTTCTTTTTTACTGGTTAGGTCAGATTTCGTTGATGAAAAATAATGTCCCATTCAAGATTTTCTCGACAACATTTACCCAAAACATAATCATCAGCAGCACACTGCCTCTGTACCCATAAAAAAATTTAACATGAATTTGCATTGTGAATCTAGAAATCAGTTTCTACACTCCAAGCAAACAAGCCAATCTGAACAATGTGACCAGCAATTACTGATTCTAATGACCAATTAGTTGAGCAGCCACGACACGATCCAAGCAAATACTGAAGCTAATTAACCACCACCATGTGCATCAAATGAGTGTATGAACTATGAAGCAATCTTTGATCTTGGAATTTTCAATTTCAGGATTTAGTTCAAGTCTCCTCACCTGCATAGCAAACCGAATTAGTAGAATCTGAATTCTTCGGTAAATTTTCGCTTTTCAATAGTGACTTGCAGGCTTGTGGTAGCTTTGTGCCTCTATAAGCTTTGCAGACATAGCTTGCAAAATTCATGAAATCCTGTATATCCACAGAAACATTAATGAGACTTGAAACTGAAATGGATATGAAAATATATCAACAAATCTATGGACTTTTTTTTTTACCTCTTGTAACGGTTGATTATTCACAACCACCCATGGCACAAATCTATGCGGTGGATTAAGTTGACCGGTTTCTGTTGCGTAGTTTTGTTCCAGCTGCACGTTGTTAGGCAATCGATCTAATTAATTACTAACCGATGGAGAAAATATAGTACTAAAAGAGATCAAATCTGTCGAAAATTATTAAAAACCAACCTGTTTTCCATATCCATTTTTGTAGCAATTTATTGGTACTTTACTCAACCTTGCTGTGTCAAAACAACTCATCCACTCAGCTTCTTTTCTCTGCAATGTGAGATGCTCAACACAGTAGATAAAATTGAAATGCTTGACCTGCATTGGAATTTTATTGACAATTGGTATCAGAACTGGTTGGTGACTAGTTTTTCACTTGACTTGATCAAGTTTTTATGGTGATTTTTGGGAACATAAGAGGCTTACCACATCAGGGTAGACGGCAACAGTGCAGGCTTCAATAGTATTTAGCAAGCATTCATCTGGACCGTGCTGCAAAAACATTGCAAAGATGACCAAAAAAGTTTGAAAATATGAAATTAATGAGCTAATACATACAATTCAAAACATTGGCCAAGAAAACAGCCATTTACAATTGGAAAAAAGGCGAAAAACAAAAGACCTGACAAGCGAAATTGCCATCAGATTGTATGAAAGCATTGCCCCATGGAATCATACGAAGATTAACAATGGAGATCAGACGATTCTGGAACAGCTTCACTAGATGGTTTACAATGAAGTCCGCGCAATATGGGCAGAGAGTTTCATAGTAAACAGACACTGTAACATTTTCAGCAGCACATGGAGAGATGGAGAGAAGAAGCAACAGAGAAACCAGAAGAGAGAACATGAGCAGCAGCTTTTTACAAGCCATTTTGTGAAGCTGACTGGGATTTTTGTGAAGCTTACTTATTATGCCCTTTGGCTAGCTCAGAAGTTATCAAAAAGCATTGAAAGTATAACAAACACTTTTACACTTTAGCTTTTCTCAGCTTTTTTTTTTTTTTTCCTCTTTATCATCCATTATTAATATACAAAGCTTTTGAAGGGCATGAAAATGTGAAATGAACATATCAAATCAAAGAAAAGCATCAAAAACACAAGCATTTTAAGAAGAAGAAAGCATTGATAATGGGATTATTTCAGGCTGCTTTGAGAGATAAGATAAGGCTGACTAAAGAATTATCTCCAAGGTCCTACAAGATTTGCCTCTACAACAATATCATAACATAAACAAAAACAAGTTCACTTTCGGTGGCTCATGTGTATCATGAATATGAAATGATGAGTCAGGTCGGTCCTACAAAAAAAAGGTTCGGGATCGAAGTTACGTCGTGTAACCGGGTACACAAAGTTACGTGAAATGAATTGATTTGTAATTGGTGTGTAGATAATATCTTGATGTATTTTATCGGCCCGATTCATTAGTTGTTGGGCCGACAGTCCAAAATTTTGCGGCCCAATTATAAGCCCAATCCATCTCCACTCTATTCTGTGTCTCTCACTCACTGAACACTATCTTCAATCCTTGTTGAGTCCTCCATTTTCAACGTGTTGTGTCTCGTAGTGCAGCACAGAACTAACCCAAAACCCTGAAAACCCTAAACTATTCATCATCCAATAATGGCTTCCATCAACTTCAACCCCTTTGAAAACTGGTTCAAGAAACCCACGAACCCACTTCCTGTAGTCAACCTCCATTCGCTCACCGAATCCTTCTCGTTTATCTGCAGAAAACCCACCACCGCCGCGAATTTCGCTTCGATTTCATCGTCGACGACGAATTCGACCCCATTAGAACCCAAGAAGCCCGAAGAAGAAGAACCCGAGAAACCCGGGTACTATACGCAAATGCTGGAGCAGTATTACTGGGAATGCGAGAACTTGCCCGATTATCGACACGCACCAGAAGTCGAAAAAATACTAAACGACGACCCACTTTTCGAGAAGAAAGAGAACCCAACAGAGGAAGAGATCAGAGAGAACGAGAAATGGTGGAGAGATTTCCGGGCCAACCCGGTTATCAAGTTTTTGGCCCGGTCCGAGGAGATAGCCGACCATATAAACGAAATGGAGCTGAAGAAGAACGACAGGCCGTTCAGGAACGAAGACAAGAAGCTGTGGCAGGCTCTGCCGCACGTGATCGGGCCGGATGGGCGGCCCATGCCACGAAAAGCGATAAGAACCAAGGAAGAGAGTGATAACAAGTTTTGGGATTTCATGAGGCAGTTCATGTTCGGTCTCTGGGGTTTCAGGCAGCGACCGTACCCACCCGGCAAGCCCATTGACGTTGCACAGGCTATTGGATACAAGAGGCTTGAGAAGCGGTACTATGACTGTAAGTATTCGAAAACATGTTTAAGTTTGATTTTTTTATTTTTGTTTATAGTATATAACATGCTTATGATCTTAGATAAATGTATATCATTGTGTGACTTCTAGTTGTATAGAGTTTGATTGAATAATGTTGTTTTTGTTGTTGTTGGTTGATGTAGTTATCATGAGGAGTGGTGGTTGGTACTATAAGGATCGCTTGGGTCGAACTAGGGGGCCATTGGAACTGATAACGCTTAAAACAGCTTGGGGTGCTGGGATTATTGATAAGGATACCTTCATATGGGGCGAGGACATGGACGAATGGGCACCAATTCACATGGTTTACGGCCTGGAGAAGGCCATCGCTACTTGGGAAGGTCAGTTTGATTTTCTTGTTATGACTATTTAGTTATTTGCAGTAAGCTGTAGAAAGGATGAGCTGTGTAAAGATGCAATTCGTTAGTTTAGTTGTTTGACGATTTCCTATAAAGAACAAAAAAGTAGTGTTTGTTGATTGTCTCACAACATATTGGTGAAAGTTAACCTGTATATGGAAGAAGTAATTGGTTGATTGTGATTCTTAGTGAAACGAATTTGGTTATATTACTCCAACCCACTTGATTGAATGCTTTTTATGGATACTTTTTTTTGCAAACTTTAAATCTACATGAAAAGAAAATATTGATAGCTTAACAGTCTTGTAAAGAAAACATATATTCAACTTCCAACCATATCATGTTTGGAGTATTTTGAATGACGAAAGTGTGCTATTCGGTAGAAGATGCATGAGAGCTAAGATATACTACAATTATTTTAGTGACCATGATGTCTTTTTACCTCAAAGATATTGTTATAGACATCTTGATTTATAGTTAGTATATGAACGTGCTACATACCACCTATTACGTGCATAATGCCATTGTATTTTGCAGCCATGTTCTGTCCTTGACTATTAGTCTATTATTTGCTTTTGAAATATGAAAATTTGTCATTTAGTGTAATTGATTCTTAATCTCATGGTTGGGCATCCTTCAGTTAGGTTTGGTGCTGCAGCAACTGCCTTAATTCACAAACTTCAAAAAGGTATGTCTCCTTGGGTTCCTCTTAAGGGACGTGAAAAGAAAACCTACAAGCAGCTCCAAGAAGAAGCCGTAGAGGGCAGGAGACGTGATCAAGCAGTGCTGGAAGCTAATGATGGTGTTTGGCCTGGAGTTAGAATTCCTAGTCACGCTCTATTTCTTTGGGCTAGTGGCTCTGAACTAACAACAATGTTGGAAGCTGACCACATGCCAAACAAATTCATTCCAAAAGATCTCAGGTAACTCTTCTGCTTTGCCACTTTGTCGTTGTCATTAAATGATGATAATAGCTTTTATGGGTGAAGCATAACACATTCTTGATGACTTTCAATCTTGATATGTCCACCTGAAACAATTTTGCATATATGAGAATGTTAATCACAAGAATGTTTTGGTTTCTTGTGTGAGACAGGCATCAATTGTGTAAAGTTATCCCTGGGTTAAGGCCATGGGAGGTTCTAAGCGTTGAGCAAGCTATGGATCAGATCACATATGGAGGAGAGTGGTACCGCGACCCACTTGGTTCATACACGACAGGCCCTGATTATCTCGAGGAATGGAATGATGACGTTATGGTATGGTCTTGCTTCTTCTGGTTCTTCTTATGTTTTGTCCACTTATTTTACCTAGATAAAATCCTGAAACGGAAAAGAATTAGAGAACATATTTTTCCAACAAAATAAAAATTGTATTTTGATTTGCAGTATCTTCTCATTTGTTCCTAAACCTCTATGACTCAATTTAGATTCCTCAAATTGGGGTGCATTATAAATTTATAATTATGAACCTTGTTGATGTATATACCTTGTGTGACCTTTTTTGCTCTCTGTGCTTGCAGGAAATATTTGAAGCTTTCTACGACCTAAGTGAACAAGTTTACAACACGCTGCAGGAGAAAATTCCCGGTTTTGATACTATAATGGACAAAGTTAAGGCTGATTTTGTTAAAAGAAATGCCATTAAAAGGAAGAGGAGGGAGGAACTGCAGAGAAAGAAATATGGCAGACCTTAGAGCAATCCGTAGAATAACCTACAATATCAGAGTTTTACAAGCTTGACTGGTAATTGAATGGCAACTTTTGCATAGATAACCAATCATCTTTTGTTCGAAACAAGAGATGGATGGTTTCGAGTTCTTCGAAATTGTGTTAGTAGTCTGTTATCGAATCTGTAATTTGTGACCAATGTAGAAACTGAGAGCAAGATACACTTTGTATTTCACATTGAATCGATAGCCAATACGAAGGAATATAAGCTAGTGTTTTTCATGGGCATTAGTAATATGTGTAGTCTTGACAGTTGACAGCTCAGTTTTCAAAAGAAACAGATTAGGATTATATTTCAGAGAGGAGTTACGTTTCCACCGACTTTCTTGAGATTGTAACAGTGGACGGCTCAGGGATAGGACACGTGTCCAACTGGTAGCGGCAGATTAAACTTCGATAGACAACATCTACGAAATACGTGTAATAAAATCATGAATGCCTGCTTTGAACGTGGACGTTTGTCCCCTTGGTGCAATTACATATCTGCACTCTGCACTATAAATAACTATGAATATCAGAAACTGAAAAGAAATCCAAAAGAGAAAACAAACAATCAAAAAATAAATAAATGGAAGACGGTTTGCAAGACATAAATCTGAGTTTAAGAGGTGATGAAGATGTTGAAGAGAAGAGAGAGACAGCAGAAGTTGAAGATGGCGGTGGTGGTGGTGGTGGCGGTGGTGAGGAGAGAAGATCAGGTGGGCTTTTGGATAATCTTATTCACAACTTGGTTTCTCCTTTGAGTCCCAAAACAGTACACAAAAGGGTTGATGAAGAAGAAAAGGTTTTTGAAAGAAGTGAAAATGAGAGCTCCAAAAGGACCAAAACAGAGAAAGATCATGTGGGTGGTGATGGCACTGGAGGGGTCATCAAGAATGTGATATCAAACCTCTTCCACTCAAATGAAGATCAAAATGAGAAGAAGAACAATAATGAAGAAGAAGAAGAGGTGGTGAAAGTTGTTGAAGAAAATGGAAAAGTGAAGACGGAAGAAGAAGAGGGTGGCGGTGGCGGTGGCGGCGGAGGCGGAGGATTTATTGATAACATTGTCTCTCACTTGCCTGCGTCTCTTCTAGGTATATATATAACAGATCTGTTTTTTTTTTTTTTTGTTTTTAAACAGAGTTTGATGATTTTTTTTTTCTGTGTTAAACTTTGCAGATGATCGAGCAGCTCCAACAACCGATGAGGCGTTCATTCTAATTCATTCAATAATCCATGATTAGGGAAAGTTTGATGTTTATAATTAGTTTGGTGTTGTAATGCTGGGTCAGTTTCAAGATTCTAAAGTAAAGACTCTAGATGATGTAAAATTTCACTGTGTTGTGTGTTCTGATTTTTTTCACTTATCAATCAATATATTTGAAGCAAACAATTTGTGTCCTCCAATGTTGTCCATTACTGATTCTTGGAAACGAATTATGTGATTCAAACAAAAAATGGAAGTACAATATTAAAAATACGCAAAATAACTATAAAGACGAATTGAAGAGACAATCATTGTGGTCAACGGTTGGAGTTAACGGAACTCAACTAACGGTAGGGGATGTTTGTGCAATTATAGGTAAAAGTTCCATATGCATGCAATTATTCCTAAAATTAGGGACGTTTGTGCAATTAGTCCATTTTCTCACAATCAACTTTTTTAACTAGGGCCATTCCGTAGTATGTTTACCAGGGTAGAAACATCGTTAAGGACTAGAAATTCAGATAGGCTAGCCTTGGAAACACAAACCTAGCGGCTTCTTCTTCTACTACTCCTTCTTTGGCAACAATTTCCTTTATTCCACATCTTGACACGTGAAGCTTTTCAAGCTGCAAAAGACTCCTGGTAATCAGACTTCGACAGTCCCAAAGTTCCACATTGCATAATTTAGTACAGTACTGAACGCTCCAAATGAGTTGGTTCTGCTGTAGAGAACATAGAAGTGATCAAAGATAGTAAAATGAGAGAATCAAAAATAAAAAACCATGAAAAGTATGTCACTGAAGATGAACTACCTTATTTGAGGACATCTATTTATCTGTAGTTTTTTGCAAAGATGGAAATTCAATATAATTACTGCAATGGTCATCAATTCTTATCAATGTTTCAAGGCTGGTCAGTTTAGAAATCCATTCAGCTATTTCCTCTGATTCAAGTGTTTGGCCAACCTATTAGCTTCAGCTTTGTGAAACTTTGGACCCATCTCGTATAAAGTTTGTCTGAACTATATAGTAAACACCCCACAAAGTTTGCATTTTTGAGTCACTTCTCATCTCCAAATACTCAAAATTGAAATGTGAATTCAAGTAGACATGTTGCAGTTTCTCTCTGATTTCAATGTCAGGTACTTTGTTCTTATGTTTGTATGCTTCAAACCTAGAGTCTCTAAACATGCAAGATCGGTTACAGTAGCCGGAAGTTTATTGATGAAAATTGATCTAAGGCCTAGGTACTTAAGAGTAAGGGGCCATTTGTTTTTTCCACTTAAAATTTAACGAGTCTGAATTTTTAAGTGGTCAAACAACTTAAAATAAAAAGTAAAAAATTATGACTTTTCACTTAAAGCATCTCAAATGCAAAAGTGGCTTGCATACTAATAATTGTTGATATGACAACAATGTCAAGAGACTTGCTTCCTATATGGCAAAAAAATAGACTTGATAAACAATCAACTCAAAACTTGGTCTCCAATGCTTCGGTCTAAAACATAATTTTTTTAATGACATGTCCATCTTTTTTTCCTGTTTTATTTTCTATTTTATTTCCTTATCAAAAATATATAAAAAATTAATGTCAGTTTTAAATGTTTGTTGAGTCGATCTAAAAAATAGTTGTACAACAGACCGTCTGAAAGTGCACAGTCATGTTGATAATGTCTAATATTTTTTTTGCCACGTCAGTTTGAGGTTGAATATGCACGGTTGTATTGGAGACACAATTATTAACATAATGTCTATTTATCCTACGTGGCATCTTTTTTTTTCACAAGTCACGCTTGCATTGAAGATACTCTTAATTGCAAATCATTGGATTGCATTAAACGCAATCTTAAATATTTTCTTCAAACACTATCCTCCTAAATAGGAGTAATTGCACAAACGTCACCCGAGTTTAGGCCTAATTACACGTATATGGACATTTTACCAAATATTACACAAACATCCCCTATCGTCAGTTAACTTCCATCCAAACTAACTGTTGACCAGATTTTTAGTATTAAAAGTCCAAAATACCCTTAGTTACTTATTTATACTTTATTTTGTTCCCCTTAAAAATAAAATAAATTATATAAAAGTGCAAATAAAAAACTTTTAATTATATGTTTTTCAAACAAATTTCAAAAGACAAAATAAAACAAAAAATTTAGACTTTAAAAAAAATTAGAAAAAAGAATAAAATAAATTTTTTAAGAAAAGAAATGGAGAACAGATCGATCTCAAATACGCCATTGCTGGTACTTGGATCCACAATCATGAAAAACAAAACTAGATTTTAAGTTTAACATTAAAATACAATCATTATTGATGATTCATAAACCAACAAACCATAATTATATTCAATTTTCAATCATCAATAGGATTCCATCCAAGCTACAAGATTTTTAACAATAAATGAGACTCCACAATTATATTCAATTTTAGTCATCAATAATGATTGTATTTTAATGTCAAAAACTTAAAATCTAGTTTTGTTTTACATGATTATGAATCAAAGTCCCAGCAATTACGTGTTTGAGATCTATTCTCCATTTCTTTTCTTAAAAATTTTCCTTTATTCCTTTTTCTAATTTTTTTTAAAATTCTAAATTTTTTGTTTTATATATTTTTGTCTTTTAAAATTTGATTGCAAAAAATATAATTAAAAGTTTTTTTTATTGCATTTTTATATAATTTATTTTATTTTAAGGGGAACAAAATAAAACATAAATAAGTAACTAAGGGTATTTTGGAATTTTAATACTAAAAATCTGGTGAACCGTTAGTTTAGATGTAAGTCAACTGACGGTAGGGGATGTTTGTGTAATATTTGGTAAAAAGTTTGTATGTGTGTAATTAGACTTAAACTCAGGGAACGTTTATGCAATTACTCCTAGATATAACATATTTCTAATTTCATCCTAATTATATATGGTACATATTTCTTTATTTTAATATATTGTTTATTTTAAATAACTTAAAGAAGGACTCAAATCAGCTGTCAAATTTTGGTGTCCCAATTTGTGTCCAACCAACCAAATTGGGACATGTGTGCAAATCTAATTATTTTGTTTCAACTTCTTCAATAAATGTGCACACATGCCCCAATTTGGTTGGTTGGACACAATTTGAGACACCAAAATTTGACAGCTGATTTGAGTTCCTTAAAGAATAAAAAAGAACCCTAATTAGTAATTACTTCCTATATTGGTGTTTAATATCAATACTTTATCATGATATTAGGGTGATGTATTGATATATTGTTTTTCTAGAGTGTTTTGTGTGAGTTTTGGTGCTGCCCCTTTAAATTTTTTAGAAAAAAAAAAACTTTTTTGTTTTCTTAGTAAAAATGAAGTTTGTTTGTCAATCGAAGAAGAGCATGCTCATATGTGGTTGTACTTGTTCATGTTCATGTATAATTATTCTTTTTGGATTGTTTTTATTCCATATTATATGTATACTTGTTTTAATATAGGTATAAATGTAAAATTATTTATTTTTAGATGATTTTTTTTAAAAAAAAAAACAAACAAGTTAACTGTGCATTTAGATGTGATGAAAAAAAAAAACAAAAAACAAAAAAAACAAACAAACAAACATGTCATTCGATTTCAGTCCATATTCAAAAATTCAGAAAAATTTAGGACCGTTCAGCCTTCACTGCTTGCATATGCCCTCAAAATTGAGTACCATCAACAATCCAAAGGCTTTTCTAATGACAATCTTGTTAAGAAGCGTACCTATTTTTCTAGCATTAGTGCCTCTTACACGGTGTTGAATGCTGTATAGCTACGGTGAAAGTATTTACTATTTGCGCAATTTAACTATATTTTTTTAGTTTATGATCTAATAAAAAAAATGCAATATATCACCAAATATGAAACAAATATTCATATGAAATGCATAGATCTAGTACATTCCATAAAGAATTAGATTTTTGTTATAATATATGTGGCTTTTACCACACATGTTATACACACAAATATCACAATAAATATCATACAAATATCTCCCCATAATATCTCCTAAATATCTCCCACAATATCTCACCTAAATATCTCTCTAAATATCTCCCATAATATCTCCCCTAAATATCTCTCTTTTTCTCTCCACTTGCTTGTGATGTAACTGATGATGTGTGTTGAATACTTGAATGTAAATTGGTGGTGTTGCTTTTGCTCACTGTATATATGTGTTCTCTCTCTTGTAAATGGGGTTCCAAGCATCAATATTATAAGGGGAATACTATCTACCTTTCTCATTTACCTTTTCCATTCATTGTTTGACATGTATACATTTTTTCATTTAATAAAAAGCTCTCACTTTTTGCTACATAGCTTGTTTACATCTTTACCCTTTATGCTGCTTCTATCATTTCATTAATAAGGAGTAAAAACGTAAATAAGCTTTGTAGCAAAAAGTGAGAGCTTTTTATTAAATGAAAAAGTGTACACATGTCAAACAATGAGTGAGAAAGGTAAATGGGAAAAGTAGATAGCATTCCCCATATTATAAAGCACATATTTTCTCTCGTCTCTTCACTGTTGTCTCTCTCTAATTTTTATTTCTTTTGTTATTTGTTATTCTTTGATTTACAACAATTTTATATTTATAAAATCACAAACAATATTTCTAGTTCTTAAAACATGCAATTAAATTCTAGAAAATGTAACTATAAGTCTAAAGATAAAAATCGTTCTCTTTGAAGAATAAAAAATAAATAAAAACAATAATGTCCATTTGTCAGAAAAAAAAAAGGAAAAAAAAAAATGGAAAACAAGTTTAAGTTGTTTTCTTTTTCAATTTTAACACTAAATTCGCGCTGCAGTGTTTTTTAATGAATTTTTACCCAACTTTCCTATTTTGTCCTTAGCCTTTCATGACATTTACCAAAATCACATCTTCTTCTTCACTCAACTCTACGCTCATTCATCTCCTTCCCGCTGATCATCTCCATCAACAGTCGCCGTCCATCTCATCTTCTTCTTCAATCAACTAACAGTCGCCGTCCATCTCCGTTATAATTTGAAGGCAACTGTGTGGCTAGGTTTCTTGGGCGGTTCTCGTTCGAGCCTCTCAGAGAGAATCCACTTTTCGGTCCCTCTTCTCGCACGTAATTTCTCTGATTCTCATTGATTATTCCCAATTTAAATTAATCATGTTTTGTGTTGTTTAATTTCTATGTTTTTTTTTTTTTTTTTTTTTTGGATTATGAGTTGTTGGTTGCGATTTTAGTTTCGTTTTTATTAGAATTTTGGTGGGATTTCGTGAATTGTTGTTCTGTTGCTGGAACTTGTTAACTTGCTGTAACTTTCATTTTGCTATTATATTGATGTTTTTTTTTTTTCAATAATTTGTTCAATAGAGATTCATTTGCTATCGGCGATCTTCACGGTGACTTGGAGAAATCCAAGCAAGCTTTCAAGATGGCTGTTCTCATCAACGACTCCGATCGATGGGTTGGTGGCTCCTCTACCGTCATTCAAATCGGTGACATACTTGATCGAGGCGAAGATGAGATAAAGATCCTTTATTTTTTGGAGAAATTGAAGCGCGAGGCTTAAAAAGCTGGAGGTAAACTCATTACTATGAATGGGAATCATGAAATAATGAATATAGAAGCTGATTTTAGATATGTTACACGAAATGGCTTGAAAGAGTTTGAAAATAGGGCTAATTGGTTTTCTATTGGTAGTCAAATCAAAAGTTTATGTGTTGGTTTGGAAAAGCCTAGTGATATTTTTTATGGCATTCCACTTGTTTGTAAAAATGTTCCACAAGAATATCAACATGCTACCAGAGCCAGGATTGCTGCTTTGAGACCCGATGGTCCAATCGGTAGGCGGTTTTTATCTCAAAATGTCAATGTTTTAGTTTTAGGTGATTCAGTTTTTGTTCAGGGAGGGTTGTTGAAGTACCACGTGATTACGGATTCGATAGGATTAATGAGGAAGTGAGAGATTGGATTAATGGGTTGATGGGGAAGTTTGCGCCCGCTCCACCTTATTGTAGAGGGAGGAATTCATTGATTTGGTTGAGGAAGTATTTGAATGAGTTGGCCAAGGATTGCGATTGTTCAGCTCTTGAACATGTTCTTGCTACCATTCCTGGCGTGAAGAGGATGATTATGGGTCATACTATTCAGGAGGTTGGGATTAATGGCGTCTGTGATGATAGAGTGATAAGGATTGATGTGGGTATGTCAAAGGGGTGCATTAATGGGTTGCCTGAGGTCTTGGAGATTAAAGGCAATTCGGGGTTGCAGATTTTGACTTTGAACCCATTGTATCAGAACAAAAGCAAAGCATATTTGGATGCTGATAACAAGGAAGAGCTTGCTTACATGTTCCCACAATATGCTCCAAAACAAGTGGAAGTGAAGGCTTAAGAGTTTGACCTTCTAAGCTTTCTTGAATCTTGTTTTGTTGTACTCTCTCTAATCAATACAAAGATTGCTGAACACGTTGTCAGTTTTGAGTTCATGTGTTTTATAGTTCTGGAAGGTTTTCATTGTGATTATTACTTTTAAGCCCATCTTTTTCCTTTAAAGGAATTCCATAGCATAATGCACAACTGAAATTAACTTATAAGGACATGTAAGCCAATAGATTATTCTTTATGAATTATTTTGTACCTTCTGCAATTTGACTTATATTGTTGTGTTCTTTCGCCCTTGCATTTGAACTATATGGTTAGTGTGTCCATTGGTCTCCATTTCTGTTTATCTTGACATATCAACTACATCAATTCTAATATCTACAGCTATAGAATGTTCCTTGCTTCAAGCTATTCTCATGAGTAATAAGCTATTCTCATTAGAATGTTACAGCTTTGTAATCATGATTTGAAACATTTGTTTTACCTTTTCATTCTATTTTGCTCACTATCCTGATATTACTTCACAAATCACATATTTGGTTTAGTGAGAGTGAAGTTTTTCGGGTCTTATGACCTCATGGATAGAAATTTAAAATTTTGCTTGAGTGACATCAATGGATAGAATTTTTGCTGCACTTTTATGCAGTTTTTGAAGTCCTGTAATCTAAAAGGTGTGTTTTAGTATTGCACCAAATGGTTTTCAATGGAGGACATATTCGTGTGTCATGAGTTTTCTCTCGGATTATAGATACGATAGCAATTATTTGCAATTCACTCTCAACCTCGTAATATATTTTGCTTTTTGGGATTTTTTGTTGTCCATTTTATTTGTGCAATCTCATGATTCCTTGAAACATATTTTGCTATTCAGAAAAAAAATTATGGAAGGAATTTCAAAGAGTTTTCTTAATATATTCGCAATATATGCGGCAATAGATAGAAAAAAAAAAAAAAAAAAAAAAAAAAAAAAAACAATTCCAGTTCCAAGTGGTACTGACTACTGCACAATGCATTTAGTTAGGATTTATAGTTTTATTAAAATTGGACATGAGCAAGGCTTTCGATCGGGTGGAGTGGCCATTTCTCAACGCCATCCTGGTGAAAATGGGATTTTCGAGCAGATGGATTAGCCTAGTTATGGACTGTGTTTCAACTTCTAACCTCTCCATTCTTTTTAATGGTCAAGCTGCCTGTAAGATTACACCATCTAGGGGCCTACGGCAAGGCTGTCCCTCATCTCCTTATTTGTTTCTTCTCTATGCAGAAAATCTCTCAAGTCTCATCTCTAAATCTGAAAAGAATGGCAGACTCTTAGGAATCAAGTGTGCTAGGGGAGGCCCGTTAATCAGCCACCTTCTCTTTGCAGACGATAGCATCTTATTTTGCAAAGCCTCATAAGTCAGTTGTGATCGCATTCGAAGCATTCTTAGCATTTATGAGCAAGGATCGGGTCAGCTAGTTAACATCCAGAAATCTCTGGTCACCTTCAGTCCTAATGTGGAGCCAGTGGTCAAGCAAGAAATTCTGAATTCTCTCAACATTGGGGCAGATAACACTCGGGATAAATATTTAGGTCTCCCTTCTCTTGTGGGGAGGAAAAAGCGTAAGGTTTTCAACGATATAAAGGAGCGATTATGGAAGAAAATCTGGGGCTGGAAAGGGGACCAATTCTCTTTTGGGGGCAAAGAAGTGCTAATTAAAGCGGTAGCTCAAGCCATTCCCTCATATGTTATGAGCATTTTTAAGCTTCCGACTGGTCTTTGCAAGGAAATGGTAGCAATGATCTCCAAGTCCTGGTGGGGCTCTCGTGATGGGAATAGGAAAATTAGTTGGATCAAGTGGGACTATCTTTGCCGTCCGAAGCACTGCGGGGGCCTCGGTTTCAAAGATCTTTCCCTCTTTATCCGGGCTCTCCTCGCCAATCAAGCCTGCAGAATTCTCAAGAATCCTAATGCTTTGGCTTCTCAAATTTTGCGTGCAAAATACTTCAAAGGTTTTGACTTCCTGAATGCTCCTATAAAATCGGGCTGCTCCCATATTTGGCGAAGTATTGGTTGGGGAAGATCTCTACTAGAAGCTGGGCTGAGATGGAAGGTGGGTGATGGATCCGGCATCAGAGTTTTCTCGGACAAATGGCTCTCTCATCCTAATACCTTCAAGACCATCACACCAAATCTTGGCATTGACCTTCGGGTCAGGGACCTTATGGATAGTCATCGAAGAGGTTGGGATCCTGGGAAGCTGGAGCAGTTCGTGTTGCCAATTGATAGAGAGGCAGTCAACAAAATACCTGTGAGTTGGAATGGGGGCAGAGACTCTCTGTGTTGGCATTATGAGAAGAGTGGCAGATTCACAGTCAAGAGTGGGTATGTCCTGGCTTTGAAAGACAAATTCAGAGACTCGGGTTCAAATTCTTCATCTCTGAAGAAGTGGTGGGCTGTCTTATGGAAGCTAAACGTCCCCGCCGCCACCCCCCCCCCCCCCCCCCCCCCAAGGTCAGAATTTTTATTTGGCGTGTGTCTTAATGCTGTCCCTTCCCTAACTAATCTCTGGTCTCGAAAAATTGTGGATCATCCCCTCTGTCCTCAGTGTGGTGTAACTGCTGAATCCATTGATCATGCTCTCTTTTGGTGCTCTGAAGCTAGGAAGGTTTGGGGCTGGACTCGGTATGATAGTCTCCTAGCGAATTTAAGAAACTTGTCAGCCTTGGATTTGTTTCTTCTTCTCCTTCCCAAGTTTAGCTCTGAGGATCTATCTCTCTTCTGTATGACTTCTTGGGCCATCCGGGAACAACGGAACTCTCTTTCTTCTTCGGGCAAGGTTAAACCTCCAGAGCTGGTGGCGTCCTAGGCAGAAGACCTGCTCTCCGAATTTCATCGATCTTTGGCAGCTCAGTCATCTCCTGTCAGCACCTTGGTTTCTGAGAATATTAGTAAAGAGTGGATTCCTCCTCCTCCAGGGTGCTTGAAACTGAATACAGGGGTAGCAACATGCAGTAATTCCAATCTGATAGCTCTCGACGCTGCCATTAGAGATGATAAGGGGAAAGTGATTGTGGCTAGAGCTAGGACTATCAGGGGAACATTTCAAGCTGATATTGGGAATTTCCTTGCTCTTAGGGAAGGCCTCCAGCTAGCTAAATTCTACAACATTCCAGTGAAGTTTGCTGAAGTGGATTCTCCTAATGTTGTTAAAATTTTAAATTCCCCTTCTATGTATTTAGGAGATGCTTCTTACATTGTTTGTGATATCCAAGTTTTGTTAGGTGAGGTTGGAGCTACTAACTGTCTTGTTTCTTCTAAGTCAGGGAATTCTCTAGCTCGCAACCTTACCTCTTTGGCTTTCTCCTCTTCTAAGGAGTATCTTTGGCTGGATTCTTGTATTACTTGTATATTTCTCCCTCTCTTTAATATATAACATCTTTTTTGCTCAAAATTTTTTTTTTTTTTTAGTGAAAAGTACCGATTAGTGGTTATACCATATATATGTATATGCATCTAAGGATTCTTTTAAAGTTTTAATATTTATATAAAACAAAAAAAAAATATTTTTATAGGCGGCTAAATTAAAAATTAAATTTTTGGTCATATAAATATCGAGAAATAATAATGATAATTTTATTATATTATTATTGTATTTTGCAGAAAAGGATAAATATTAATTATTATTTTAGTTTCAAATATTAACCTTCATTTTCAATTATTAAAATCCTTATGAAAAAATTCAGTTGTAGTTCATCAGAGAATTACAGTGGACAAGTTTCATTACAATTGTGTCATTTTAGTAATTTTACATAGTCACAACACTTTTTACTTCCAGTTTACCAAACACATTGAAATTGCATTCCCCCCAGCACAGTAATGCCAAACTGGGCCTTATTGTTTTTATTTAGGGCCTATAAGTTTACACTTGGATTGGGTTCCAGAACCCACAGCCTAAAATGTTGACTCTAATATATAGTTCCAGGTTGAGCCCATATGAACAAAGTAATTTTACTCGAACCCACAGCCTAAAATGCATAGTTCCAGGTTGAGCCCATATGAACCCAACTTGGCTCGCAAGTATTTAATTGAAGTCCAACCTATTTCATTGCAGCCTCTCCACATAATTACCAGGATTATATAAACCCCCTTCATACCAGCTGCTGCCCTAATTTCTCCGATCGCCCAAAATTCGAACCTTTCTCTCAATTCCCTAATCGCCCCAAATCCGCACAAGGTAATTAATATTCCTCTTCACATGTTTTGTTTGTTTATTCAATTTTAACAGTTGAATTGAATTGAGTGGTATGTAGATGGTCCAGTACCTGGAGCCGTGGCAGTTGTTTAGGGAGAGTATGAAGAGGACTTATGATATGCGACCGGCTGTGTTTCTAGGTTTGAGTATTACTGATAACATTGTGAGCTTGGCGACATGTGACAGTGATTATCCCAACAGTCGCTTTTCCTTACCATGTCATTATGGGTATGCATACACTAGTAACTAGTGTTTATGATTTCTTAAATCTCTGTCTTATTGTATTTAACTATTTATGCCATTTGAATTTTGACCATTTTGCAGTACATGCCCAATAGACTACCAAAGCATTTCGGATAAGTTATTAGATTGTGTTCTAGAAGTTAAAATAAATTGTGTAAGTTATTTTGATTTCTCTTTATTTTCTTAATTTCGCATATATATATATATATATATATATGTATGTATAAATATGTCTGACGTCAATTATGTTTTGGTTAAGCGATATGATTTGTTGGGCATAGTTGTTGCCAACCATAGTTCCAAGATGAGTTCATTGGAAATTGATGATCTCATGCACCACCTGTTCGAAATCGGAACTTTTAGTTCCGGAACTTTTAATAGTTTAAAGTATACTCGTTGGGAAGACGACATTGCATCAAGGGTACGTGTGTGTTTTAGTAATCTTAATTCTGTTTCTCTCATTTGTCATTGTGTGTAGTTGTAAGAAATCTTGTTGTCTCTCATTTAAAACCACCGATCATAATAATCAGCTACTATTTTTGTTAGGCATATTTTTTTTTTATTGACTATTCTACAAATTATACAGTGTCATTGTAATTGTGTTGACAGAGTGCATTATTTGAATGTTATGGATCCGGGTGGAGAACATTTCCTGTAGATGGCTCCAACTCCGAAGTGTGCTCTGAAGAACGGGCAGACTTGGAAATATTTTCAGCTCATTTTATGATAGGGGCAAGTCTTCTCATTCCATTTGCAAATGTGCAATATTTTATTATTTTATTACTATGAGACAGTATTTAGTGTTTTAATGTTTTATGAGTATGTTTTGAGTCCAAAGTGAAACTACTTAATAAATAGCAAATGAACACTCCTCCTTATGACAAACATAACTTCTTATAAATTGAGCTAATGTAAGACTTGGTAAGGTTTAAAATTTTATTCATTGATTTGATACAAAATATATGACCTTGTTTAATTTCAAACTCCTTAAGAGTGTTCAAATAGAGAACATTTTCGTTTTTACTTTTCGACACACTTTCAAGTTGCCGTTGAATTTAAAATCTCACTTGTATTGTTTTTTTGACATTTGGCAGGCATTTGTAAATGTTTTTAAAACCCTACATGGGGCTGAATACTTGAGGCAAAAGAGAGGGTGGATTCCGAGAGAGGGAGAGAAAGGTACATACATTAATAAGACATCTACATAGCCTCAGTACGAGATATATACATCAATACTAACAGTCTTATTTTCCACAAACCGATTCCTAAAGGTGCATTATGATGAATGGTTATTGATTTAAATTATGTCCGATTTGTTTCCATTACTGCAGAAGCGGTGCAAGATGTGCCACAGCAGAGCAGAGCAGAGCCTCTTCACATGTTTTCTTTGTTGAATCGAGTGAAAGATGATCGAGAACTTGATTCAGACGAGGAGAAGGAGATGGAGATGGAGGACTAGGAGAAGGAGATGGAGGATAGCCTCAGTAAGTCATCGTTTTAAGTACTGCCATGCACATCAGGTCAGACAAATATAATCTTGGAATATTAGACAACTTGAAGATTCACGACTGTTATGGACTTATATATGGTTTCTTCTTCCAGCTTTGGAGGCCACACAAATATATTATTGGATCTTCTTCTTGATCTCTATTAATCCTGTTTTTATAATAACATTTTATTTCTTGTTTCCGTTCTCTGAATGGATAAGGATGCCAAACTTTATCAATATTATGAGGATATATAATTAGTTCTTTAATTATTTCTACATCAGATCCCAAATATATGTAAAGTGATGAGTTTGCACGTTACAAAATGACTTATATATATATATATATTTTTTCCTTAAAAGTTATTATGATATTATGTAATATAATCGAGTGATTCTGTAATATTACAGAGTCGATCCAGATGAACAAACGTGTGAGAAATTTATCACTTAAAACCTTATATATGAAGAAAGAAAGAAATATGAACTTTGATTTCTTGTTACTTCTTGAAGTTACAAGTCGACAATATATATGAGTTGGATAGTAAGATTATTTATTTGTGCAGTCTCTAGTGATTCTTTATAATTGTTTAAGATAATTTTTGGATTGCAAAATCTCATGCATAACAATTTCCAAGGCAACAGTATGCGTATCTTTTTTATAATATGTTTAGAGCATCTTTAATAATATCCTCAAAAGTAAAAAAGTAATCAAAATTTAATTATTTATACCAAAAATATCATCCAATAGAGTTACTAAAATTTAGCAATAGCTTTAATTAATAATCAAATTGCCTATTCAATAATCAAATTTGAAGATCGACTTTTAATTATCAAATACAAACTTAACCCAAAATAACTACTCTTATAATTTTATTCTTTCTCTTTCATCTGTGACTTTCTTTTTCTTTCTTTTTTCTCTTTTTTTTCTTTGATTGCCCCAAAAATTTCAATCAAGTAAAATTCGTCTCTTCATTACGAATGGATCAATACCCATATCATATACTTTATCTTGTCTTTTATAGTTTTTTTTTTTTTTTTTTTTTTTTTTTTTACCATGTTTGGCTAATGATAAATTGAAGGAAAATTTTTATTAGGATTTTGTAACTACAGGTTGATTTTAGGGCAAAATATTTATTAGCCGAGATTTCATTGAGAATATATTAGATTTTTGATTTAGATAAAGTGTACTATTGTGAACTACACATTCATCAATTTTAACAATCCTTGAAAACAATCCTTAAATGGTAGGGTGACAACTTTAGAGGATTCAAATTTACTTATACTATTAAAGATGCTTTTATAAACTATCTACACATTGCTATGTTTATAGTAATTGTATTTTTTTATTATTATATATATAATACAGTATAATCACAGGTAATCTTTGCTTCTTATCTCCAAAATTATTATAGCTTTGTGTATATGAAAACAAATAACAGATTGAGTCTTATCGAATTAATAACACAATCTGAGAGATGACCTATCACATCCCCATGATCATTAATTAATTAAGAACAAGCTTTTATCGAAAGAATGTACGAATATTTTTGTTTATATAATATATCATTTAATCAACCTTATTTACTCACATATGATTGTATGAATAACTCAGTACATTTGTTTTATTAAAAACGTTTTTTGGTATTTTAATTTGAACATTAATCAGGAAGACCATTATTTCTCTTTCATTTTTGCATGGCCCGTATTGATATCCTGCAAATCTAACAAAACATTAATGATAGGTACATGATATTGTTTGATATGATCAACTGATATCAAACATTGTGAAAATTAATTAATATATCTTTGTACTCTTGTGTTGGAAATCTTGATCTTCTTGTTTGTGCCGGATTTATACATTTTCTTGGAAGAAAAAATAATCTGGTTATAATTAGTCCACGAATCAAAACAAAATTAAGAGATATACCAATCACGTACGTTTTGGAACAACACTCAATATATATAGTTACTAATTATTAAAATGGTGTTGGTAAAAAAATATCTTGAATTCTAGATTCTTAAGGAAAAAAAGTACCGAAACAAGACAATTTTTTCGATTACACATTATCAATCTATCAACTTAATTTGTATCAAGTTCCGTTAAGATTTCAAAATCTCAAATATTTTCCTATCATTGTCTTGTAATAGTCTGGCAAATCTTTTCTTATGGATAATGTACAGATAATGCGAACAGGATTTGATGACCTCTCTGGAGATGCATATGATGTACTTAAAGAATAACAATTATTTTTGCATACCATCAGCTGTAATGCTATATAAGCCAAAATAAATAATTAAAAAATGGACTTAAAAAGTAGAACTACTAATTTTCGATATTATTTAGATTGATTTTAATTGGAACAAAAGTTTTAATTCAAAAACCTCTTATATTGTTAATTAATAAATTAAGATGATCATAAAGTGGTAATGAGGAGGAGTTAAATTTTTGAATAATGGGAATGGATAATGATCAAGTGAGAAAACAATCAAGATTATCATTAATTACAGTGCAGAGATTGGAATTTCGAGTACTCTCTCTATATTCGAAATTTGGTTGGTGCATGCATGAACGATAGAAACAGCCAAATCACGAATCAACATACGTGTAGGTTTAGATTGATTAACGTTGCATGAAAATTAAAATAATTTATCTATTCAATGACAACCAATGGCACAAAATATTGATTTCTCTCTAAAGGTATACAATTAGGTTGAAAATCATCACCACAGTCCCACAAACATTATATAATTAAATTAATTAATAAATTCATTTTAAAGATGGGGATTGGAGTTTCCTTTGATTCAAACTCAAAAAAATTCCATAGAAAATGACAAGAAAGAAAACAAGTTTTACGGGACTTGATCAACTATCTTGAAAAACATTATATATCTTTTCATATATATGCATTCTTTCAAAAAATAAAAAATAAAAATAAAAAAAATCAAAGCCCTTTTGAGAAAATGATACAACCAGACCGATTTGATCATCAACATTCAAGCTCTCATAATTCTAACTTGTTCGAATATTTATCGGTTGACGAGTACATCAATTACGGTGAAGAAATGGAGGGATTTGTGTTTAATGATCACATTCATGAACCCTTTTCTCCCCCTTTCAATGAAATCGTTTCCCAATTCACAGTTCCTCGTGAAAATAATAATATTTCCAACTCCTCGCTCGATAGTTTAGAGGATTTGAACATTTTCGAAATGGAAGCAGAGGTGAGAGACTGGTTGGCTGTAGATGATGACGATCACGAAACAGCAATTATTTCTTCTATCAAATCATCTCTTATTTTACCAACGGAAGATATGGAGATCGAGAACCAACTTGGCTCGAACCAGCTAACCGAGGCTTATAGCGAAGCCATCGAAAAGGAACATAGAGTGCTCGCGAAGGTGATCGCGAGACGCACCAATGAGAAGGTCAGTCCCGTTGGTGAGGCTCCAGAGCGGCTCTTGTACCACTCATTTCATGCCTTGGACAACAAGCAATTAACCGATGGTGGTGGCTACATCAAGCATGAGTCTAGCAAGGTCTTCCATGTAGCTTTCGAGGAATGTTTGCTCATTCTGGTGCGAATTCAGCGATTTTAGAAGCTATGCCTCGTGACATTGAGGTCCTTCACGTAGTTGATTTCGACATTGGAGAAGGAATTCAATGGTCTTCTTTGATCGTCGCTCTTTCACAACAACACAAATTGATGCAACAACATAGTTTCGGTCTTGTTTCTCAACAATTGTCATTAAAAATAACATCAATCAAGTGGAAGGAGGAGATTTCTACGGATTCTTCACAATGGCGATTTGAAGAAACAAAGAAGAGGCTCCAAGACTACGCAAATTTTCACGGTTTGAAGTTGAAAATTGAAGAGATTGAACTTCAAGATTTGGTGAAGGAAATAAAGATTATCTTCTTTGAAACCCCATATCAAGATTCTCATTGCAGTTTTAATTATCTGCTTTGACAATCGTTTTGTTGGGGTTTTTGATTTGTTTTAAGATGTATAGAAGATTTACCCAGTTTGAGATTCTTGAAGATTGGGAGCTGGATTGTCCTCACAGGTTCAGAAACAGAGATCTTTATAGAGCAACTAAAGGTTTCAAAGAGAGTGAAGTGATTGGAGTTGGTGGTTTTGGTGCTGTTTATAAAGGTGTGTTGCCTATAAGTGGTATTGAAGTTGCTGTGAAGAAAGTCTCTCGTAATTCGATTCAAGGAATGAGAGAATTTGCCGCGGAGATTGAGAGTTTGGGACGATTAAGGCACAAACATTTGATCAATCTACAAGGCTGGTGCAAGAGAAAAAAATGATCTCTTGTTAGTCTATGATTACATCCCAAATGGAAGCCTAGATTCTCTCCTGTTCGATAATATGCCAACGTGACAACAAGGCTCGATATTGAGCTGGGAATAGAGGTTCAATATCATCAAAGGCATTGCATCTGGGCTATTGTATCTTCACGAGGAGTGGGAGCAAGTTGTGATTCACATAGACATCAAGTCAAGTAATGTACTAATAGACGACGACATTAACACGAGGCTAGGTGACTTTGGCCTCGCAAGACTATTTGATCATGGAAAAATATCACACACTACTGATGTTATGGGCACGATTGGTTACATCGCGCCTGAATTGGCTCGTACTGGTAAGGCCTCAGCTTGCACGGATGTGTTTGCATACGGGGTCTTGCTTCTTGAAATAGCTACCGGAAGAAGGCCTCTTGATACAGATAACTTCATTTTATCCATGATAGCTAAATTAAGAAGACTCTTAACATCTCATTACTAAGATCAAAGAATCTCATCATCTTTTCCTTTTCCATAATATCTATTATTGTATGCATTCTACTGTATAGAAAAAAACCCAACGGAAAGAAGAGCTTGAACTCCCCCTCGGAGAATACGATGGATCTCCACCCTTTTTATTTATTTTTATTTTTTTTATTTTTTTAGAGTGGGGGGGGAGGTGGTGATTTGAGGGATGAAAATGCACTTACACAATTAATAAAATGGTAGTGTTAACATGCGCTTTAAAGGCACATATTAACAAATAAAAAGAAACTTTAATAGTAAAATATTTATTACACAAATATCTTTATTGCATTAACTAAGACAATAATTATTTTGTGCCCTTATTACCATCCTTAAGGCCCTTTTTGTTTCATTGTATTGTAGGTAATTAAAATGTTCTAAAATAATACAATAAAATGTTTGGTGCAAACACTTTATTTTATTATTTTAGTACATTTTAATTGTCTAATACAGTAAACACCGCATTAACTAATACATTATATTTAGTTGTATTGTATTAGAAAAAACACTTTTTTGTATTGTATTAGAAAAAACATTTTTCTTCTCTTTTTTTCCAACAAATATAAAATATTAATAAAATATGTATTATGTTATCAATATTATTTTTATAATTTCAAAATTATATAGGAAATATTTATTTTATTTATAAAAATATCATTTATTTAATTTTTTGTTAAAGTTAAAATAAATAGTTATTGATTTTTATATAAAAATGTTTATTGATTTATTAGCTATTTTAAAAATATATATATATATATATACATATTTTTATAATATAATAAAATACAATAAAGTCAGGATAACTTAATATGATATAATACAATATATCAACAAACATAGGTTTGTATTAACAATAATACAATCCAATACAATTCAATACAATACAATACGGTGTCAAACGAGCCCTAATAAATTATTGTTTGTTGCAAAATATTTGGGTGTTACAAATTCAAAAACAAACTTCTCAAGATCATAATTCATATGGTCCTAAATAAGAAAAATTGGATTTAATAAAAAAAAAAAAAAAAAAATGTTTTCAGTTTGATCAATGTATAATAACTCAACGCTTTGGTTAAAGGTGAAGATTAATGTGAAGAAACTTGATTATTGTAAATGTAATTAACACATGGGGGTTTTGATGAGTCTGGTTGGATTTGTATCAACCATGGCATAAGATCTAATGTAATATCCATTGAAACCCTTGATACTCTAATACCAAAAAAAAAAAAACATTAGTTAAACAAATTCCAACACTAGAGAAACATATCTAATTCCATGACTGATCACCATGACTGATCAATGATGATAAATAAAAGAACGTCATCAGAAAACATATCTAATTCAATGTCTATAATGGTGATTATTAAAGGAATATGTCTTAGCAAAAGGTTGGAATTCAAGTGAGGACATTTTTTGCAACCACCTGCATCCATGGAGATGGAATTGTGCAAATATTATCCACCTATATTTTCCAGTCCTCTTCTACCATCTTGTTTGTGATATCCAAGTACCCCTACCAAATGTGAAAGTAACAATTGCCACTTAAAATCCAATAGCAAAAGTTCAAAAGTCAAAATAGAAATGTTCAAATTTGATAGGTCAAAGGAGATTGAAATTAAAGAATGTTAAAGGGTAATGCTACACATCCCAACAAAACATCCCAAAAAAACTTACAATCCCATGTGGCACCCATGGGACCCACCAATATATGTGTAAGTTTTTTTAGGATGTTTTGTTGGGATATGTAGCATTTTCTAATGTTAAAATAACCAACACATGAATTATTTTAACTTGAAAAAAAAAAAAAAACACTCATTAGGAAAGATAATGTAAAAACCTAAATAAATAACAATAATACTAGAGGACCCAAAAAGTGACCCAAATTTTGGACCAAAACCTATGTGGCAACATCACACACAACATGGGCTCACGTCACTTTTTCCAAAGATCTCATGTGATGTTGCCATATAGGTTTGAGTCCAAAATTTGGGTCACTTTTTTGGATCCTCTAGCATTACTCAATAAATAATTGACACATTGTCGATGCACTAATCGGTTGGTGCACCAAAGATTTTCTCCAATGTCTTTGGGATTCTAAATAAATTAATAAAACATTGGAATACAAACTATTGTCATAAAATGAACTGAAACAATTACCTGTAATGCAGGTACAGCATAACACATCTCCACAATTGTTTGATTCAAATTCTTAGGCTGATTCAAATTCTCTAGTATAAATTCCAGATGCCGATTGAATACAAATTCTGCATGCTGTTAACAAAATGAATAGATCTTACAATTTGCAATAATATTTGGCAATTTGGCACGCAAAATAATTGTTATAAGCAGATTTAACTGAAAATTAAGATTATATAATAGTCATAAACATCTACTTGACAAAGCTTCCAATAAGCCACACAACAAATGAATACACTCTTGTCCTTTATCATGTTTGAACTATTATGAAGCGTAAAGGTTGTACTTTACAAATCATTTTTTTATAGGTTCAAAGACATATACCTTTGATGTAATGGAATAATCCCAAAGTGTATACTTCAATTCTTTGAATTTTCCATCTTTGCATAGGTCGTCAATAAATCTTTGCGTTCGTGGATCCTAATCAAATAAAAATAAATAAAATAATCACATGATAAAAATAAAATAAAATAATCACATGACAGCAAATAGGAGATAATCTTGAACAATCATGACATAAAGACTCACAATGAGATTAGCTTTAGAAGTGCCAACAACGATGCCAACTATATTATGTTCTGAAATCTGCAAAAAAAGGAAAAATGAAAATGGCTCAAAATGTGTAAAGGATTCTAAGATATAAGATTAGTTAAACTTACGTACCAAAGATTGAAAAAGATCAGCAGCGCTGGATGTCAGATTATTTTCCTGCCTATCCAAAGCTCTGCTATGTTGAAGAAAAATCACATTACAACATATTGAGAACATAAATACAAACATAAAATAATAAGAGATTTCATACCTTAAAGGCACAACAGTCTTGTTCTTCCAATCTGACATGGAAAATGACACATACTTTTCACTTACATGCAAACCTAGCAACTGACCAGAGTTCAAATCATATCCATTCCTCAAAATATCCTTGAAAATTTCCTTGAAGAAATCCAAGGGATCTATGTACTCCATCTATAAGTAAATACATGAAGACAAGCCTTCAATATTTATTCTAGTAAATTAAATTTTCTCCGGAGGAAGCAGAGAATGAACTTATACTGCTTTGATGATAAAAAATTGAATTTATATTGTAATTTTTCCATTGCCCATATATATAGAAAAAGTACCCAGATAACCTTTCACCCACCTGAGGAACTGTGTCGTGCGAAGAAGAGGGCAGCATCGCAGCAGAAGGCATGGCGGAGGTGCCGCGCATGATGGATTTGTTGTTCGATCCATCTACCATCTTGTTCATATCATCCAGGTACGTCTGTCAAATGTCAAAGTAACAATGGCCACTTAAAAACCCAAATAGCTAAGGATCAGAAGTCAAAATGGAAATGTTATAATTTGATAGGTCAAAGGAGATTAAAATTAAAGAATGTTAAACTTTTTGAAATAACTTGATAATAAAAGTTTTAAGAAATAACAAATTACATTTGGCTCATTCTAAATAACCAAATGGTCAATGCTAAATCTCCTATATCAATGTGAAGATCTACAGCGCACCGGCTGCACCCGGCCACGGAAAAATTGACGCATCAACACTATCAACTTAAAAACAAAACTCTTTAGGATGAAAGAGAGTGAGAACAGGAAAGATAGTGTGTGAAAACCAAGACAAATAAGACACATGAATAATTTTAACTTATAAAAAAAAACTCAGTGGGTGGAAAAAGTGAAAAAACAGGAAAGAGAATGTGTGAAAAGTTAAAAACCTAGACAAATAATCGACATAGTTGCACCAAAGATTTTCTCCAATATTACGAGTGTTAATCGGCCATTTCTTCATTTTCTTCAGGATTCCAAATAAATTAATAAAACATTGGAATACAAACTATTGTCATAAAATGAACCAAGACAATTACCTGTAGTGCACAAACAGCATAAGCCATCTCCATAATTTTTTGGGGCGGAGACAGTTTCAAATTCTCCAATACAAAATTCAGAATCTGCTTGAATATAAATTCTCCATTCTGTCAACATAATGAATAGATCTTACAATGTGCATCGCTAATGGTTTATAATATTTGTCAATTTCACACTCAAAATAATTGTCATAAGCGGTTCTAACAGAAAATTAAGCCTATTTAATAGTCACAAACATCTCCTTGAAAAAGCTTCCAATGAGCTACACTACAAATGAATACACTCTAGGCCTTCATCATGTTAGAACTATTATCTTCATCATGTTTGAACTGTTATGAAGTGTAATGGTTGTACTTCACAAATCATTTTTGTATATGTTTACAGACATGTACATATATACCTCCGGTGTAATGGAGGTCGAATACTTAAAGTCTTCGAAATTTCCTGCTTCGCATAGGTCATCAATAAAAATCTGCGTTTGTGCATCCTAACAAAAAGAAAAAGAAAGAAAATAACATAATCACACATGAGAGCAAATAGAAGATAATCTTGAACAATCATGACATAAAGACTCACAATGGAATTAGTATCTCTAGTGCCAACAACGAAACCCACTATATTGTATTCAGAGATCTGCATAAAAAAAAAAATTAAAACGGCTCAAAATTAGTAACAGTAGCACATTAGATATGTTCTAATATATAAGATTAGTTAAACTTAAGTACCAAAGATTGAAAAAGATCAGCAGCATTGGAAGTCGAATTATTTTCCTGCCTATCCAAAGCTCTGCTATGTTGAAGAAAAATCACATTACAACATATTGAGAACATAAATACAAACATAATATAATAAGAGATTTCATACCTTAAAGGCGCAGCAGTTTTGTTCTTCCAATCTGACACGGCCAACGACACATACTTATCATTAACATCGAAACATAGAAACCGACCAGGTTTCGAATTATATTTCTTCCTCGAAATATCCTTGAAAATTTGCTCGTAGAAATCTGTGGGCTTTAAGTACTCCATCTGTAAGTGAATACATGAAGACAAGCCTTCAATATTTATTCAAGTACATTAATATTTTTTTTCCAGAGAAAGCAGAGAGTGAACTTATACTGCTTTGATGATAAAAAAAATTGAAATAATCTTTGACCCACCTGAGACACTGTGTCGGCGACGAAGAGGGCCGCGTCGCAGCAAAGAGGAGGGTGGTGTCGCTGCGAGAGAGTGAAGGAGAGTTGGAAGTTAAACCTTAGCCAAGGGTTTTATAGGCATCAATTAAAACGGGGGTATTATCACTAAAGTCCCTATTTTTCATAAATTGTCACCTTTTTAAATGTCTTTACTATATTAGTCACTTTAGTCCCTTATTTTTTCAAAATACATCACTTTAGTCCATTTGACCAAAAACCTAACCATCAACTATACAGAATGTGTAAAAATATAATTTTACCCTTTAATGTTATTTTTTTAATTTTTCCTTTTATTCCCTCTAGTTTCAATAATAGGTGGTCAAAAATAATTAAAACACCTCAATCAAGGTTTGAACCTTCAACCTTAAGGTTAAATGCTACAAGTTTTAACCAGCTGAGCTACTCTAACACATTATTGAAGGTTTGTTGATTTAATTGTATATATAAAGTTATATAATTTGTTTAAACTAATTTAAATCTATTTATATGATTTAAAATCAAAGCCGGTATTTTTTTTTTTTTTTTTGGATTTTTTTCCTTTTCAAAAAAAAAATTATTTTAAATTGATAAAAAAAAAACCCAGAAAATCAAAGCCCATAAATTGAAAATTTCCTCTCTTTTTTTCCTTTTTTTCCTTTTGTTTTGTTATTTTCTTTTTCATTTTCATAAATATGTTTTTATATATTATTATTAAATATGAGTTTATTTTTAAATTATATAAACATATTTAAATTAGTTTAAACAAATTTTGTAACTACATATATACATTTAAATTAACAAACCTTTAACAATGAGTTAGAGTAGCTTAGTTGGTTAATTCTTGTGGTTTTTAACCTTAATATTGAAGGTTTAAACCCTAATGGAGGCGTTTTAATTTTTTTTTTTAAGGTTGACCAATTATTATTAAAACTAGAGGGATTAAAAGAAAAAATTAAAAAACAACAATAAAGGGTAAAATTGTATTTTTACACATTTTGTTATAGTTGACTTCTAGTTTTTTTGGTCCAATAGATAAAGTGATGTATTTTAAAAAAATAAGGGACTAAAATGACTAATATGACTAAGACGTTTAAAAATATGGCAATTCATAAAAAAATAGGGACTTTAGTGATAATACCCCATCAAAATGGCACAGCTTGGTTGCTTGAGGGTCTAGAGTTAAGTAGTATGTGTCGCGTTGTAGGGAATCATTTCCCATTTATTCTGTTCTATTTTGTATTGAATTGAATGAAAATTGAAAGATCCTCTCCTTACCTCCTGTATCCTCCCTCCTCAACTTTCTATAATCCATTGCCCTATGTCCTCTTAATGAATCAAGGGACTAAGGGCGTTTTTACTAGTTGGGAACGAAATGAATCGGAATTAAGTTCTACTAGAAAGGGAATGGAGGGGAATCGAAATTAAGTTATTAAATTTCATTCTAGCGTTTACTAACTTATTAGGAATGAAAAATGGAATGAGGATGATACAAAATTGATTACAAAAATACCCTTGTATATATATCATGTTGAAATTTTGTTTTAATATTAAAAAATATATTTTATATTACTCGTAACACTATAACCAAAATAATTAACATATATATTATAAAATTTTAACTAATTAGTTTAAATTAATTAAAAATTGAGATTATGCAAATTTGAACACATAATGAATTTTATGCTATTAGAGCATCTCCAATACTATTATGCATTTGGAAAAAATGAAGTGTCATATAGGATAGATATTATAAAAGTTAGAAAAACTCTCTCCAATGCTATTATTTAAATTGAATATGGAGATGATGTGGCCAAATAAAAGTTAGAGAATATGGAGTTGAGTTTCTAATTCTATAAACTCTCATAGAAATGCTGACTAGGATTTCTAACTATTTCCACCAATAAGATTAAAGCTTTCAACTCTTTCCACCAATAAGATTAAACCTCCTTTAATTGTAAAATAAAAGAGGAGAGAGAGTTTAATAATTATTTTATTATGATTGGACATAAAATAGATGAATATTTGACTTTAGATAATTGCATTGAAAATATGAATATGTATTTCTCTAATTTTTTTTCAAAAGTGGGCCCATAAAAATAGAAATGCTGATGTGGCACTATTTAGAAACTCAAACATGCGTATTTGCATTAGAGATGCTCTTACTACTAATCCACCGTGTGTATAAATATATATATATATATATATATATATATATATATCTTAAAAAAAAATAAAGTCAAACCAAAAAGCATGAAATTCAAGAGGCATATGCAATTGAAAATGCATTTGTTATTATTATTTTTTATAGCTGATTATAGTTATATACTAAATTAAGGCAGAAATTTTTTTTATTTTTTTTTAATAATTCGTAGTTCATTTAAATATCTTCAAAACTTAATTTCATAGGAGATTTGATGGGGAAAAAAAAAAAAGCAAACATAACAAATTCAAGAATATATAGAAATAAAAAGGATATCTAGAAAAAAAAAAAAAAAAAAAAAAAAGAATGATAGAGAACAATCCCAAAAAAAAATGACAAAATAGAAATCTAGTTGTTTTTTATTTATTTATTTATAACTATTAAATGAGGATAATTTAGTAAAATTATATGAATTCCCTTTTCAATCAGGAAAGGGAATTTGATTCCTAGGTTGAGTGAGGGGAATTAAATTCCCTTTCATTCAAGAACTTAATTCATAATATGTGTGTGGAGTCCACGGAACTTAATTCCCCAAAAATTTATTAAATATAGGAATTCAAAAACTAGTAACTTAATTCCCTTTCCTATGTAGGATTCCTAGTTAGTAAACATGTCATAAATTTAATGTTTTAATTTTCTTGTCTGAAGACTCCTAAATAGGCTTGGTCACGGTTTGTTCCTGATCCACGGTCATATGAACTGCAACCGGAATCGTGGGTTACAGTTCATGAGTGCGATTTCAACCGTCGATTATCGGTTCTGATTTCGGTTTTAGGTTAGTTTGTGTAAATTTTTTTCTTTTAATTTTACATTAAGGTTTCTGACAAAAAAAATAAAACAAAATTTAAACAATAAATAAAAACACAAATTAATAAATAACTTCCAACTTTTAAAAAATGAAATAAATAATAAAATGATATTCATTATTTTAAAAAAAAATTAAATAAACTTAAAATATTAAAATGGCCTTGAACTTAATTTTTACCACAATTAAAGAGCATTGAAAGCTCTCTGGTTCATTTTAAGCATGCAGCATCATCAGATTATCGGTCTATTTCTGATTTTGATTTTGTTCTCAAAAAACCAAAGAAATTGAAAATGAGCACAAAGATATTGGTCTATTTGCATCATGATCTTTGTCGATTGGGTGTTGTTTTCTCAAATCACACATTTTGATATTTGCTGGATTTGATTAATTGGACGGCTTAATTTTTCAAATTAAAAATTTAGGTATCGATGAGACGTGCAGATAGATGCTGTAACAAATACAACCAACCTTTTTAAACAAATTATACCCATCTAAATTATATTCGAAGGTGACACTTTGTCAAGTCTTTTTCTTTGATCAGTGTTTTGATTCCTTTTGACATCTACTAATAACAACTCACTCTTTGCTTTATCTAAACCTATCGATCTGACCTCTAAAATGCCTAAATTTGTTTTGCTTAATCGACTGTTCAAGCTTGTTTGATAATTTTAATTGAGATATGCCTACTGGGTTTCTCTCTGGGTTTGAGATAAAAAGAAATGATTTCTTGTATCAGAACAGAAGTTGGTGAGTAAGCTACCAGAAATGGTTACACTGCACATGCTTTTACTTGCTACAAGTAAAGAATGTAAATCGATATCGAAAGAATCCAAACTAAACTAAACTAAACTAAGCTTGTTCTAACTAATACTTCTCATGTGCTTAATTTAAACCAGAACAAACTTGCGGTGTCATCAACCTTCTCTTACTAATTACTAATTAATCCATATAAAAATTATAATAATCAGTGATTAGCAGTGTTAGAAGAAAAACCAAACAACCGTTTGACCAGTGGACCCATCACTCTTTTTCATTGAATAAATACTGTAATATACAACTGAGAATCTTTGGTTAGAAAGAAAAGTGAAAAAAAGCAAAATCCAAAGGATCTCTACCATAAACTTCTCAGAATTCAACACTGGTCCTGTTTTTTTTTTTTATATATATTAATGAGGTTTCATTGTCTCCGGTCTCCACCAAATTCCCAAATGACAAATCTAACCTCTGTGACTGTGTGTTTGTAATCAACTCAACTTGATCAAGCAAATGGGGAGGAGGACATGAGTGTCTTTTCCATCGATAAAGGCTCTCTATCCTGTCTTAACAAGTGTTGGGTTTTGCTAGGTCGGATGCGTTTTGTTGTTTTGCTTCCAACATTATTAATTTATAATTGAGGTTGGAGTAGGGTCTCACAACTAGTAAAATGAACATATAAAATGGAGAGGGAAATAATGAAATATGAGAAGCAAAAGCTATGTGAAGATGGGAAAATGGAGAGGCTGGCTATGCATCAAACACTCATTTTTCTTCACAACAAAGTCTATACTTTCAAAGATCACTTCAGGCTTTAGACCCAAGAAGAAAGGTAAACAAACTGAATTGAATTCTCAACTATTATATCAATAGGTGATTATGTTGTTTCTGTGATTTTTTTTTTTTTTTTCTCTCTTATATATATGGTTGCCTGTACTCTGCAGGGAGCAGAGATGTGCTTATGAGTCTTTACAAGGACTTGGAGTCCTGTCAAGAATATGAAGACATACAAGTGATGTGGGAGTTGATTCACTCCTCTTGTCCTCAAAAAAAGGCCTGTAAAACCAGAAGAAACAGCAACAACAACAACAAGAGGACTTTCCATTGGAAAGTTTGCTTTAGACAAACTTGAAACTCTTCTAGTTTCTCTTCTAGCTTTGATTGCAGGAAACTTGTTATTTTGAAATTTCATGTAAATATCAGCAGCTGAGTAAAGATAATAGTTTTGATCTAATATGTCATTGATCCAATAAAAGAAAAGCATCTGGGTGTGATGCAGGTTTGGTTCTGATTTAGAAATGAAAAAAAAAAAAAAAGGGAAAGAGACACAAAATTACTCTACAAAAGCCATATAGTTGAAGAAGATCTTCCATGTCAAAATAAGACTTAATTGAATAACTTGCTTGTTTATAAGATCAGATGATGAAATAGGTGCTATGTTTAAACTGTTACACATTCAATAGATAAGCTCAAGCTCCCATCAAGTTTGCTATTCAAAAGTTGACTAGGAATTATTCTGATAAGAGAAAATCTAGGAGGCTAAATGACATTACATAATACTATTACAGTTTTTATTATTCTCAACTATATATATCCAATCTCATAAGGTAGAATTGCTACAGAATTTCAGCATCAAACGGTAGACCAAATACCACAAAACAAAACCAGCACTGTGACTGATTCTTCATCATGCAGCATCGCCCTCATGGAGGAGCATTTGGTCGAAGTGCCACACGCCTACAAAACCCCACAAATAACTTCAAATTAAACCCAAGAACATATTGAAACATTGAAGTAGGTGGCTAGATGCATTGGCTACAAAGACTGTATAGTATTAAATGGAATGGGAGCAGCTGTGTGAACAAAAATACGGTAAATATATATATAGTTCAACTGTGAAATTTGATTCATACCGTGGCCTTTTCCAACTCTCCTCAATTGAGCAACATATTCTGATATCTTTTTAATGGATTCAACCTGTTAAAGAAAACGAGTCGGACAGTCGGTCACCCTCAAACACAAAAATATCTTTCAAATGATGTAGAAAATATGTTTTCTTTGGAATAGTTGTTTGTTTGATGCTTTCATCTGTTAATTTTTTATTTATTTGTTTGTTTGTGAACAGAACAAATAGTTTTTTCTTTTTTTTTTAAAGGAACAGAACAAATAGTTAATTAGCTGAAAACAAATATAATAGACAACCATTATACATATAATTAAACAAGTTTTCAATGACTCAAAAGAAAGATAATCAATTAAACCATTTAAAGTACACTAATGATATAATTTATGAAAACGTAATATAAGCTAACCTGCTCGGTTAAAAATTCACTCTCGATAAAATCTGTCATTTGGGGATCATTGTGTCGATCTGCTACCTATTATTCATCATCAAGAACAGAAAATATATCTCATCAGAAGGACAATTCTGAATTCTAAAGCCACCAAATAACAATTTAGTTCTGTTGCAGGCTCTCAAATACACTAAAATTTATAAGATTTAAAATTAAAAGAATCTAAAAGAGGACAAAAAGATGTATTACACTGTGCAAGTTGAGTAGCTTCTCATTTACCAACTTCTCTAGAGACAAAGTTAACTCCATAGCTGAATCAACAAACCCAACAAGTTCAAATCAACAAAATATGTGGTATGTACTATGTAATAATCACTTTCAGAACAGAAACATCTGATTTTGGCCCGGAAAAAAAGAACAAACGAATTACTTCAAAGGCAATATTGCAGACATGAACATTAAACAAATGCATTAGATTGTGATCAGAAGCAACAATATTGGAAAAAGATTACATGACAATCAATCAATGTACAAATAGAACAAACATATATGGAAGCAGAAAGACTCACTCACCATACAATGCATCTCCTTTCTCGACATGTTCAAAATCCGAAGGGGGCATCAGAATGGAGTGTAGTTTCACTTTTCCTCCACGTATGTTCTAATTCAAACAAAATTTGATGAGAGATTTTAGTTTTTAGAAATCTATGTGTCCATTTTTCACAATCTAATTATAAAATACAGATAAAGAAGATTGTTTATCTTATTTTAACAAGTAAAATAGGAAGCACCTGATATTCCATCAGTTTTTCAGCATGTTCTCTTTCTTCTTCACTAGACTCCTTGAAAAATCTGATAAAAAAAACAAAACAAAACCAAAAAAAAAACAAACAAATTATTCAATCAATTTATCAAATTAAAATCTGTGAAAATACAAATGAAGATATTGGGGGGGTTTTGTGTGTGTTTAATTTACTTGGCAAGTCCCTTGAGAGCAACATTGTCTCGATCGAAATATGCAAACAAGGCGTGGTACACATAAGACGCATTGTACTCCACACTACAACACAAAAATCAACAAACAAAACAAAAACGATTCAATTAAAAGAAAAACAGAGAATTTTCAAAAGGGTATGAACAGATATCGAAAGCGAACCACCCACTTGATCTGCTCGTTAATGGCGGCCTCACACTCATCAGAGTAGGTCTGTCGAGCCATGGAAACGTGAGGAATGATGGGTACTGCGAGATAATCCTTCTTGAGCTCCTCGAATGGCTGAAAAACCACACCAGTGAGTGCAAAATTATCAGCTTCGATGCTAGTTGCGGAGACCTTAAAGCTTCTCGTTTTCTGCGAGAAAGATAAAGATTTCAGCTTTGAAAATGAAGACCCATCAAAAGCGCTTTTGAATGTGTCCACTCCTTTTGTTGTAAGAGAAGAAGCAGAAACAGAAACTGTTTTCGAAAACATTTTTTCTTTTCTTGTTTTTGTTTTTGAAGAAGCAGAGAAAAATGGAGATTGAAGATACAGAGGAGGAGGAGCTGTGTTTATATAAACCTTGTAACGTGAAGAGAGACTATTAAAAGAGTTCCATAGTGGATAGGCTCCATTCTGGACCGTCGGATAAATTACACATGTACGTTCGAGATTCGACCACATGAGCAGGCGTGTGGCGGGCTCGTGGTTCCAATCCAAAAAGCATTGTGGAATCTTTACAAAAACCGATCCCGTTCACATTTGATTGATGTAAATATCTTCAAAATCTCAACATCTTTCACTCGCTCGGGTATTTTATAATGTGTACTCGCGTTTTGATGCCGTATGTTCTGAGAAAGTACCAGATTACCCCTCTATTTGTGGCGAGTTGTCAATGTTTGTCACGCTCTGCGATTTTGTGGACATTAATCTTTGATCATTAGTGAAAATGAGACCACAAAAAGATTGAACTTTCAAGGAAATATTGGTGGTGTCATGTCTCCTTCTTGAATTTTCTAGTTTTTGTTTTTACTTTGAGTTTTTGACAAATAATTTGGAATTTAAAAGAGAAGACACAACTCAAATTTATAATCTTGTAGAGGGATTGGCTACACTACGCAAGAAAAAGTATTGGTATGATACCAATCACTTTTAAAAAAACAACTCGATGGTTCACGTGAACATGATTTTCAAATATTGAAGTTTTTACCAAAATTAATTTAAAACTAATATCAAGTTGTTTCCAAAAATCGTTGCTATCATACACATGTGGGTATAATAGCCTAAGTATCTTATAGAATATGTGTAAAAGGTATACCAGACCAACATTATCTCATCAAATTTTCAAACTTTTCATAAGATGTCATTCTACAACTATTTTTTTTTTATATATAGTCATTTTACAACTCTTTTTTTTTTTTTTTTTTTGGAGATTTATAAGGTTGTTAATATAGTCTAACCCTAAAGAATACTACAACAACTATATAATTTTTTAAAATTTTACATTCAATTATCATATTAACTTTAGTAAAAAAAAAAAAAGAAAAGAGTAATTTATAATTATCGTGTAAATAATAATGATGAGTAAATATGATCAAAATATATTAGTTATAGCATTATTTAGTCACAACGATACTAGACCGTGTGCTCACCCAATAAAATCATTATAAGATAAAAAGATCAACTATGGTAATTAATAAGGAAAAAAAAAAAAAAAAAAAAGAGTAAAAAAAGAAACTCATGTGCATGCATATATCCACTTCAACCATTTCTGTCATGTATATCGTTAAAAGCAATCCGGTCAACAAAAGCAATTAGGTTTAAGTCATATTAAATACATTTGGTTCTTCTAATTACAATTTATTAATATTGATGATAAGATTAAGAATTTAAGATATACCAAAAATGAGAAAACACGTACTTCACGACAATGCAGCCAACTAATAGTCATTGTATTGCTGGAAATGATAATGAGAAGTGATTAATTAAAATGAATCTATCTATATATAAGGTAATTTGTAATTTGCAAGAGAATAATCAAATGTATAAAGGTTGAAATGACTTTAAATAAACTCTTACGTGATAAAATTAATTAAAGAGTATTTTCTAGTTCATGAAATATTTATGGGGTTTATTCATCTGAAATTAATAGATATTATTTTGATCATTTTCATTAAGATAATAAGACAAAATGATCATTATATATTAAATTGTTTAGTCATATTTAATTAAAAGATACATTGTTGTTTTAGCAATTCCTAATTAAGGTGAAAGAATCTTAAAGTGAGTTGAGGTAAACCTCTTATTTAATTAAATGAAACTATAAATTCGAGTCGTGTCTCGTTCCTTAATAAAAAAAATACTAATAAGATCTAAAGTTTAGTTCCTTGTGTTCGCTTAGAAACATTTCTTATCAAACCCGAATAATCTTATTGGGGTTCTCTCATGTCTTTTGTTTTCCTTAGCTTTTTATCAGATGTTGACACATAAACGTAAAGAAAATGCATGGTCAAGATTTATTGATTCTTCTCTCTCATGTAACCAGACAAAGAAAAGGCAATGAGATGATCCTAACTTGAACCTAGAATGGGTTTTCTTACTTACAAGAGAAAATATTGTGCGTGCACAAAATGTACTGTTGAGTGGTGTAACAGACCATGAAAATGTGACGTATGATATGTATTTTTCTCTGTTTTCTGGTCATCTATCATATCTTTAATGGTCAAATGCACCACTCAACAGTATACCAAAAATTTTCTAGATACGAGCTAGGGTGACTACTCTATTATGCAAGGTATCTACACTATCACCACCGGAACTCGACTGAAATTTAACTTTAATATAATGTGTTTGTCCTATATGATAGATGAGGTCGATTTATTTATTTATTTATTTATTTTTAAGGAAACCAAGCGGTTATAAAGAAATACGGCACTCGGCCTCAACAAGAGAACTAACACAGAGAGAAAACTCCTCCAACCAAAACAAATCCTCAACACGGTTAGGGATGAAGATATTTCTGCTTTTGATATGTAAATAATTGGACTAGTATTTGGGCTTGTGGACACCATGCGTTGCTTGGGATATTATTATTATCATCATTTCTTTGGTCTTGAAATTGAAAGACTCAATTGCGACAGCGATGTAACCTTGGATATATTTTTATATACTTTACACAGTTTTCATACACATGCATATATATATATATATATATATATATATACACAAACACTGCCAACCAAGGCTTGTGGATAGCACACGCCACACGGCCATCTCTATACCGTCTGTTTTCCTCTCAATGGACCAACGCGGTTATAACTTATCTACGTTTATCTATTATGAATAAGATGAGACGAGAATCGAATCGTTATTATTGGTACTAAGAAGAAGAGAGATGTACAATTAACTCAATCTAAAAGCTAATAAACTAATTTTCTTAGAGTATCACCAATGCTGTGCCAAATATCTGTGCCAATACTAAAATTTAGCATAGGGTGTACAAATCATCCTCCAATGCAGTGCCAAATGATGTGCTAAATTTGGCATATGCTATATTGTGTGCCAAATGCTATATTGTGTGCCAAATTTGGCACACAATATAGCATATGCCAAATTTGGCACAGCAATAAATGCCCCATTTTTAATTACAAAAATACTATTATATATATATTTTAAATGAAATAATGAATGTATTAATGGAATTTTGTATTGGAGAATTAAAAGAAGCAATAAATGTATTAATGGTAAAAGTTTACTTATATAATTTTAATTAATAAAATAATAAAAATAGCACTTTAAATAGGATTGTGCATTGGAGCCCAATGCTAAATTGATGTGACAAATATAACATTTTACTCTTTTTTATGCCAAATTTAACATTGGTATTGACATATGCATTAGAGATGGTCTTATATGAAAAGATACAAGGGAGATCTAATTAGGTAATTTTATTTTAATAGGAATCCTTACGATTTTTATCACTCTGTAGTATTTGGTTGATGTTTTGGACTTAGCACTAGGATACGGATGGTCTGCTGAAACTTTACCACAGAAATTATCCTTAAAGGTATTGGGTTAAAGTTTGATTAACAAATATATACGCTCGTTAAGATTAATTTTTTCGAGAATTAAATTTTATAGGTAAAGAATTAACATTAATTATGTGTAATTTTATTTTATTTTACTTCCATCGATATAATTTTTTACAAGCTTGAAAATACACTGAATTATAAACTAATGTGTTGAGAGATTTCCCATAAAAACCTTGAAATCAAGTATAGCTTTATAGTTAATATATAGGGTAAAATTGAAAAGTAGCCTAAAAATTAGAGGCTTTATTATTTTCAGCCGAGATTAGTATTTGTATTGTTTTTATCAAAATATCCACTTTTTTGGATAAAATTGCCCTCCTTTATAATATATATATATATTTCTCTTTTTTTTTTTTCTTCTTCTTTTTCTTCCCAGACCTCCATCTTCTTCTTCTTCTTCTTCCCGGATGTGTTTAATTGTGTTAGACCTAATATTTTTAATTTGGTCTTGCCCTAGTGTATTTAATTGATTTTCCATGGTGTGTTTAATTGAGTTGCCCTGGTGTGTTTAATTGGGTTGTCATGGTGTGTTTAATTGATTTGCACCTGGTGTGATTAATTGGTCAGTCTTTGTGTGTTTAATTGGTGGTCTGGTGTGTTTAAAGAAATCTGGAAAAAATTCCAGATTTGAATAGATTTGGAAATTTTCCAGATTTCCTCATACCAAAAAAAAAAAAAAAAAAACAAAAAAAAAAAACCTTTGAAATAATGGATCTACAGTAAATTGAATAAAATTTGAAATATATATATTTTTTTAAAACATAATCTGGAAAAAAAATTTAACAAACATAATCTGTAATTTTTTTCAAAATCAAAAAAACCCGAATTAAAAAAAAAAAATCTAGAAAAAATTTTAAACAAAACAAAATTTGAAAAAAAATAAAATTTAAACAAACAATACCCAAACTTAAGCACAACCACAATGACCCTTAAAATCAACAACTAACACTCAAATCCAAACCTTTTTAAAATTTGGAAATTTTTCAAAAAAAAAAAAAAAAGAATTAAAAAAAAAAAATCTGGAAATTTTTTTAAACAAAACAAAATCTAAATCTTTTTTAAACAAACAATACCCAAACTTGAACACAACCACAACCACCTTTAAAATAAACAATTAACAACTAACACTCAAGGAACAAACAAACAAACAAACAAACAAACAAACAAACAAAAAAAAAAAAAAAAAAAAAAAAAAAAAAAAAACTTGGATTAAAGAGGAGAGAGGCATGAGAGGAGATTTGGGTTGCAAAAAAAAAAAAAAAAAAAATTGTGGTGGAGAGAGGAGAGAGGCGTGAGATCCGGTGGAGAGAGAGAGAGAGAGAGAGAGAGAAGAGATTGAAGAGAGAAATAAGGAAAAGAGAGAAAGAAGAAAAGAAAATGATCTGGAGAGAAAAGGAAAGAGAAGAGTTAAAGAAAATAATAAGGGGCATTTAAGTCTCTACAGTGGATTGTTTGACAAAAACAATCAATTTACTAATTCTGACAAAAAACAATAAAGCCCTTAATTTTTTGGTTAAAAATGGGTATTTCCTCTATTTTTAGTGCAAGAAAGATTTTGATTATCAAAGTATTATATATTAGAGGCTAGGAAGCACGGATACTCCATTTGGTGGAGGTAACTCGTATCGAACTCTATCCAGTTCGGATACTCCGATAAGTTTGACTGGAGGATACTTGGAGGATACGTTTGGGGTAATATTATAATTATTTTAGTATAAAACGGGGTCAAATTATAATTTCAAAATATTAGGGGTCAAAATGAAATTGTAAATAAATTTTGTCTTTGATTCCATAAACATGGAAAATACCATGATGCTTGAGATTGTAAACCTTTCTCTTGATAAACAACAGTTAGATGCTGAATTATTTAGATCCTTTAACAATGTAAATGATGATAATAAAGTTAATTAGGAATTTAAAATATGTTTTATGAGTTTTTTTTAATATATTATTTGGATTTTGTAATATGTTATGGTTTATGTAACGTATGTTTTATTTGGATTTTGTAATACATTCAACTTATGTGACATGTTTTATTTGGATCCTGTAATATGTTACATTGTTATGACTTATGTAGTTATGTGACATGTTTTATTTGAATTCTGAATATGTTTTGATTTTAAATGAATTATCAAATATGTTTTTGTATATTATTATTATTATTTAAATATAAATATATATTATTTTAATTGACGTATCCTGCTGTATTCGTATCCTAGTTTTTGAAGATTTTTCGTATCCTCATATTATGCCGTATTCGTATCTGTATCCGTGCTACATAGATTAGAGGAAACACACTTTTTTAACCAAAAAATTAAAGGCTTTATTGTTTTTATCCAAAATTAGTAAATTGATATTTTTGTCAAACAATCCATTGTAGAGAATTAAATGCCCCTGATTATTTTTTTTTAACTCTTCTCTCTCCTTTTCTCTCCATAGCATTTTCTCTCTCTCTCTCTCTCCACCAGATCTCATGCCTCTTTCCTCTCTCCACCATAAACACATCAGGGCTAACCAATTAAACACACCAGGAGTAAATCAATTAAATACACCAGACGTAAATCAATTAAACACAACATGGCAACCCAATTAAACACATTATGACAACCCAATTAAACACACTATAGAAAATCAATTAAACACACTAGGGCAAGACCAAATTAAACACACTAGGACTGACCAATTAAACACTCTATGTGTAAATCAATTAAACACACCAGACTAATTAAACACATAAAGTGTAAATCAATTAAACACACCAGGGCAATCCAATTAAACACACCAGAGCAGACCAATTAAACACACCAGGACAACTCAATTAAACACACCATGGAAAATCAATTAAACACACCAGGGCAAGACCAAATTAAGCACACCAGGTTTAACACAATTAAACACATCCAGGAAGAAGAAGAAGAAGAAAAAGATGGAGGTTTGGGAAGAAGAAGAAGAAGAAAAAGAAAAAGAAAAAGAAAAAAAAAAAAAAAAAAAAAAAAAAAGGGGGATATATATATATATACATATTTATATTTATAAAGAAAGACAATTTTATCCAAAAAGTAGATATCTTTATAAAAACATTAAAAATACTAATTCCGGATAAAAACAATAAAGCCTCTAAATTTTTTTTTGGCTACCTTTCAATTACTCTCTATCATATCTACAGACAAACACTCGATTAATCCTCACTCAATTGTTTGTGATCGACAGTCTCCCAAAAAAAAAATTCCCTCCAAAAAAAAAATAATAATTCAGTGCATGGCGACAATATTCCACCTCCATTCGACCCCGAAAGCGATTTCCATGATAATCAAATCGAATATATTCCATTTATATATATAAGCTTCAAATAACTCCTCCATTATCTCTCCATCATCAGTACTCACTATGGCAACTGACACCTCTCCCACATATCGTGCTCCGGATTTCCACTCAGTAACTCCTAAAACAGCAGCAGTGACGGAAACACACGATGGTCTGGAGTTCTGGCAATTTATGATTTCCGGGTCCATTGCAGGATCCGTGGAACACATGGCCATGTTCCCAGTTGATACTCTCAAGACCCGCATGCAGGCCCTTGGTGGTGGTGGTGGTGGGTCGTACCCGGTTCAGCATATCGGAGTCCGTCAAGCTTTTAGCTCCATTTTGAAGCTGGAGGGTGCTGCCGGGCTGTACCGCGGCATCGGAGCCATGGGAATAGGCGCCGGACCTGCTCACGCGGTCTATTTCTCTGTCTACGAGCTCTTCAAGGAGTTCTTTTCACGTGGGGACCCGAACAACCCGGCGGTTCATGCCGTCTCCGGCGTCTGCGCGACGGTGGCGAGCGACGCGGTGATCACGCCGATGGATATGGTTAAGCAGAGGCTGCAGCTGAAGAGCAGCCCGTACAAGGGAGTCGCGGATTGTGTGAAGAGGGTGCTGGTGGAGGAAGGTGTTGGCGCGTTCTACGCGTCGTATAGGACGACGGTGATCATGAACGCGCCATTCACGGCCGTCCATTTCGCGACGTATGAGGCTGCCAAAAAAGGGTTGATGGAGGTGGACCCGGAGAGAGTGAGTGATGATGAGAGTTTGGTGGTTCACGCCACAGCTGGTGCGGTTGCTGGTGCTCTGGCCGCCGCCGTGACGACACCACTCGATGTTGTCAAAACACAGTTGCAGTGCCAGGTAAAACAACTCTCAATCAAAACTCTTTATTGCTCTTAATAAAACAGTTGCAGAGTCGTACACATGAAGCATAGTGTCGTAGCTAATAGAAAATGTTCAAACAATAATATTTAGGCAGGACTCAAATCGGATGTTCAAAAATGATGTTTTAATTTGTATCTAACCAATCAAATTGGACTACACTCTTCTAATTAAATTGGGACATGTGTCTATGACTCTATATTTTATTTTTTATTTTTTTCAACTTCCTTTATAAATGTAGATACATATCCCAATTTAGTTGGTTAGACACAAATTAGGACATCTGATTTGAGTCCATTTAAGCGGTACTCTTATACATCATCATGTGCTAGACGGACAGGTTTGACCTTAACAATAGTATTTAAGTACTCCGATACATAGAATTAGGTAGATTCCGGTATATAATCAAGGTTTGTTTTTTGTTTCTCATTTGCATATTTACACATGCAGGGTGTATGTGGCTGCGACAGATTTTCGAGCTGTTCAATTGGGAATGTGATCGAGACGATAGTGAGGAAGGATGGATATCGTGGGCTGATAAGGGGATGGATTCCCAGGATGATGTTTCATGCTCCTGCAGCAGCTATATGTTGGTCAACGTACGAAGCATCAAAATCCTTCTTTCAACGACTCAATGACAGTGATGATCATAATAACCAGATGATCAATGACTAAAGAATGATCAGAAATATCTCTCTATATACATCGTATTATATATCTGCAGGCTTCTCATCAAATGTCTTGTTGAAATTGCTGGTCTGAATAATACACATATGAGCATCAACTATCAAAAAAGGTGGTGTTAATTATTAGCTGCTCAAATGCAATATTGGGTTTATTATATGTATACCATCCAATTAATGTTATGCAAATTATATCAAAAAACGTTTTTTATGCTTCTGTTGATTGTCAATATGAGTCGTTTCAATGAAGAAACTTGATTGGACTACACTCTTCTTATAATATCAACACAACTTCTTATGTTATCAGTTTATTCTGTTATTGAACCAATGCGAGTTAGTAAGGAGATAATTTGTAATATTATTGTAATTATTTGTGTCTCGAATGTATCAAGAAGCACCAGTGGTCTAGTGGTAGAATAGTACCCTGCCACGGTACAGACCCGGGTTCGATTCCCGGCTGGTGCAAAATCATTTTTTTTTTTATTAAAGATAATAAAAAAAAAATTAAAAAAACCTTGAATAATGGGTTTTTTTTTTTTTTCAATTTTCAATATGCAGCAACTCTCAACTCTTAAATGGCAAAATCAGAGAAGATGGCTCAAGCCTGTTTCACACCAGAAATGATCTTTAAATAAACATAACCGAGACCAATGATCTGAGCAGAGACTATTCGATTCATCGGAACTAATCAAACATCAACAAGAAGGAGTTGAAAATTCGATCAACATTCTGGGCTACTTACAATAATCGATCACAGAGGCTAGCAGCCTATCACAAAGATGCACAAGGTATAATAGAGTAGAGTTACAGCTCATAACAATTTAAGACTTGCCTCAGAAGTATAAATAGATCATATCAGAACTTATCTGAACATACTCCATCTCTAAGAACCTCATAAACCTCCCGATTCCTGGTTTTCTTCAATCCGGCCATGAAATGAAGTTTTGGTCCATCGGATGTGATGCTGGTTACTTTTACCCAAATCATAACCTTTGTCTTCATTCCATCAATATCTGCAAACTTTCCTTTCTCCAGATATCCAGTGACCGTGGTGTTAAAACGTACAACAGATTGGTCCTTGTACCCAACTTCACATATTTCAGGAATATAGACAGTAAGCTTCTTTGTCTCTTCATTGAACTCATAATTGGTAGCATCTTTAGGGAAGATTCCTATCGGCAAATCATACTCCTTGAGCAACTCTTGCAATGGCTTTTGCATTTTTCCTGTAGAAACAACAGTGTATCACTAAACATTTATATTTGAGTAAAAAATAACATTTTCTTAGAAATTATAAAACAAACACGAATGAATTACCCCGTAAAAATAACAGTTTGAAAGACAGATCAGCAATGGAGTAGATCAGATTTGACAATAATAACATTAGAAATAACAGTTCGAAAGGCAGAGCAGTGATGTACAAACTCAATCCAGTAATCGGGTGTGCTGTCAGAAGACAATAGTTCATTCTAAACAAGTCACATCAAATCAACCTCTTTCGCATTCTCTACAGTTCAAAATTAGCCCAATAGAGCTTCCCAAATGAGATCCATTCAGTTTTATCACTGCAACCCTTAGCCTTTCATCACAAATCAAAATCATCTCCAAAAACCCCCACCCCAAAAGAAAATTAAAAAAATAAACCAAAGAGAACCATCACACCATTTGCCTGAATATTATGTTTGAGGTCACAAAAAGGTTATTAGATCTTGAAGCTTGGAATCTAATTTGAAACCATGGGATGACTTGATGAAACTGAGGACGTGAAATTCAATAGTGTAGCTGTGTAGGTCATCTCTGTAGCATAGATTATTTATATCATGAAATGCACAGCTTCGACACAGCTCTTGATTACTTTACAAACTGCCCTACATATGCTAGGATCTAGAATTACAGCATTATTAACATAATTAGCTTATACAAGTTAAGGCTAACCTTTGATTTTGTTAACCAACCATTTGGCTCCTCCTTCAATACTGGTACCTAATGACTGGTTATAGAGAGAGGAAAAAAAAAAAGGAATATTAGAATGCAAAATGCTTTAAATTACTTGGGCAACATCAGCACAGTGCAAACATCAACACATGGCCATATGCACACATTCGTTGCCATTACAAAGTAAAAATCGTGAACTATAAGATTTGAGTGCATCCCGTTAAGTAAAATAATGTCGATGTGCTGTGTTTTGCTAAAAACCATTTTTTTCACTCCAGGATTCAATTTCTGTAATGACAAACTGAAACTAGTCGACATAAATGTTGGGTAACTAAGGATATTTTCATCGATTTCACACTTCATCTAGATTCTACAATGAACAAAAGGAAATAAACTACATTTACCAAACATGATTCATTTGTTAGTCCTAACAAAGCCAATTTGAAAAGCAGAAGTAAAAAAAGCCTAAAGATTTGTTTGATTTTGTTGTTCATTTGCCTTTCCATCTTATACAGCAACTCAATTTAAGTTTCACATTCCTCAGCTACAGAACAAATATAATGATCGGTGCAACTCAAACGAAAGGGAAAAATTCCAACTACTCATTGCAAATAAAGTATGTAATCTTTTACAGCTAAAATTTGCTTTCATGAGCATAACAAGTTATGCTTGCTTGTTCGTTCTACAAAATGAATTCCATCTAATACAGCTACTTAATTTAAAACTCACTTTCCTCAGCTGGCTATACCAATACAAATATAGTGATCGACGCAGCGCAAACCAAACAACAAAAAGGAAATATTATAACTTCACTTCGCAAATAAAGTATGTGATCTTTTACCGCTAAAATTCGTTTACATGAGCACAACAAATCTACCATTTTCTAACAAGCTGTTTCCAACCATAATTCTGCAATTATATTCACTACTTAAATCAAATCAAGCAAGACCAACATTAAAACTAATCATTTCTACCTAGAATTGAAATCACAATTTTCATCAATAAACAAACCCAATTCACGACCAGATCAACAAAGGAATCGAAACCCAGATGCAAATACAAGGAAATAATTCAAATTTAAAAAAACAGAGAACAATAGATGGAGAGATTAGAGAAACGCACGTTGATGTCGTCACCGACGGAACTCATCTCCTTGTTGGCTTTTCTTCCCAACCAAAACGAACCCACTTTGTTCAATACTTGATCCATCGAATTATGCTACTTCGATTCGAAAACCCGCCCTCCCTCTCTGTCTCGAAAGAAATCGATTGAATATTCTGCAGAAACAGAAAAATAATAATAATAATAATAATAAGAGAGGGAGAGAGAGAATTGGTCCTGTTTCTTTTTTGTGGAAAATTTCTGATTTCTGACCCTGTAATTTCCGCTGTCGAGGAGGGAATATTTACGTGTGATGTGCTTGGACAGCTCCAATTGTCTTTACCAGTGAAAGACTGCCATGTCATGCCATTGTGTGTAAAATATTTTAAGTTTGTTTGTTTTTTTTTTTTTTTTTTCCCTTTCTAAATTATTAAACGTGACAACTATTACAAAGGACATGACCAGTTAAGATAAGACAATACATATGCGGTCCAGATAAATACCCTAAAAACCGGGAGGAAATACCTTATACATACTTATAAAATGTGCATGGTGGGATTCAAAGCCCTCACCACTACTATGGAAGAGAGATATACTACCATCTTTACTAATAGATGATGTGCTGTATAATATTTTAAGTTGAAAGTCAAAATAATAAGAGCATCTCTAATGCAAATGTGGCTTGCATACAAAAAATCGTTGGCATAGTAATAATGCCAAGAGACTTGTTTCCTATGGCATAAAAATAGACATGATAGACAATCAATTCAAAATTTAGTATCCAATGTTTTTGTTTAAAACACATTTATTTTCAATAACGTGTCCAATTTTATTTTATTTTTTTATTTCTTTACCAAAAATAGATGAAAAATTAATGTCAATTTTAAATACTTAGTCAACCTAAAAAATAGATGTGCAACAAGTCATCTGGAAGTAGACGGTTATGTTGACAATGTCTAATATTTTCAATGACAGTTTTGTTTAAAACAACATTTATTTTCAATGACGTGTCCAATTTTTTTTTTTTTATTTCTTTACCAAAAATAAATGAAAAATTAATATCAATTTTAAATACTTAATCAACCTAAAAAATAGATGTGCAGCAGGTCATCTGGAAGTAGGCAGTTATGTTGACAATGTCTAATTTTTTTTTGCTACATCAGCGTGAGGTTAAACATGCACACCTGCATTGAAGATACATTTTTTTTAATAGACTATCTATTAATCTTATATGGCGTGTCTTTTTTTCTCAAACGACACTTGCTGGGGATGGGAATTTCGCCCACAGGGCCCGGCCCGGCCCAGCCCCCATTTAGAGGCAAATTTTGCCCCCAAATGGGGTTTTGGGGCGGGGGTGGGGGTGAGGGCAAAATTTTACCCCCAAAACCTAAATGGGGGTGGGGATAGGGCCCCATTTCCCCCATATATTTTATTTATATAAAAAAAATGAAAAAATAAAATAAAATAAAATAAAATAAAACTCTAACTCTATTAGTCAATTACTCATACACTTGATTATTCTCTGCATAGTTAAATTTGTTTAGACTATTATATGTAATACACTAATACTATATTATTATAGTTATTTGTATTAAATTAAATCAATTATAGATTTTAGATTGTATATTTTGTTAATTATTGGATTGGATATTGAAACAGGGTGAAACAAAAGTTTGGTCTGATCGAATTTTGAATTTTGAATTCTAAATTTCGGATTTCGGATTGAAAAATTTTAGGATTAGAAATGGGAGAAATGGAGGAAATGGGGGACGGGGGTGGGGGCAGGGGAACCTCCCCCCAAACACCCCCATCCCCAGTATCCCCAAATAGGGTTTGAGGGCGGGGGTGGGGATGGGGTAACCCTCCCCCGCCCCATTGGGCCCCCAGTCCCATCCCTACACTTGCATTGAAGATGCTCTAAGTGTTTTACAACACGGTTCATTCTATTAGGATTTAGGCACTATTATAGTTATGGGAGGATGTTACTTATTTTTATTTTTTTTATTTTTTTTCATTTTTAAATCCTTGATTTTTAATTTTTACTGACACGTAACTATCCACAAAGAACAAACATAGTAGGTAAATCCGTCCGGATTTAACTACAATTCATAACCAAGGCTATTTATGATCCATACATCATCCACTTAGAGCTTGATTAATGTTTAAATAACAACAATGTTAGGTAACATACTCACATATATGTGAGATTTTATATTGAATTGTGTTATTTTTTGAATGGTTATTGACTTCAACCACGTTGTCTTGTGATCTCAAAAGTATATAATTATTTCGTGTGTGTTTGAATTCGATGTGGAGGTTGTGGTCAGAAGGATCAATGAAAACAATCAGATGGAGTCAATTTATGGTCCTATTCTGACAGATATTAGTTTGCTATTGCTATTTCAATTGGGATATAAAGTTGTAATACTTAAAGTTTCTCCCTCTCTCTCTCTCTCTCTCTCTCAAAATAATGCGAAAGATTTTTTCCTCATTTTCTTCCTCCCTACGCGCGTGTGTGAAAAGCCATCAATAATTAATGTATAAAAGAAACTTCAAACATTTGTATAAGTTTCTGTACGTATTTTCTAATTTAAAACACCGTTAAAAGGCTAGAACCAGTTACATATGATCATATCCAATGTATAATTTTTAGAAAAAGATACACTTCATGATCCACTGAATTTTAATGAGAAACCCAAGAAGAATGGGTTTTCGATTTTGAAACTTGACATGTCATAGAATATATATAGAGATGAGGAGTTTTATAGTACAAATTACAATATATAAAATTTCTGAGAAGCCAAGAAATCGGGAGTCGTCTGGTTGTTGTAGATCTTCATGATCATCAGCTGCCTGCATTGAAGAAATATCTTTGAAATTTTCAAATATTTTTAAGTAAAATTATTCATGGTGTCCTTTGCTCTATTCAAAAGGTCACATAATAAAATAAAAAATTGAAGTAACTAAGGTTCAGGGTTTTTAATCATCAGTACCATACTTTCTCACATGCCTGCATGGCATTTTGTGATACTGCAACTCCAAAATTCTGATGTTATAATTTTCAGAGATCCAACAAATCAGTATTCTAGGAGAAATAAATTCATATATATATATATATATATATATATATATATATATATATATATGTTCAAGTCAGTGCGTACTGACGTTAGAATGTACATGAACCATTAGATTTATATACTTTGACTCAAAGTGTATGCACTTGTATATCAAAGCTTCTCCATAATTAGTGGTTCATGTACATTGATACTGATGTAGTTACATCAGTGCGCACTGATGTGAACGGGACCATATATATATATATATATATATATGAAGATAGAGAGAGAGGGGGAAATAATTAAAATTACATTTATTTAAAATAAAAGAGAAAAAATAAATAAATAATGGAGTCCACGTCGAGACTAAGTTGAAAGCCATGAGAAATCATCATAAAAAATACGTGGTGTATAGTATTTCCTACATGATGCAATACATTTTTCGAAATTTTTTTAAATTTTATTTTTTCGATTCTGAATCTTGCATGCTTCCATGTTTTGTGCTGGATACAAAGTATTTAATCGTAAAAGTTTTCGTTATTTATTTATTTTATTGAATTATTATAAATTTCAAAAATATAAAAGGGAAACCTAATAATGTGGATGTGAGAGGGTTATCATCGTATAATCTCAACTTCGGTCGATTCAATAACTCTATAACTCTAGATTAAAAGCTAATTTTCATTGAATTTCATGTCAGTATTTGAACTTTTAAGATATCAACTTTTAAAGTAAATACAAATACAGATCATGTATAATACAGAACGAATAAAAGTATTTACAAAACTATTAATTCTTGTTTCTTCTCATTTTTCAAATTAATATTGTTTTTTTAGCTTCTGCATGGTCACTTCCATTATAAATTTATATTCCCTCCAATCCTTTCTCGTACCACGACATTTATTTATTTTTCTTTCTAAAAACAAATTTTCGTCACGATGTTCATAAATATTTTATGAATCAGATTGATCAATCCCAGAATCCTATTTAAATTAATAAAAAATGAAATTAAAAAAAAAAAAAAAAATTTAGTTCCATTTTTTTTTTCCCTTTCTTTTTCGTACTTGAAATATGCCCCCAACCCCAAAGTCTATTCCTACAACGAAGAGCCACCCTATCCCGCAATTTACTACTGATTGTAGAAAAAAAATAATAAAAAAAATAAACCGAAACGATTATTAATTTTCAAAATGAAGAACGAATATCATGATTCAAACCTTGTATTTTAAATAGAGTTTCATATCTGTTCATTAAATCATAAAGTATATGAAAGTTGTATTTTAGACGGTGGTTGAAGAGTCTAATCTCATTAGAGCTGTGACTCTAGCTCGAAATAGTGTTTGCTTAAAAATAGTGGAGCCTCATGTAATGTAATTAATTATTGTACGGTTTTTGAATATTAACAATATTTTCGAGAATGCTTAAAATATTAGAGAATTCAAACGAAGTTGATAATAAGTTTTATAATAATTTGCTGACCCCATAGTTGTTCATATTTAATTAATAAATATCAAGTGGAAAGAAAAGAATCAAAAGATGGAAACATTAGACTCTTCTTTTTTCTTTTTTTTTTCTTGAAAGAGAAAAAGAGAAAAATGATTGAAATAAATAAACAAATAAGATGAAAATAAAGTTTGAAAGTTCTTCGTCCACACACATATAATATATATATACAGTCTTTCTATTGTCAGTTCGTCCTGACAATAAATATATCAGGACGAAAAATGTGGACCACAGATTATAGAGAAGTTTTGACAAGTGCATACACTTTAAGTTAAAGTATGTAAATCTAGTGGTTCACATTCTTCGTCCTGATATATTTATTGTTAAGACGAACTGATAATAGAAAATATATATATATATATATATATATATATATATATATTTATAATGGATTCATATACATTTTTTTTTTTTTATGTGAGATCGAATTTTTGAAGTTATATAATGAACTTTGTAAATTGTAACATTGTAGATGTTATATATATAATCGATCTCGCTGAGTCCTAATGTGGAAATCCCATACTTTATAATTATTATATAAATATAGTATAATATATATAGCTCATGGATGACGATTTGTAATATAATTTTTGAATTATATATATATATATATCTATAGATAAAAACGAACAATTTGATGCTTGGAAAAATAAAACTGATCAAGTGGTAGTAATAAAAATCAGAACCCAAGTGTGAATGGGACCCAAGAGTCCAAGAGGCAGCCAGCTGAACTGTTGAGAATCATGTGCCAATTGCCAAAGAGCCCTCCAACTTGTTCTTCAACAAAAGATAATTAAATCCAAACAAATTAATATATAATAATATTATTATTTTTTTGAATTACACCTACTGTCGGGACCTGACGAGATTATACCCTATAAGCACGGTTCGAGATACTACTCCCACTGTTGGAGAGAGATTATATATGGACTACAACTCTCATATTTAGAGAGAGTACTGATCCTACTTCTGGAAGAAGGGCTCCCCACTTGAAGATTCCAACCACCAAAACAAGAGACTAGCCACTAGTGGTGAAATTAATAATAATTAGTTAAAAATGAAAAAGAGAAAAAAGTATCCAAGCTTTGGTTTCATGGTTTGGTTTGGATTCTTCACAAGTACTTTTGAAAAAAAAGACAGAAGGAAAGAATCACGTTAAAGCAGCCAAAAGCAAATAAAGAAATCAAGCAAACCAAACACGCCTCGACTTGGAACTTGGAAGAGTAAACGCATGCAGCTTTTATTTTTTTGCTTAATTTTAAAATGAATATTATGTATATTGCTTTATTGTTTTAGCTACAAAATACAGTAATTATCGGAGTGAAAACCAGATTGGATTTTTAAAGGGTCCACAAAATTCAAAAATTTGAAAAATAAAAATAAATAAATAATTAAACCCGTATGTATATAAATAAGTCGATTGATCCAAAAGTTTGAACTAATAGTTTATAAGAACACAATTATGGTATTTAAAATAAAATTTATTATATTTGGTTTAATATTAAAAACATTCTCTCACATTTGAACTATTATTGGACGACTAGATAAAATGTTTTTATTTCAGAAATACCCCTTGTGGACTAACAAACATTGCTTTTATTTGGTAAAAATCAGAGGATATAATGTTCAATTCATACAATTAAAGCTTAAATAGGGATATTTTAAACTTTTTAACATCAAAATCAATCAATTGAACAATTGTCTATTAGTATGTAGGGGATGTTTATGAAATAAAAGTATTTTTATCAAGATATCCAATAATAGTTCAAAGATGAGGGGAGGTCTTTAATATTAATCCTTCCATATTAGATACTAACAATGTAGTGATAGATGACATACGCCGACATATTATATGTTATTTATTGTGTAACGTGGTTGATAAACGAGAATTTTATGTTAGCAACCGTTAGACTTAATTAACAACTTAATTAAATACGCTAAGGATTGCAAAAATTAGAAAATTGAGGGAGTTTAAAATTATATATTTTTAAAACATTCAAATAAAAAATAAAAAATTTAAAAGTCTGTATCTGGATTCTGATTTCTGGGTCAGTTTTGAATGCTTATCTTATCCTTCGGCTTACGACTCTCTCAAGCAAGTTGCTCCATGAAATCTAGCCATTTGCCGCCCTTCATTTACGAAGTTGCCTATTATTTATTTATTTATTTATTTTAAAGAAAATACATTGATTGCGTTAACTGACTTAAATACCCCTGGAAGCTTATGCACTTATTCTTTTTGCAAAGAAACAATTTAATGTCAAGATGGACCACTAAATAAACAAATTGGAAACTTTTATAATTATAACACTTCAATCAATTTGATAATCCTATTACACCAACCTCTGTCAAATTGAACCAATCACAATCACACCGTAAAAGAAAAAAAAAAAAAATATATATATATATATAATTTTTCTATTATCAGTTTGTCCTGATATAAAATATATCATAACGAAGAATGTGGACCAATAGATTTACATAATTTGACCCAAAGTGTATGCATTTATCAAAATTTCTCCATAATCTGTGGTCTACTTACAATTATTAATATGTAAATAACAATTATTCATTCAGCCTTACAATGTTCTAGAATCGAGTCAACACATCAAATTTTGTATATCAAACATAAAATTTATTGTGATTATTTAGTATAATAAAAAGGATGATTAAGTAAAACTAATGAACATAAAGGAAAAATAGTTTGCGATAATATTTGAAAAAATATTGACCTGTAATTAATAATCTTTAAATAACGTTCATTCAATCTGACAACATAGTATCGAGTCATCATACTAAAGATGGTATATCAAAAAAAAAAAAAAAATTTGTGATATTTAGTGAACAATAATGCTACTTCGCCTAAATTTGATGTTCAAATCTGATGTCTAAATGATATAGCATCACTATAATCCATTCATTTAAATTATATTAAATTTGAATGATTTAAATGAATGGATTAGACATCAAATTTAGAGTAAAGTAGCATGACTCTTTAGTGAATTAGGGGTATGATTAAGTAATACTAATGAACAATAAGGATTCAAAGTAAGGGGCAAAATGGTAAGTTGAGGTGGAGCAACAGGCAGTATTTTATATTCCCACATGAAACTCTCTCGTGAATAGCCCCTCTTCTTCTCTCTTTAGAAAAATAAATCCAACCCACCACCCACCACCCTCAAATTGCTCCTCTCTCTCCCTCTCTCTCTCTAAATTCAATCACAAAACACAAATCGATTCTTCTTTGAAAAACCAGAAAGCGACTAACCCCAACTTCTTTGTCTCACAAACCCATACATACGCTCTCCATTAAACATATATATACACACACAGATTCACATTTATACAAACCAGACACAACAAACAAACAAAAACTTCAAAAAAGCTTGTAACTGTGTCTCTAAAAACAAATGCCTGCGAATCCTCCGAAATCGTCTCTTATGCTCCACAGAATCCACAACACGACCGGAACAGCCACCGGTAACTCGACGGCGATGATCTGCCAGAAGGAGCTACAGAGGAGGCTCCCTGTCACGTTGGCAGCGCATGTGCCTGACGGCGTCGCGCGCTTCCACTCCCACGCGGTTGGTCCCAACCAGTGCTGCTCCTCCGTCGTCCAACAGATCGCGGCACCCGTCGCCGCCGTCTGGTCCGTCGTCCGCAGGTTCGATAACCCCCAAGGATACAAGCACTTCGTCAAGAGCTGCAGCGTCATCAGCGAAGGCGGTGGCGCCGGCGATATCGTCGGCGTCGGCAGCGTCCGCAAGGTTAACGTCATCTCCGGCCTCCCCGCCGAGAGCAGCACCGAGCGACTCGAGATCCTCGACGACGAGCGCCACGTCATCAGCTTCAGCGTCGTGGGCGGCGACCACCGCCTCGCCAACTACAGGTCCGTGACGACCCTCCACCCCTCCTCCTCCTCCTCCGGCGCCGGAAACGTAACCGTCGTCGTGGAGTCGTACGTCGTCGACGTCCCTCCCGGCAACACCAAAGAGGACACTTGCGTGTTCGTCGACACTATCGTACGGTGCAATCTCCAATCTCTCGCTCAGATCGCCGAGAATTTGGCGAGACGCAACACAGCAAATTGTCGTCGTGAGTGAATGAATTAATCGGTTATCAATTATCACAATACATCCGTCCCATTAGTGTTTTCGATCAATGTCTTTGGTAACACGTCGTCGTTTTTGTGAGTATCCGATGTACATTGCCAATGAAAAAAAAACGATATCACTATCTGTTTCGTTTTTTTTTTCTCTGTTAAATAGATTAATTATTTAAATATGATTAATGAGATATACAATTAGCTTCCACTATTTCATTGTCGTCATTACTCATTACCGCCGAAGATTTGTTAATTAAATAATTAATTCAAAAATATCAAAATTAGGATAAAACCAAGTTGCTTCTTGGGTGACAATAAGGCATGTAAAATATGAAGTAAAAAAAAAAAAAAAAAGATATGAAAAGTGTAAGGTCCTCCTGAAAACATATTCAGATGTCTATTTTCATAATACTTGTTTTGAACATAGAGATCGGTTAGTAGGAAAAGATTGATATGAAAAGGGTAGGGTCCTTTTGAAACGTACACGTTTGGATATCTATTTTCATAATACTTAGATCAATCCAGGTTGTTCCATTCGATGCCGAGGTTGTTAGTAGGGCATTGTAATTGAACCAGTGAAATTGCATTGTTGTTTTCGATTAAAGTGAGTATATAGTTACAACGTTACATGATCGTCTTGTGTGAAGATAGCATTTGATAATATAAGATATGGTTATTAGCACTAGTCTGTGCTAATCTCTCCTGAACTTTACGTGAGTTTACATTTTATCCCTTGAACTTTTTTTTTTAGGCATTAAACCCCATGAATTCTCATTTATTGACAAATAGTTTGGTTTATGTTTATTGTCCCCTGAACACCTATTTGAGGAGGTATCTACAGTCAGATTTTGTCAATAAATGAAAGTTTAGGAGTTTAATGTCTAAAAAAACGTTTAAGAGGTAAAATGTAAACTCGCGTAAAATTGAAGGGATACTGGTGCCAGTAACCGTATAAGATAAGTTGACATTTGAAATTATATATAGAGGACCGTCTTTGATCGTCCAGGAGTTAATTAAGGCGGCTGTTAGCCTATTGTTGTGTTGTTTTTTTTTCTTTTCCACAATTCAAACAACGTATCACACGTTTTTCCACAATAAAAAACACCAAGGTTTCTTCATTTTTTTTATTTTTTTATATATATATATAAATTAAAACAAATTAACAGGACCACAAACAACTATATATTATATATATTTTTAATAGAAATCCAAGAGGAAGGTACATTGCACATGCTATGGAACTTCAACTAAGAGTCTAAGACCAACTAGGAATATTATCACAGCTGGGTTTTTATTTTTATTTAAAAGCATCTTTAAAAGCTCTTATCTAATCCGGATTATATGTGGAGAGCTTTTAATTAAAAGTATTATAACGAAGTTTCAATTAACTTTTAAAAAAAAAAATTATGGGCAGCAGGTTAATTTATAAGTTATGAATTGTGTATCAGAATTGCACTCGTAGCATTCATGTTCGACTGTGAATACGTTAATAGATACGGTATTAAATAAAAGACTTATCTTATCATGGCCTCGTGGGTACATATATAAATTTGATAATGGTAAGTTGACTTGTGATTAAAGTTGATGATTTTTTTGCATTAACAAAAAAATCAAAGAAGAGAAATTTAATCAATTTGTTTAAAAAAAGAAAAGAAAAATGAAATCGAAGTTGAAAGGAATCATTAGCTTAGCTGTTGCTGTTGTGTTCCTGCAAGTTGGAGTTTGATAAATGATAACACACAAGTAGGTGTTAAAAAAAAGATAAACGCAACTTGTTCGAAATTGTTTCCTTTTTCTCTCTAAAAGAAAAAAAAAGAAATGCAAGTTGCAAGAGAGAATGGGACTGCTTGGCTGCAAGTGGCCATGCAAGTGGGATGAGAAAATTATAAGAGAGATGGGGTTTTTAATTAATGAACCCCCGTGTTTTCTATTGTCTACTTTTGATTTTTGAATGCTTTCACGCCACCCATTCTCTTATTTTCAATCTTTAATTAATTTTGAGTTAATTTTCTTTTACTTTTACATTGAATTGACCACTCGAAATCTTGATTTTCTACCACCATCCGCCACTAGCCACCATATTATAAATATATATTTCTCCATCAACATCGATCGAAACACCACTTGTCTGCCTACTGCTCTTTTACCTGATCAACTGGTCCATTATTTGCACACAATATTTATGTACATTTCTGTAATTGAAATTTAAATCTCTCTCTCTCTCTCTCTCTCTCTCTCTCTATATATATATATATATATATATATATTTCTATATTAATTAATGAGACATGATCAATTATATATGATATTATGATCACAGCAAACCCTACCGTATTTGTTGGATTGAAAAGGGAAAGAACTAAACGAGAGAGACAAACAATCGTGGACGTCGTCGTCTTCGTCCATTGTCATTATCGATCTTCTAATAAGTCACTTTCTTCAAACATGGGAGTTTCAATTTCAATTTTGAATATATATATATATATATACAAAATTCGAAAGATCATTAAAATTGTCAATGTAATTACATAACTGGTCCATACCTAGGCCTTTGAAATTCTACAAGTATGTACGGGCTTTTTGTGACATGATCTATGATATTGATAGCCAAAGAAATATATATAGCAGAATTTGAACAGAGTAAAATAGTGTGTAAAGTAGTTTATGACATAACCCTTTGAAGAGAAAAATAAATAACTGGGCATGCAGATGCATGCAGATGCCGTACTTTTGGAAGAAAAAAAAAAGACTAGCTTTTGGTAAATCTAGCTTGGGCTTTAAAATGAAACCAGTCGAATAACAGGTTGCCCCAAAATCTGGGACACAATCAGAGACAGACAAGATTTTAAATAGAGATAACAACCCTATAATAAATGTACATCATGAAAATTTTGACCAATTCGAACATCAATGTACAACCACAATATATATGGTAATATATGTTTAGTCCGTCAATGTCTCAATCTCATATTTGAGAGATCACACATCAGTGCTTAAGTGGTTGTGCATTTTCCCTTCACACCGGTTAAAGTATCACATTTTTTTTTCCTTCTATAAAATCACAAACTGTGGGAGACTCCTAACCTATGGTGAGAATTGCTTCTTAAACAGAGCCTGGGGTGGGTCCGTCCTTCCTCAATCAAAGAAGCTTGAGCTGAACGATCGAAAAAGAAGATACGATTATACTATGTCGTACATATAGTCGTTAATCTTACTAAGTCCTGTGGTTGTAGGGCAGGGCCTCTAGTGCTAGGTACACATGATTAAATTGGTCATGGATTACAAAAAAAAAAAAAAGACTATTTTGGGTAGGGATTCAGTAGTCCTTTGCTAGACAATTCCAATGCAATTTCCACCTCACAAAATTATAAATGGTAGGAGGTCACGATCCAAAACTCAAAAAAGTAATAGCAAGAGAGATGGATCATGGATATATTAATTTTAGTTCACAAATAAGGTAGATTTGATGATTTATTGACTCTTTTTTTAAATCCATATATAGCTACATTACAACCAGATAGGTCTGAGTGAATTTCAAATTCATTAAAAAATAATTTTTCAAAATTCTATTTTTGTTGGACATCTTTGTTACAACTCCTTAAAATGTTTCCTACATTCATTTTATATTTGTCTAAAATATCACCTACAGTATATTAATTTATGACGAATAATAATAAACCTTAAATTTATTATTATTATTTTTTCCAAGAACAAAAAATAACTTGTGTATCAAAGTTTGGTGAAATGGCTTTTCACAATTGGTTAAAAGCAGGGGTCCACATGCGTGGCAGAGTCTTCTCCACATGAAATAGATATTAATAGCTTCATGTTCGGCAGAGTAAGATCATCTCCAATGCATATGCTAATGCCAATACCAATGCCAAATTTGACATGAAATATAGTAAAATGCTATATTTGGCACATCATTTTAACATTGTACTCCAATGTAAAATTCTATTTGATATGCTGTTTTTTATTTTTTAATTATTTAAAATTATAAAAGTTAACAAATACAATGAATGCAGTCAATGAATGCATTCAATATTTTTTTAGAATTGTTTCGATCTCAATTTTCCCTACCAAATTTGTTAAATTTTTATTATTTAAAATTATAAAGTTAACAAATATGTCTGTATTTATTGCTATGCCAAATTTGACATATGTTATACACTGTGCCAAATTTGGCATAGTTTTTAGCATATGCTAAATTTGACACAACTTTTAGTATTGCATTGGAGTATGCGTTTTTTTACCTTGTGCTAAAATATAGCATTGGCACAATAATTTAGCATATAATTGGAGATGCTCTAATATTATATAGTCAACGTATAATATTAATGGCTTATAAGTTATAATCATTCTCAAAAAAAAAATAAATAAATAAATAAATAATTAAAAAAAAAAATCACTCTGCTTGCTTTAATTTACCATAATAAATTGACGTAGAAATACACTTACCATTCTCGTAATATTTCAGTTTATAATTATCATATTCACCTTCCCTTTTACTAAATTTACCTAATTTTATACTTTATAGCCACATATACGTCTGAATTCTCATTTTACTTATTAAAGAATACGTGTAAAAAGACGGAATCTTTTTTTATGTCGTAAGAATAGATATCCATATCGTATTAATAGCGTTTGATTTTAATAAAAGTCAATTGTATTTTGATATCAATTTCAAAAAATAATGAAAGAAATTATGTCCATGGTGGTGGTGGTCAATATATATGTCACGTTACCACCAATATATATATATATGTCACGTTACCACCAATATATTGTACCATTTTATCTTGCAAATAAACTATTATTTTGGTATATAAAAAATAAAACAAATTTAAAAAAATTCTAGCTGAGACAAGACTGAGAGCAGCGAAGGGGGAAGTTTGAAAATGTTAGAGCAAGTTGACGAGGTACCTTTACGACAACGTATTGGGATGTGGAGATGCCAACAACCATAACTTATTTTCCACTTACTTACTTGACTCCAATAGCTCTGTTCTAACTTCTAACTATCACATTGAAATATATACAATCTAACACCTTGCTTCTTCCTCAATTAATCACCATAACACCCTCAACTGTAAATGCAATCAGTTACTTTACATTTTCATATTTCATTTATACATAAACTTAAACTTAAATGTTAAGTATTGGTTAAGAAAATACAAACGGATTTCGACGAGATAATATTGACCCAGTGATATATCTCTTGCTACCTACACTATTTAGGTTGTGAGTTCCAGTTATATCAACCCACCAAACTTTGAATTATCTATAATTGCTCAAAAAAAGAAATATGATCATCTATGCTTGACTTTATAAGTGTAATAATTCTCTAATCAGGTCGATTCTAATAAAATTTTAGGACCAAAGCTATGTAACGTCGGAACCGGTTTAATTCCACAATTATGTAACTTTGGTTTTGTTTTTTTTGTTTTTTTTGTTTTTTTTAAGGATGACCCTATAACCCTATAATTAAGTTAATAATACAGTTGATACAAATACACAAAATCTTTTAAACTGGGTTCAATGAGATGGAGAGGGTATTTTAGTAAACAAGAGTATCACATCCAAAGGACAAAACTTTTCAAAAACACCATGAACATACTTGCACTACTCCTAATCTATGAAAACGATGTCAAGACAATTGATGGCCAACCACTACAAATTTTTAACTTCAAAAAGGAGAAAACAATTAGTAAACAACTACTAGCCAATAACAGCAAACAAAACAGATATAGAGTCGATGATCGTAGTCATGGCCAAGAAACAACAGATTGTTGCTGCAACATGGGGAGTCAGGAGCAGCTTCCAATCCCTCCTTGCCCTCCTCGTTGCTCTCCTCTTCATCGCCGCCGTCTATCTTACCAAAAACATTGGACAGTCAGTACTTGCCATACACGACACGATAAAAAGTACGAATCCCGGCGATCAGTGTAATATGTTTTCCGGCAAGTGGGTATTCGATAACGAATCGTACCCTTTGTACAAAGAGAAACAATGCACGTTCATGTCGGATCAATTGGCTTGTGAGAAATTTGGTAGAAAAGACTTGAGCTACCAGTTTTGGAGATGGCAACCTCATCAATGCGACCTCCCTAGGTTTCTTTCACTCACACACTTATAAATTATAGTCAAAACATGTTACGTGCATATACTGCTAAATTTTAGAATACATCTGATGCCTCGTACATCTTATATAAACATGTAAAATGATGATGTTAATAAGGATATGTTATATTAAGTTTTTTGTGGAATTGTTTTGTTGTTTATGTTAATATAAGGTAGGTTCAATGCCACGGCATTGTTGGAGAAGCTGAGAAACAAGAGGCTTGTGTTTGTAGGGGACTCATTGAATAGGGGACAGTGGGTTTCGATGATGTGCTTGGTCGATTCTTCAATCCCTCCCTCGCTCAAATCTATGCACCAAAATGGCTCATTGATCACCTTCAAAGCCCTTGTGAGTTTTTTATTTACTTTTCTCGTAAGATTGCACAAGCTTTGTAATATCTAACGTAGGTTTGCATGCATATTGGGCTGGGAATACCTGTTTGCGTCCTTAGAAACTAAGGGGGTGTTTGGATCCATTTTTAAAAACTGTTTTCTGTTTTCAAAAACAAAAAAACAACTTAAAAATTGTTTGGCCAAACATTTTATAAAATGTGTTTTTGAAGACAAAAAACAACTTTTTAAAAGTTAAAAACAACTTTTTGTTGTTTTTCATTGTTTTCAAAACGTCTTTTCAAAATAAATCATAATTTTTCCCTCCAAACAATTATTTTACCCATTTTAAAAACAACACCAAACATATTTACATCGTTTTTCGTTTATGAAAACTACTTTTAAAAAATGTTACCAAACACAATTACGTTCTTAAAAACACTATTTTTAAAACTTAGTTTTCATTTTTAAAAATAGTTTTCAAAAACATCATTTTAAAAACGATACCAAACATTCACTAAATTTCTATATGGGCTATCAGTCCGTTTGTGAGTTTTTACCAACGAAGTCGTAGTTTAATGATAAATCCCTCACACTCGTACTTATGTAATTCACAGAGGTGAAGCCAGCTTCAGGAATCGGGGAGATTTGAGAAACTGTAAAAACTTTAACAAAAAAAATGTAAATAACTAAAACTATTAGGGTCAAATGTAAATAAACTTGAAAAAATTGTTGGCTTGGGGCCATGATCCATGACCCTCTCACCAACAGTGGTTTCGCCATTGGCAGGTTCAATGATTAACCTCTCTAACCCACATCAATAATAGTGTGCGTTCGAATCATATCACTCAAACATATGTACTATATACGTGTATGTGTATATACATTATTTAATTTTCTTTTACTAATAAGTGATCAATAATTATAACATGAAGGAATACAATGCCTCGATTGAGTTCTACTGGGCTCCATTGCTAGTGGAATCAAACTCAGATGATCCAGTCAACCACAGAGTACCAGATCGGATTGTTCGAGTTCAAGCAATTGAAAAGCATGCAAGACACTGGACCGATGCAGACATACTCATCTTCAATTCCTATCTTTGGTGGAGAAGATCTCAAATGAAAGTCTTGTAAGTACTCCATTAATTTTTCTAATTATAGTTAATCTAATTATTTCACAACTTAATTCTTGATCTGTTTTTAGTAATTTTTTGTTTTTTTGTTGCAATAATGATTATTAGGTGGGGATCATTCGAAAGCTCTGACGGTATTCACAAAAATGTATCAATGCCTCGAGTGTACGAGATGGCATTAAGAACATGGTCCGATTGGTTGGAAGTCAATATCAACCCAAACAAAACCCAAATGTTCTTCATGAGCATATCACCGACTCACCAAAGGTACATATTATTATTATTAGTAGTAGCTTCTCTAGTACGGATGTCTACATTTATACATAAAAATACAAACTCTATTTTTTTTTTATAAGGTTGTTGTAGATCGGAATAAATCTCATCCCAACATATTATTAAAGATAAAGAAAGAGAACGAAAGAGAAAAGAAAACAGAAGAAGAAAAACAAATCAACAGAATCTAAAAGAATGTCTATTACAAAAATCATTGAAAATAAAGAAAGTGCAAAAATTCGGAGCAGTCCACCGCCATTTAGGAGAGACAATACTTGAAAAAAAAAAATACAAACTCTATAACATCGAATTTGTTCGTATTTCAGTTCAGAAGAATGGGGAGGAGCTGAAAATGGGAATTGTTACAGTGAAACAGAAGCGATAACGACAGAGGGATATTGGGGAAGAGAGTCAAACCCGAAAATCATTGAAATAGTCGAGTCAGTTTTAGGTGATTTGAGAAAGAGAGGCGTAAATGTGACGATGATAAACATTACACAGCTCTCAGAGTATAGAAAAGAAGGTCATCCATCGATATACAGGAAGCAATGGGAGCCACTGACAGAAGAAGAAATATCAAACCCAAGTAGCTATGCAGATTGTATACATTGGTGTCTTCCTGGAGTGCCTGATGCTTGGAATGAGCTACTCTATGCTTACATTTTTCAACAATGACACAAAATTAATGTCCCTTAGTTGGAAATAAAATTACTAAATTTAGAATTTATTTTATTTTTTTTCGAAGTCTTTTATGTGACTGTTAAGTGTTTTAAATAGATCAAGATGTAACCAGATTCAAAGAAACCCTGAAAAAAATTACATGGGGTTTTTGAAAGAAAAAGATGTATGAAAGGAAAAAACTTAGAGGTCATTTGTTTTTTCCACTTAAAACTTAATGGGTCTTAATTGAATTCATTAAGTTTTTTTTTTTTAAATATCAAAAAATAGCTTAAAATAAAAAATAAGAAATCATGACTTTTAACTTAATTCCAAATCATTAGATTACAATTAAAATATTCACTTCCAAGTCTATCATTCCAAAGAAGATATATTTCCAAATTTATTCTAATTTGATATGGTGTATAATTCTTTTTTTTTTAACATATTTCTTATTTTAAACGGGTTTAGGAAAAAAAAAAAAAAAAAAAAACCCCTAATCACTTCTCATACTGAAATTTACTGGGGATTGAACAATTGAATTTCTCTAGCTCCTACAAAATCCCGGTAAGAACTTGTTTTTTTTTTTTAATCTAACTATTCATGTAGTAGTGCTCATTGTCTATCATATTGAGTAGATTCCATGGCTTAAAGATGTTATAAAATAATTATATATACGGAAATTATCCTATCAGTGCATCCTGATAGAATTATATAAGGATATTGAATGTGAGCCACTCGTTTTACATACTTTGACTTGGTATGTATGCACTTGTCAAATCACTGTTATAAATGAGTGGCTCACATTCAATATCCTGATAAAGTTATATCAGTGCATCCTGATAGGATCGGGACTGATTATATATATATATATATATAGAGAGAGAGAGAGAGAGATGCATATAATTCAAGAACCTATTTAAAAAATAAAAATAAAAAATCTAAGAACTCTTTTTTATTTGGCTTTTGGTTCATATTGAACTTGAACTCTTTTTTTAACAATAAGTTGAACTCAAACTTTTTTTTTGCAGAACATGCAACATTATATTCTGTGATAAAAAATTTTTTTTTGTTAAATTGAACTTTGTTTGCCGAAGAACATACAAAATCTTATAAATAATGTTGTATGTTAAATTACTTCTTTTAATTAGTATGTGCATAAATGTAAAATTACTTATTTTCAGACGATTTTATTATAAAAAAAAATTAAAAAAAATATATTGACAATATATTCAGATGTGAAAAAAAAAAAAAAAAATGTCATTCATGTTCAGATTTAAGTTGTTATTCACTCTCCAGGAAAATTCAAGACTGTTTAGTCTTCAGACAAAAAAACAAACGACTTTTAGTTTAGCAAATCACTTGTATTGAGTGCATTTATATAATTTTTGCATAATTCCTAATTTTTAATTACAGTATTTATTGAAACTCTTTTTGAGAATTAAATTATGTGTACCTCACTCACACACCCCACTTACTATTAACATGGGTATTGTCTGGAGAGTTGGATTTGTGGCTTAAATTAAAGCTATGAAACAAGTACCCTACATATTAAAATTGGAATTAATTTTAAAGCCACTCAAATCAATTGGCAAGAATATCACAGCCTAAATTCCTTTTAAAATCTCATAGCCAACAATGGCAATTAATTTTACAGAGTAGTATTATAATTGGCAGGTTATCCAATTCCAGAATTTTTTGACTCATCATTCCTTCCATTTTCTCATAATTAAAGTTCAAATCATGAGCAAAAATTAAGTGCTTCAACGAAAGGTACAGATACAATTAGTCAATTATATTATGATCTCCTGACTCCTTTGACTTTGATCAAATATAATACATAGTTGACCAAGATTGGTCAAACAGCTAAGATTCCAGTTAATCAATTTCGTGGAAATTATATATTAGTATTTGTGATTCCAGTTAATTCTTTGAACGTATATATTAATCAATTTAGTCGAAATTATATATTAATATTTGTGATTCCATGATTTGAATCAACCATTGAATGTCACCATTTTTTATTATTATTATCCCATTCGTGATTTTTTGATTTGAGACGAATTGAGTCTCACCGTTGACACCACGTATACTTTTAACGGTCCACAAATTCATTAAAGGTTTGTTTGGTTGGACTTTTGAAAAACCTCTATTGGTAAAAGATCTATTAGAAATAGGATTTTTGAAAAAAAAAAAATTATAATTGTTTAGTCAGTAGACTTTTTTTTTAAAAAAAGTCTACTTGAAGAAGTATCGCCCCATGAACTTTTACCTAATAGAGATTAAACCTCTACTAGCATCTACTCAATTTAAAATAGATAATCTCAAAAGTCTAATCAAACGTCTCTAAAAAATTCAAATAGACATTTGTAAATCTTTTGAAACCGTAAAGCTCAACCAAACAAGCACTAATTATAGTAAATTTAACCAATTTTTGTGTTGGTTAAAGTAATTATAATAATAATTAATTTTAATAAACAATAATGCTTTTTTTTAATTAGATGATTAAATTTGGAACGTAAATGATGTGTCATCTCTAAAATCCGATCATTATGCAATTCTAATAAAAATAAATAAAAGATCCATATCATTTGGACATTAGGATTTAGACACCAAATCGGGTAAAGTATCATTAACTGAGATTTGATAAATCTCATTGTCCTATGTCGTAGGTAAGTGTGGACTAACAAGACTACCATTTTCAGAAACTAAACAAGAGTTTTTTTGACTCTTTTTTTTTTTTTTTTTTCTCTCTCTGCAAAATCTTGTAATACAGTGTGTGTGCATCATGATGCAGAGATGGAACAAAAAGAGAACCCACTTCCCTTTACTTATACTTATCTTGCTTGTCTTTATAGTGTGCTCGATCCTCTACATCGAAAGCAGCATTCGACAAATCCATGAAGACTCTGATCATGTTCGCCATGGCCAAGAAGTTCCAATCTCTCATGTGAAACCAAATCTTCCCAAGTCACCTCCAAGTATGGTTTCTGTCATTTTGCTTTAATTTATTTATTTTGAATCTTCTGTTGGTTTTTTTGGGTAATTGGATTTCTTGTTTTTGTTTGATTTAAAAATCTGTTGCTGGGTTTCAGAGGATTTGGATAGATTTACTAGATGCAACTCTACCAGCAAGTATAGTGGTTGGAGAAACGGGTGGGCCGACCCGGGAGAGAATTCGGTTCGGAGGAGTGTGAGTTCAGAGAGTTGTGATGTGTTTTCAGGGAAGTGGGTGTTTGATAACACATCGTATCCGCTGTACAATGAGTCTCATTGCCCATACATGTCGGACCAATTGGCATGTCACAAGCATGGACGGTCTGATTTAAGGTATCAGCACTGGAGATGGCAACCTCACAACTGCAATTTGAAAAGGTACACTCATTATACAAGAGAGAATAAAAAAACTATGAACAATGAATTGTCTTGAGATTTTTATGAGTTTAGATTCTCAAGAATTGGAAATTGTAGTCAAATTTTTAGCCTTGCAAAGCAATTTCATTTCTTTTATACAAGTGAATTTGGAAAAAAAAGTCAAAAGTGAATTGTGAGTTTTTGATCATTATAGAATTGAAAATTGTGATCAATTTTGATTATGCATTGACATATATGCAGCCCTTCTAATGTTATGTATAAGAATATGGTGTATGAATTTGTACACTGTTGATGTTTCATGTCGAAAGGATTTCTTTACTTATTAAATTTCTGTTTGAGTTTATAGATGGAATGCCATGGAGATGTGGGAGAAGTTGAGAGGGAAGAGGCTAATGTTTGTAGGGGATTCACTGAACAGAGGACAGTGGATATCAATGGTGTGTTTGTTACAGTCAGTGATTCCGGAGAATAAGAGATCCATGACACCCAATGCGCAGCTTACAGTTTTCCGAGCTGAGGTAAACCAGAACCCTTTTCTAGAGACTAGTGTGGATAGATATTATAGTAAACATGTAGATAAATATCCGCGGGAAGAGAAATTCTTCAATGGAACACGCCTGTCTCGTTGAAGACTCTCTCCCAGTGGAAAATGTGGCCAAGTTTGTCTACACTACTACTTGTAGAATGACATTTGTGTATGGTCAATTTAGAAACTCTTATGGTAATGTGTGTCATCGCGTTGTTTTTGAGTCATCTGCAGGAGTATAATGCCACGGTGGAATTTCTTTGGGCGCCACTCCTTGTAGAGTCTAACTCCGATGATCCAGTTAATCACAGATTGGGTGAGCGGATAATCCGTCCAGATTCAGTTCTCAAGCATGCATCAAAGTGGGAGCAGGCTGATATATTAGTTTTCAACACATACTTGTGGTGGAGACAAGGCCCTGTCAAGCTGTTGTGAGTATTATATATGTTATCCAGGTGTAATTTTGTTATCGAATAGAAAACCACGCGTAGCCATCTTAATAAGACCCTACAACTTTTGCAGATGGAGTACTGAAGATAATGGAGCTTGTGAGGAGTTAGATGGACTGGGTGCCATGGAGTTGGCCATGAGTGCCTGGGCAGACTGGGTGGCTTCTAGAGTCAATCCGCGCAAGAAACGAATCTTTTTTGTTACCATGTCCCCAACACATCTCTGGTGAGTTTCAAATCCTTACCTTGAAATATTCTTCTCAACTCATATGGGCATTTGAAATGTAAATGAGGGGGTGTTCATGATCGAGTTCAGAAAAGTTCTCACTAGTCGTCATTAGTAGCCCTGTATAGGTATACCGTATATGGTTGATGCTTTTCTTGAGTTATAAATTGACAAGTAAAATATGAACAACAGAATATCTAATTTAGATGGAAAATTATAGTTCATATTTTAATTGATTAGAATCATTTGCCAATTGAAACCGCAGTGATCTGTTCTGGGAACATTTGTAACTTGGTACTCCTATTTCTAGGTTCATTTTCTTTCAAGTCTCCCTTCCAACACAAACCCCCATGTTGGTGTTCCTATTACATTAGAACAATGCTATTAGCCTATTATGCATCTTCATACTTGTAAATGAGAACCATCATTGGCTCAGCAAGCATTTTTCACATATTATATTTTTTTCTCCTCGTCATGAACCGTCATCTTGGTGATATTATAAACACGCTTCCAGTTCTTATTATATATGAACTTTTATCCTGAATTTAGGAATCGAGAGTGGGCACCAGGAAGTGAAGGAAACTGTTACAGTGAGAACACCCCCATAGATTGGGAGGGCTATTGGGGAAGCGGTGCTGATCTGCCTACAATGCGCATGGTGGATAAGGTGCTTGGCAAGTTGAGTTCAAAGGTTAGAGTTCTTAATATTACTCAGCTCTCAGAGTATCGAAAAGAAGGCCATCCTTCAATTTATCGAAAATTCTGGGAGACATTGAGCCCTGTACAATTGTCGAATCCATCATCTTACTCTGATTGCATACATTGGTGTTTACCAGGTGTGCCTGATGTATGGAATGAATTACTATTCCATTTTTTGTAAAAACCTATGTACACCTTCGAAAATTTCTTGGTGGTTTCATATAGAAATATGGAAAGGAAAGCTTAATCCAAATTGTTTTGATTTTCTGATAGGAAAATATATAGAAACAGACAGGTATATGATGATAGTCAGATGTTTTGGAATACCATATAACAAGTAGTGAAATCATACCAATAAGGATTTACAACTATATATATTCATCTACCTTTTTTTTTTTTTTTTTTTTTTTCCTTTCTTTCTTTTTTGTTTCTTGTGGGCAGTGAAACCTGAACCTACCCTTCTACTACCACCCTATACATTTTTTCTAATTGAGTTTCGTTTCCGAAATCAATATTCTTTCTTCCTCAGATAAGATTGGTTGATGGAGTTGGAAGTGAAAGTGAGAGTGAGAGGTTAATATCTTCATACCCTTCTTGAGTCTTTTCAGTCGATGAAACGATTTTTGATGCATATACTCCTCCATACTCCTCTGCACCCATGTGATTGTTGCAATTACAATAGTCTTCATCTCCTGATCCTGATTGATCTTCAATGGATACTTGAGAGGACTCATTGCTGATCAAGTTTGGCATTTCAGGCATGGAGTTCTGCTGCAAATATATAAAAATAATAAGTCAGTACAGCATACACTTGAAACAGAAGAGTATGTGTATATATAAGTATATAACTTCACCTTCCTGTTAATGGTTCCATCATCATCAACATGCCAGCCAGCTTCCTCACAAAGTGCCTTCAACAAGTCATTATTATCAGCCTGCACAGGAAGCTTGTAGTTTCCGTGATCACGAAGCCCCGCGAATATTTTCTTGGCCACTGCTCGCCTTTTACGCTCCCTTAGCTTGTTGTTTAGACGCTCTCTTTCACTAGGGAACCTATACCTGCTTGCAACCCCACCATCTTTGGTAGTTCTATGCACTATCCAAGGCCCCTTAGTGATTTTTATGCACCCGCTTGACACATCTTTCTTCTTCTCAACTACCATATTTTCTCTCCCAATCTTTTGTTAGAAGTTGTAACTTTCTGCTGTGTGTTTTTTCTTATTGAGAGATGAGTTGCTTTTAAACCAAAAGAAACACAATAGTGTTTTTTTTTTTTAAAACAAAAAAACCCCATCAGCTGTGAAATGTTATATGCATGTTTTTTGAGTCAAAACTCATAAGTAGTAAGCTTCAGCTTTTTCTCCAGCTTTTTCTCCTGAGAGCTGAGATTCCCATGCAAAAAAATAAAATAAAAATTGTACAAATATTCACAAACTAAGCTACTGGAAAAGCAGTTATGCTTCAAGAAAGTAAAAGAAAAGAAATCAACTTCGATTTTCTGCCAAAAGGTGAATTGAAAAAAATAAAAAAATAAAAAATAGGAGAATCAAACCTCATGCAGTCATGTTTGTTTTAGTTCCGTCCACAAGATCATCCCCTGTTTGATCAAGTTTCTCATGATAGAGGAGCTATGAACCGTCTGATCAAAATCATTGGAAGGAAGACTTCATTGTCCTATGTAAGGTCAACCTTCACTTTACATTTTCACCAAAGTGGAAACTATCAAAAGACTGTCATTTGTTCCATTTTCACGAAACTGATTCCATGGGAACAAGAGAGAGAGAATGTGATAATAATATAATAATACAACTGAAAATTTCTCTAGCATATGCTATTAATTATACAAAGTTGATTTGTAAAAACTGTTCTAATAGAATATCACTATTTTACAGAACCCTGATTTGATTTCCAACTAAAAAAGGATAAGAGCCAGATTTTGCTTATAATTCCTTTACATTTTTACAGTGCCGATACATCGATTCGGTTACGTTGTCTCTTCTCTTGTAGTTAGTCAAAATTGGTCTACAAATCAACACCAACAAATGGCTGTGTTCATTCTTCCATGCATATATGCAATGATACATGATCATGAGAAATTAGTCAGTCATCAGCTGCTGCTCAGTGAATGTTAGCGAAGAAAGACCTGCAAAAAATAAATAAATAAATAAATAAAAGGAATAATTATGGAGTTCAAGTGAGAAGTTGAAGTATCAACGAGAAACCAGTTTTATACCGGCAGACATTTCAGAGGATTGAAAGGTTGGTACGCGCTGTAAGTTGCCGCCTTTTCATTGGTTTTGATACAAAATCTACCAACAAGAATGATTAAAGTCTCAGTAATTCTACGAGCTAATAACTTCGAAAGGATGAACATTTTTATCGTAAAAAAGACAGGATGGTATTGAAGAGGCTTACTTGTTAGTTTAAAGTAGTTGGCTCCTTCACAACTTAGCCTTTACCAGTTATAACTAAAACCTTCTCCTTAAGCTTATCAATGATCTGAAAAGAAATGAAACAAGCACCGAAGTGATAAATAGCAAGGCATGAGAGACCAAAAAGAATCAACAATGGATCAAAATTTTAAAAATGTGCACCACGGTAGAGATCTTTGCCCATCTTTGAGCAGAGGCCGCAGAACTTTTAAGATGAGAACATTGTGGGACATCAAAACTTAAAAAATAGGTTGAATTTTCTGTTGCTTCAGCTATCCAAAGATGATTTATTTGGTCTTTTGCTCTCTTGATGAGATTACAGAAGCCCACCTGCAAAGATTATATGTTAGAGACTGTTCTCAAATACGGAAAATAAATGGTTCTGTTAAAATCTCGTCAGGGAAAAGTGCGCCCATGTGCATTTATTAGTGGTTGTATGAAGATGAAGCTAGTCTCTGTTTGTACTCTGAAAGAAACATAACTAAGAAGAATCTGGTTTTCCCTGCTCACGAATTGACATAATGTCACCAGGGAATTTGCACAGAAGCATGTCATATCACCAAATGATCATCGCCTTATATCAGGTGATTTATGCCTCAATTGGCAATGAATAGCCATGGATTATATTAATGCTTCTAGAGTTTCTAGTAAAAGGAACATATCACACTTACTGTGGATCCAACAAGGTTATAGTTGATTGGCAAAAATGAATCATCATCCATGTATCCAGAACTGAAGTTGATGGCAAGTAAAGATTGTGATGATTCTTGTAACTGCAACTCTGGAACAGAGCCATCAGTCACAAACACCCACTGTTTCTTTTGGTGGGAGTCCTTATAAACCTCTCCCACGTGCACAACATATGCAGCTATATCAAATTCACTGAATAAAAGAAGAACAAACACTAATAAGTAGTATGTACACGATACTTGCTATTGAAAAAAGCAAAAGCATAATTATAAAAAATGTGGAAGTATAACAAATTCACCTGGAAAGCGAAACTTCGCCCAAATTTGACAATAGAACCGCTTTGCGGGGACAGAAGAATGGCCTACAGAAGACAAGTAAGAGTTGCATTTATTTAATGATGAGGAAGAAAACAAACGGAATCCTTATTTCTTGTCTCTTAAAAAAACGTATGGAGAATTACTTAAAGTGTTCAACGGCTGGAGAAGATAAAGGCTGCCATCTAGTAGTGGATCCTCTTGCTTGTAAGTAAAGTGTATTAAAATCAGAATTGACTGGTACAAGCCCTGCAATTGCATATGCCTTCCCCTCCACCAGATCACATTGCTGTTACAACGATAAGTAAATATAAATATATAGTTGTGAAAATCTGTAGAATCGTATTAATAATGACTAAAATGAGACAGCATAGAACAAATAGATACCAGGAAAACTGGTAGAAGTAACTTGCTAGATAGGTAACATAAACACACATAGACAAGCATGGAACCATAATATAAATAGGTAACAGAAACATCCACAGACAAGCATGGAACCGTAATATAAATAGGTAACAGAAACATCCACAGACAAGCATGGAACCACAATGCTATACACCATCAGATATAAAGAGATAAAGGCAGAGTTACACCAGGATTCACCTGCTTCTCTGTAGGGTTCCAGATTGTTATAATGCCTTCTGTAGATCTATCCTTTCTGTGGTAATCTTTACCGGTTAATCCAACCACCCTCACCCTCATAAATGGGGTGACATCTCTTTCTGTTAACCCAGCATCTTCCAAAGCTTTCTCAATTAATTTTTCGATGTCTGATTGCCTTGTTGCCTAAGGTCCAACTAGCTGTAATTAATAATCACTCGCCTATTTTGAGACTTGAAATCCAAGAAAATTCTAAAACTAACCTCTAATTTTGCTTGATAAGTGGCAAAAGAAGTTAGTTGCTCTGGACTCATCTCTGCCATTATAACTTCTGGTTCAGCTGCTGTCTCAAGTATTTTCAAAATTTTTGCTCCCTCTTCACTATCACTGTCATTAAATATGTTAGGACCTTTATTCCCTCTTTGAAACTCAGAAACAATGCCTTCTACAATGATGGAGCGCCTGTAGCCAAAAGCCAAAATATAAAAAGTGAATCAAGCAATAGAAATATTATATTTGAGAACTCTACGAAAAAAGAAGTTCCTTTCAGAAAAAATATTAAGAATTGTACCTGTGCTGGTACAACTGCATCATTTTATTTTCCAACCTTTCCGATCTCACTATAGATCCCCCATTGCTTAACCTAGATATGAGTAAGAGGAATAATTGTCGGTCAACTGCATGCATATTATCATTTAAAGTGAAATCATAAAACAGGGTCAGCTTCAACTGACCTCTCCTTGTAGAGAATGGGATATATCCGTGTAACCCCGACCACAGTCCGAGGGACTGGACCTCCATTACTCTTGATGCACCTAAAAGCCAAAGGAGCACCAACACCCTTACCTATATACATGAACATGAAAACCAAGAATGATTGTTATGGAGCAACTTCTCGAAAGAGACAGAACTGTAAATATGATCAAATCAATTAAACCGAAGAATAAAGGGTAAATAATCTAAAATTTCTTACAAAATCCCAATCTGTCAGCCCAGTGAGCTCTATATGTCCCATTTGCATTCAAAAGTAAACTAACCGATCCTGAAGCCTGAAAATTTAGCAATATCTGAGAATAACAAATAATGACAGAAACCAGAACAATCCAACAATCTAATTTCACAGAAAAAGTTAAGACTGGTAAGCACCTCGAGGGGTGAAACAAGCCCAACCGAGCCACATATTCCTGCTCCCCAGATCTTCGAAAGACAAATAAAATTAGCTGTAAGCAAGAGGCAATCCTGTCCAAAATGCTCTAATCAAAGAACAGAAATGAAAACAAAGAAATCAACATATTACCCGAAGTTTCTGTCCAACAAAAAGTTTCCCAGCAACAAGGTGCTCCGAGAGCAATTCATCCAAAAGAGCATCCACCGAATACCTGATAATCAATATGTATTTTCATGCAAAATAAATTGTTATGTAGAGTAAGCATTAATTTTTGAATTTTCCTACCACCCATCAGTTAGTTCCACTTTTGCTGCATTACTGGATTCAACTCCATTTGATGCCAGAGGAGAAGTCCCAATCTTAGGTTCACATTTCTTGTGAAAGGATGAAACGCAGAGCACCATCAATGAAGAAGGCGATGCATCCCCTTCCAGAATTCTTTTGATTGCAGAACGGTGGCCATTATTAACTTCTCTCTCATATCTAGCCAAATAGACCATAAGTTGTTCTCATGGATATCTTGCAAACTTAAGAATAGACATATAAATTAAATCAATTCAGGTACCTATATTTCAATTCCTCCAGCACATTGTCAACTGTCAAAAATTTTCTAGCAGATTTGGTTGAATAGCATCTTTCATAACAAGCAAGTTTCCAAACTATCCACTTGTAGTGATTTGAGACCCATCTAGGCAGATAAATACATGGAATAGTCAATAAATTGTAGTCAAATATGAAATAAATAAATAAATAAATAAGTACTAAATAACATAGTATCAATAAACATGTTGTAGTATACCAATTAACCATTAACCAGACTGAAACTTTAGTGCTCATATTGTGCATAAGCAAATACTATTACCAAAATCAACCATGGATAAAATTTAATATGCTTCACATAGACATTTCATATCACCAGGCCTAACTCAGCAATCATGAAAAGTTCATTTTAATCAATCCCGTGTCTTTATCTTTAGTTTCAAATAGCAATTATTGCCTTTTACCAGCAGGTGTTCGTTCATCCTGCTGCAGATTGAGAAGCTATGTAAAACTAAGAACCATTTTTCAGCTGAATACAAAACTAAAGCATGGGATAGAGGATAAAAGGTTTACTCTTTAGATGCAAATTGTGAAGAAGCTCCAGATTGTGTCAACATGAGGAAAAATGCTTCTGTGCCAATGCAATTTAGGCCAGATTCATCCCGAAACATGTACTTATTTGCATTATGTGATTTCATCCATCGTACTTGGTCTTGCAAATGCTCCAACTAAATTCATTCAGCATGTCAGTGGTAGGAAGAAAATAAATCTCCAGAAGGAAAAGGACAGCATTGAAAGTCTGTGTACCTTGCCATGGGATGATGGAGGAATTCCAAAATATTCCTTGACATACATTCTTGGGGTCTGAAATGGATATCTAGAAGAAACTGTTCGTTTGCAACCAGAATGTTCTGATGATGAAGTAGATAAACCTGATGTACACATACTTTAAATAAGGAGTACAAATTACGAAAAGAAACAGAAGCAATGTTATTCCAAAAGCGCCAGTGAAATTACCATCATGACAAGAAACATTCTTCTTCAACGGGGTGGAAAATTTGGAACTGCGGGGCTTCTTGAATGGAGAGACAGAATTTCTCCATACTTTCCTCTTTTCACATGTATTTAGTCTGATATTTGCATTAGTTGCACCAGTCCTATTTGAAATATCAGCCAATGGCCTGCCAGATGACTTACCAAGTGAATCAATTCTCAAACCATTACCATCTTCCAAAGTATTGTTCGGTACAGCAATAGGTGCACAAGTCATGTTGCTTAATGGGTTCTGTATTGAAGGCATTTTACCAATCAACTCACTGACTATATCATGGTCAACTGCATCAAATTTCTTAATCAAGTTATCTGCCACAGCTATATTTTCTGTATTGACCCGTGACATCACTTGGTTTGAAGATGATCGCAAAGGAGAGGTGAAATTCTTCAATGCAGTTGTACTGTTTGCTGTTTGTTTATTAGTAACAGAAGTAGAAACATCATTTTCCTTTTTCGACGAAGAATCATCAGATCTTCCTTCTTTAAAATATGAAAGATCTGATTCATCTGCATCCCCTTCACTGAATGAAGTCCCTAACTCTGGGTCGCCAAGAAGACTTCTTGCATACTTCAATGCATCACTGGAAACCAATAAAGATCTCCCACCTGCAGTGTGAAACTTGATTGGAGGTGGTTTTGTAGCTGGATTAGCCATTTCAGATTGCATCATGTTCGAATTTGTTTCCTTCTTAAATCTACTTCCACCTATAGCAGACTTACGAATCGGTGGAGTCATCGGAGCTGGTGTAACATTTGCAATCCTATTACAATCCAGGCCTTCTTTTGACCCCAAACGCGATAAGTTTTGCCTACCACGTTCTTCGTTGGGAGAGGATGGGGACAATTTTTGTTGAAGGCCTTGAAAATTGCAATGATCATTATCTTCCTCCAATCCCAACAATGTCTTTGCTCTAACCAACCCAGAAGAAGATATGTTAACAATTTTCCCAGAACCTGTCTGGAAAAGAGAATTGGAGAAGCCACTTCCATTTTCTCTTGAATGCCCTTTACCTTTACAAACACATTAAAAATACAAATTAATGTCATAGTCCAACACAGAACAATCACAAGCTGGTCAATGACAGACTGACTCATTTTCTTGCATCACAGAGACTCAAGTGATTGCAATCTATGAGAATTTTTAATTATAACTAAGTATCCACAAACTGTTAAGCCTGATTAAAATGTTTTGTTTTTTTCCATTTTCAAATTGTTTAATCTTCCTGTGAATTATAGCAAAACAAAAGATGCAAAGCCAAAACTTTTCCTTCATTATACTCTTCAATGTCCATAAAAACTGAACAAATTCAAATCAGCAATTCACTTCTAAACAACACATTTCAAAATTCAAACAAGAACATACACAAAGTTTTCTATTTTTAGATATTCCCAAACTAAATAAATCATATAGTATAAACCTGTTTTGAAGCACATATAGTAGAAACTGTTAAAAACTAATAAAATAGTTACGTCTTCAATTGAACCAAAATATACGCACCAGTGACCAAAAAATCATCATCATAATCAGCATCTCTAAGAACCGATAACGCTTTGGCAATCGAAGATTGTTTCAACGGCACCGATTTCCCCAATCCGGTTTTAAACATCGGAACATTATCAGCGACTTCGCTTCCGTTCTCGAGAAGCTTCGAGCAACCTATACAAAACACACCATCAATTACAAATTTAGAAATATATGTATATCAGTATATGCATGCACCGGTCCATATACGAGAATCTACCTTGAAGCAAGAGATCCGACATGGAAGGGAGACGCGAATCCGATTCAATCGGAGCGCCGTTGTTTCTTTGTTCGTGTTCGGGCGGGAGGATGCGATCCGATGTCTCCCACCGGAAATTTTGGTCGGTGTCGGAGAATATCTGCCACGTCGACATTTCCCGGTGAGTGTTAGGGCTTTGCTTCTGGAATCCGATTCGAGTATGGTGTGGTACTGACCGTACTGTGGTAAATGGTAATATCAAGATAAAATTTTATTTTGTTTTTAATTTGTTTTTTAAAAGGCGGGAAAATTGAAAATAATATTGGAGCGGAAATTAAACAAAATATGAGGTAGATGTTATGGGCTGGTTCGGCCAAGTTGGGCTTTTTAAGTGGGCCCAATATTGATAAAAATATAAGGTAACCCAACAAAATATTGGGCTGGTTTCAGCCCAACTTGAAATTGAATTTTTTCTTTGTAAATTTTATTTTTTTTTCCCTTGAAATGGGAATAAAATTCATTGCTAAAACAAGAAATTACAAAATATTCTAGACATCTTCCGATACAAACTTAACAATAGAAGGGGGGATTTTATCTATATATGTCAATTCACGATGTATTAAAATATATAATTTAGTCTAAGTATGGACCGTTTGATTAGTTTATCGATGAGTAAATCAAATATTGTCAACATAAAAATTAAACAACCAACAAATTCCAAAATACACGGAGCATATGAGTTACTTTTAAACATACTTTAAGGAAATAATTGCTTATAGGTGTTTGGTAGGTAGGAAATGTGATCGAAATTTGATATTTTTCGAGGAAGTTTGATATTACGACACCTTAATTCAAACAAAATTTAGATTTTGGATTCTCGATCATTAAATATATCTTATGAGATTTGTTTTACTACTATTTTGTCGTTAAATCTCGTCCGTACTATGTATCCAAATATTTTATCAATATCCAAAATTGTGTTTAGGGATGTGTGAGGTTATATTTAACTTTTCAATACTTATTCAAAGTTCCTTTTCCCTTTTTTTTATTTTTTATTTTTTTTTTATTTTTTTATTTTTTGACGATTACTCAAAGGTCCAATTAAGAAGCACACCTAGCTAGTTGACTTTGAATATAAGAGTCGTTTGTACTTTTGTACCATAAAAAAATGGAGTTTTTATATTATTGGTGTACGTGATAAGTAACTTCAAGATTACGGATAATCATAATAAGACATCACAAATTTCTGTGTGCTTCAACTTTTGTTGTATCTAGAATCATCACTCATGTTCATGAACACACCAATATTCATGTATATAAAATTAATTAATAGTTAATTGTATACATTTTTTTCAATACAATTAATAAGATATCTAATCAACCACCTAATTCGTTTACACGAATTATATATATATATATATATTACAATTACATCAATAATTTAGAATACATTAATATTTCGATGCATCATGCATTACGTAAGAAAGGTTACTGATTCTAAGTCATACATTGATATATGCACTAAATAAACCATATGTTTATTCAATAAATTAAATTTTATATGGAAAAACATAATGTAATTTTATTAAATAATTCAATGAACAACGTAATATTCCATGACACGTTTCTTTTATTAAATAGATTAATGAACAATGGAATATTCTACTACGTATAATCATAAATGAAAATAAACAGAAATCAAGTTTTATTAGAAAGAGGATCAAAAAGGAGTACTTATTTTCTTGTCTCATAAAATAAACTTAATTTTTGATTTACGTACGAGCTTCAAATAACTTAATTCCAACCGTTTGTAATAAATAATGGAATAAAATAGAAAAACTAAAAAATAAAAAACATATCACTTATAAATTAACGGATTAAACAGGTGTTATTGGGTAACTCGATAATTTAATGGGTCGTGTTTGAGTTTTGACTTGTGACATGATCAATTCAACGGGCCATATTTGGATTGAGCAAAAAAAATTACAAGTCATGTTTAGGTTGATGCAGATACAACACGATAACTTATATTGTCGCCATTGATCAGGTGGAGGGTCGTGGTGGTGAGGTCCATTTTAAGATCAGTGCAAGGAGGTGCATCATATAATTATATCTGTCGAAAATAAATTAAATTGGAGGGCGCCTGATCCGGGTCTAGCGTTGGGTGCATTACTCACATCCGGACAAGACAAAGATAAAAAACAGTTTACATGTGAAAGATATGTCGGGGGAGTGGGCCATGTTCGCTATGATGATCACATTTATGCTTCAACGTGATATTTTCCAGATTATTAGGTCTGACTTCTTGACTTTTTGTATGTGTTTGGTTCGGTTTATCTCAGGAGGAATAAGTTATCCTTTTATGGAATTATATTTTTAGATGAGAATTATCAAAGTCTTTTATTGATTATTGTTTGTTTTTGTTGTTGTATGGACAACTGGTTTTGAGATTTTAACGATACTTTCATAATCCGAACGATATATATATATATATATATATATATATATTTTTGATTACATCAACAACAACCGGGACCAACGAGATCGGGCTCTACAAGCACGGTCCGGACAAACAACTCCCATAAGGGGAGAGCGCACCCACACGAAGGTGGGACAAGACCCACACACATGGTGGGAAAACCTCCATATATACACACCAAGCCAGGATTCGAACCTTGGTGGCGAAAGTCTTAGGAAGACTCTAGGCCAAGGAACTTAAAATCGACATATCCACCGATATATCCATATTTTGGAGGGACCGATATCGAAACAGGGACCGATATATCCACCGATAGAGAAGAAATTGGTGTAGATCGTGGAGCTACAGTAGCAAATCTTTTTTTAAATTTTTTACCGAATATCCACCGATATCGATAATATCCCCGATATATCCATAAATTTAAAAGCCCGATATCGATACCGATACCGATATTTTATTCCTTGCTCTAGGCCACCAAGGCATAGGGCCTGTGTGTAAATTAACATTTTTTTTAATGAAAAGAATGTGAAACATTTTTATATTTCCATTCTATAAAACCATACTATAAAACCATTCTATGATTTATTTTTATTTTAAATAGATAAATAATTGGTAGACGAGTTTTCAATATCTTTATAAAATAAGGGTTTAACATTTTTAATAAAATAAATTAAAAAGAAGTTCAAAATTAAATTTATATTTCCAACACATATAAAATTGCGTGTTCATGTATTTAGAAAATCAAATGAGATTTTTCTTTAAACCAACTTCGTTTCTACGTACTAAAGTAAAATACAAAAGTCATATTATTGAAAAACTCATCAAATTTGGTGAAAAATGTGTTTTTACCTTTTTTTTTTTTTTTTTTTTTTTCTTTTTCTGTATTAACATTTCCTTTTTAATGAAAAGAATGTGAAACATATATTGCAAAAATGTCATTCGTATAAGTGTTAAATTAAATTGTTTTGAAGAATTTCAATAGTAATATTTTTTGGTGTGAAATTGATATCAAAACAGGATCAAATAATTAAGACTTGTTCAAATAAATATTATTTATACAGAACAAGTCAACAAACCTGTCACAACTAATAAATACGAAAGAAAAAGGGATTGTATATTTATTTTTTTCCGTTTAAAACATATAAAATATTAGATAAAATAAAAAGGTAAACTTATCTAATCGGCCATCGGCGATCTATTAATAAATAACCAAAATTAATAAAATATTAAGTTAATTACAAACCAAAAAACTTTATGGTAATTTTTTAATTTTTTTTAAGTATATAAGGTGTGGTCAAATTTAAAGACCACTTGATTGAGTTGATTCTCTGATTCTGCATTTGAACCATATGGCATGAAAAATAAATTATTTAATGTAAAAAAATAGGCCGGGTTTAGTTGGACTTGGACATTTGAACCATATGCCATGAAAATAATCAAAAAAATTAGGCAAATGTCAATGAAAGAAAACATGTTATAGGCCTCAACCACCACCAGTACTGCATGTGTGCAGATCCTATCACTAGATGACATGAAGAGAAAAAGATTGTCAATTCAAATAGATACGCAGAGAAAGTAAACTATAATACACGACAAAGAAGTTCTATTTTCTTTTTCATGTTTTGTGAATACATGGACAACCCCATTCTAATAATTCCAATCTTTAATCACAAAGGGGTTGCCTTGGGTGGTCCAAGGGCTTGGAATGAACCCAAGTCCTTGGTTCAACACTTGGTGATTCCCTTGATGCTAGCCTTTAGGGCATTAGCTCTCTTGGTGGAAGGACAAGCATAGGGTTCCATGTCGGTGGTTTGAATTATACTCAGGTGTGGGTAAGTTCGGAATTACTCATTTGCATTCTTGTGGGGCCAAAGGTGTGGACCGAGGTTTTCTATATGTCTTACTCCACATCCACCAACAAACTCGCTACTGCGAGTCACGCAGTTGGAGAAAGACAAAAGGATAGATGCCTGAACGAACGAAGTCTGGAATCCTCGATACAAAAAGGAAAAAAAAAAAAAAAAAAAAAAAATCTTATCTTTAAGATATTCTACAACCCCAAGTATCAAGTATCTGCTTTTTTCTGTCTTTTCTTTTTTATGTCTTCTTCATGAATCTGATACTTTAGTAATCTGTCGGTAAACAAAAATGGTTAAATGGTGATTTAAAAGTATATATATATATATATATATATCATATTTTATGTTTTTAGTTAAAGAACAAATGCAAAAAAAATCTTCTAAGTTTGATTAAAATCGAAAAACAATCCAAGCTATTTTTTTTTTTTTTTTTTTTTTTTTTTCGGAATGTATAACCACTATCGGGATCTTATGAGAATAGACTCTACAAGAAAAGAGGGCAACCCACACTTGGGATTTAAAGGCCAAGGTGGGACAAGAATATATATACAAATATATGCACATACATGGCATTGAACCGTGGTGGTGGAGGCTCTTAGAGAGCGTCCAGCCTCTTGCCACCAAGTGTGTCAATCCAAGCTGTTTTGAATTTCGAAAAATATACACTTTATGACATAGTTTATGTGAAATATATCATAGTATATATGTTGCTGGGATAGTATATACAATCCCTGTACTTGTCATGGGTGTACAAGAGTTGATATGAGGCATAAGATGAGTAGGGAATAATGACCCGTACATATATGATATATCTATCGGTCAATGGATCAAAGTTTTTTAAAGTATGTCTCATATTCAACGGAGTGATTATTCTTATTTCCACTAAACACGTAGGTTCCACCATTAGAAATAAAACGTGGACAAAAGACACTCATTATTCGATAATGGATTCTATTACAACTTGGTGTTTAGTTGGAAAAAAAATAATAATAAAAAAATTATGGGGTCAATTGATTTTGTGTAAGAAAGTCAACATTTTCATGGTGGAAAAATTGTAAGCTAGTGCATTGAGGTGCAGTGCAGGAGGACCGAAAACGTTCTGCTGAAATACAGGAAGGTTTTGAGCCGTCCGATGTTAATGATGATAATTGAATCGAGTGGGCAGGATGATGATATATGATGATGATCTCTGATGATCATGAATGAGTGTGTGTGTGCCCAAAGTCCTGCAAAAACCAGCTATCAATTTGTTGAATCAGGTAGCAGTAATTAAATTATTGGCAGGTTGTGTCAATAAATTTTTTCTAACTTCAAAACCCATCATGGCTCTATATTTACTTCCCTACCAGACGGCTAAACATGTTATTGTACAACAGGACTAATTTTGTCCCGTTTAGCCCAAATGTCACACGAGATGATGTGTAATTACCGTGGTCCGTAGAGATTTTGAATCACACCATACACATTTTACAAATGTATGTGAGAAGTTTTCTTTCAATATCGTGGGAGTAGATATCCAAACCGTATATATATATATATATATGATTTGCTCTCGATAAGTTTCGACAGACTCCTAACTTGATCGTTTAGTATCATAATTTATCGTAATATTTAAAATAAAATAAAATTAAAACTATAATATAAATTATGAGATTATATATATAATAAATGATATATGAGGTTATTACATGTTACTTGTCACTTTTTTTACGATCGTTTTTAACCTCTTCAGCTATCCTATTTGAAAAAAAAATTGGCTCATACGTTATAGGTGTATGATGCATGTTCCGTTACGATCGCATTAAGTTACACGTTTATACTATATGACATGATTGCAAATTTGCAATGGAAATATACCATACATCCATTATATTAAAGACGTGTTCTCTCCATTTTAAGATAATTTCTAACCTCTTCGGCTATTCTATTTGGAAAAAAATTGGTTCAGACGTTGTATATGTATGATACATCTTCCGTTGCGATCACATTAAGTTGCACGTTTATGTTACATGATGTGACTACAAATTTGCAATGGAAGATATACCATACATCCATTATATTAAAGACGTGTTATCTCCATTTTATATATTGATCGGGAGTTAAAGTATATCGGATCGGTAGAAGGCTATGTGAATTTAAATTCAAATAATAAGTTAGTAAGAAGTTGTCTGTACAAATTTAATGGAGAAAGGCGTGGTGGAGAATGTGCCTCGAGAATGGTGATCAGTAAAATGAGGAATAGTGGTCTTTTGTTGTGGTCCATGTTCAATGGAACTAGCTGGGGTATGTACTAATAGCAGCAGGATTGCAGGAGTGTGTTGGTCTAAAGAAGGAGAAAATCTTCGGTGCACCCGGTGCATGAGTTGAGTGTTGCACCCGGCCATTCGGATGTTGACACCTCGGCATGAGTTAGTTAAAATAATAATAATTTGATAGGATGAAAGAGAAAGAAATAAAATAATGATGAAAAAATATAAAAACCAAAGAAAAATATTGACACATACCGAGGTGTCACAGTCTGAATGACCGGGTGCAACACTCAGCTCATACATCCGGTGCACCGAAGATTCTCTCCTAAAGAAGAAGAAGAAGAAGAGAAGAAGAAAATGAAAGGGTGCAATTTCCAAGGCGTCCCTCTGAGTCAGTGTAGAGTTTTATTTTAGGTAACAGTCACTGATGAGTTTGACGGATTTTGGGATTTTCGCATTTTTGGTATCACTTCACCACCACACCCCTCTTCTTCCGTCTTTTTACTCCATTGCCATTTGCCACCCAATATTAGCAATTTATTTTTTTTGTTTTTAAGTGCCACTTGATAGTTGATAGTCCATAGTTGATACTAAAAAACTGAGTTAGGGATTTGCCGATACCTAGCAACACAATAAAGAAAATGTTTCTCTACACTTTATTTTTTTTATATACAGTGAGTCTTTCATAAGAGATCTCTTATTTTAATTTGTACAAGGACTTTGACGGAAATATATCGATTTTAATGAATTTTGATCTAAATTTGTTTGTGGATGATGAGTTTATTAAAATCTACTTATGAACAAAATTTAAGAATTTTTCAAATACTAGAACTATTTTTCTTAAATTTTCCTATATTTCGCCTATTTTCCGATGCCTTCATATTTAACAAAATTTGGATAAATAGTTTTAGTGCTCGGAAAATTCTCAATTTTTTTTTTCATATGTAGATTTCATTGAACTCATCATCCACAAAAAAATAAAAAAATAAAAAATAAAAAAAATAAATAACAAATTAAAATTCATTAAAATTGATGTGTTTTCATCATGGTCCTTATCGAAATTAAAATAAATGATTCCTCATGAGAGACTCAAACTTAAGACAATCACAAATATGGAGTGGAACATAAATAAAAAAAATCCATGTAAAAGTTAGCAATTTAGTCAACTTTATATATTTTTTATTTAAATTTATAAATCTAATAATACTGTATCTATGCTAAAATAGTAAAAGAATTTAGCTTAAATGAAAATAAAATAATAGTTGGATTTTAAAGCTATAGAATTATATAAAATATATAAAAGATGTACTGATTTGCACATCTTTTATTATTATTGAGAAAAAAAAAAAAAAAAAAAAAAAAAGATACTCTGTATATTTGTGATATTCTCCTGTTTCATTTACGCGGTTACGCCCCTAAAAGTGTAGAGAAGCATCGAGCAAAAAAAAAAAAAAAAGCATGCATTTACTTGTATTGTGGAGGTAATTATTCAGATCAAGACTTCTATCAACACATCATTGTTTTAGATAATAAAAACTTATCATCGACACACCTCATTCCCCACCATATAATTTGTATAAGAAATTCTATCCAAATTAAAATTAAATTTATGTATCTAGAACAAAACATCATCTAATTTATTATTAATAACTAATTACAAAATCCATTGACGATGGATCAAGAAACCCCTAGTTTATTTTCTCAAATCGATTTCATCTATTTTCATGATGTTGGCATTAGGAAATAGGAATGTCAAATGTGTCATGATCAGCTAAATACAGGTTCAACCAAAATAATCAACATTGATTTATCTGATTGGACTGAGCCCTGGTGATGGTGGGAAGTACAAAGACTCAACGAGCGTGTAAAAATAAATAAAAATAGCTTGTTGCCCTTTAGGTCAATGCCATTATCAAAAACTTAGAAACAGCTTCCCCAAAATCCCAAAAAGTTTTTTAGACCCGACACCAAACTATTAGGTTTTAGGAGACGAATTTCCAATGATAATTATATTATTTTATGATCAGTTTTGTATTCCTTTTGAAATGTTAAAATAAGATTATTTTATAATTTTGATATAAAATAATGTTTGATAAAACCTTTAAAAGTGATTAATTGATAATTTATCAAGTTTTGACAATGATTTTGAGAAGTATGTAGAATGTTACTTTTTGACAGTTAAAATAAGATTATTTTATAATTTTGACACGAAATAATGTTTGATAAAACCTCCAAAAGTGATTAATTGATAATTTATCAAGTTTTGACAGTGATTTTGAGAAGTATGTAGAATATTCTTTTTGAAAGTGATTATGAAATAATCTATTTTAACATTTAATGCATATTTTAAAATATCGTTACTATCCTTATAAAATCAAGTTAAAAATCATTTATATACCTTATTTTATCTCAAAATTAAATATTCTATTTAAATATTGATTTGATTTATAAAATCTTTTAAAAATATTTTTATTGTTCTTATGGATTTATTTTTTTTCCAATTTAAATATTCTACTTAAATATTGATTTAACATATGTAACTAATGAAAGAAAAAAAAAATGTAACAGGGTTCTAAACTCATATATATTTTAGTCATTATAACTAATCTCAGCACTTTTACAATAAAATTACCAAACATATGTAGTGCTTGTTTGGTTAAGCTTTTTACTGCATCAAAAAGTCTATCAATGTCTATTTGAGTTTTTTTTAGTATTGTTTGGTTGGGCTTTTAAGATTATTTATTTTAAATTGAGTAGAGACTAGTAAAGTTTAAACTTCTTCTAGGCAAAAGCTCATAGGGAGGTGTTTCTCCAATAAAAAAAAATGTTTACCAACCAAACAACTATAATTTTTTTTTTTTTTTTCAAAAACTTTTTTTCTAATAGATCTACTACAAGTAGATCTTTTACCAATAGAGGTTTTTCAAAAGCCCAAACAAACAAACTCGTATGAGTTATTTCTTCAACACAGCTAACAGTGATTATTATAAAAGTTATAATAATAATAAATTGGACATTAATTCTTATACATATAGACATATAATTAATTTGTTAACACATCTGGGCCACACATCATTGCACTTGTTTCCTGATCATCACGTTTTCTTGCCATTAATGCACATACAGTGATGATCACATTGGGCGTGAAACCTGATCGGATTTGTGAAAAAAATAATATATATTATTGTTGAGATCACTCATTAGTCATTAACATGATCTCTCCTTTTCTGTACACTATCATGCATATACTTCTTAATTTAATAGGGGTATATATAACTATACCCTTGTTTCCAGCTCAAATTCACTAAACGGGTTTGAGATATTTTTAATCCATTATGACTTTTGTACCACCTTCTTCCCATTTCATTATAACCCATTATGATAATTTTATTGAAGACATATACATATATATATATTGAGAACTTGGACATATACTTTAACGTCTTTAACTATCAAACCACGTAAGACGATGATTACCTAACTATCTAATCAAAGTTTTTCTTTTATTTTTTATAACGGGGCGAGACACACCGTAAGTAAAACAAGGACTTCCTCACGATAGCATTACCAGAAGGAAGATTTCAAAGTGATTTAACTTCAAATTATGTACAATCATAATGATTAATGAGAAGATTAACTTAAAAGGATCGAGAAGTAATGATGAAGGAAGAAAAATAAAATAAAAATGGAAAACTAAGAGAACCCGATCGTAATCAACCGATGAATATAAAAAATTACGATCTTTTCATTTGAGATTAGTCAGAAATAATAATAATAAACGTTCCGTAGTATTCCAATCGTACCGTAGTCGGCAGAGCAATAGAAAATGACAAAATTACCCCCACAAAAATAATAATACTAAATGGAAATATTATTATTATAAAAATAATAAACCCGTCCCTCCACAATAGTCAACAAAATTTAGTCAAGGCGTCTCATGGCTCCAGGAGAGAGTGTTGTGAGTGGTGACGTTTGTCTGCATATCAGACCACGTTCTCTCCTCAGCTGCTATAAATACAGCTCTTGCTTCTCCTAATCTTCCATCACCATTAAATACAAAGAAGAAAGAACCACACCCGTGTTTGGTTTCTGGTTTCTGTGTGGCCCTGGCCTGGGATGAGGTAGTGCTTGTTGTTCTAGTATGGAAGAATCCGTTAAGCTCAGGAGGGATAGCGCCACCCACCATGGATTACGAGACAGGTCTCGATCCATCTCTGGTATAGCGCTATCCATCCTGAGTTTCCCGGCTTCTTCGTACTGTTTCTGTTTCTATCTGAATCAGGTCTGTCAGAATCTATCGAGAAAAAACAACCCAGATAGCTATGCAGGTATAATGTTCTTAATTAGCTTCAAATATCTCAAGCATTTTTTTTTTTTTAAACTATCAATTTTCCTTCTGAATTCTAATGGGTTATGTAAAATTGTTTTTTCAAGAATTTTGAACGTGAACGGTGGGAGATCAAAATCCTTTTTTTTTTTTTTTTTTTTTTTTTTTTTTAAGAAAAAAAAAATTATTTCATTTTTGGATTCTAATTTTTGAAAAAAAAAAAAAAAAAAAACAGAGAAGATATTGTAGGACTTTCCAGAGGGATGGTACTATGTAGACTTGGAATTGGAGGGATGTTGACTAGTCTCTACATATTCTCATCTTGGATTATTGTAGGTCAGGGTCCCAGACTCCCAGACTTTTTTTTTTTTCCTTTTGGATTCCCTGACATTATTATTTTTTCTTTAATATTATGATAATTCAGGTTTTAAAGGAGGGTTCATGATTCGAACCAACAATGAGCGACTCTGTAAAAAACATATCACTTCGACAACTTCATCCCGTCGGACGTTGAACGTCCGACATTGTTTGCACTGTATAATGAAATCTTTCAAATGTTAGTGTTTGGACTTTTGGGATATTTTTCTTCCCACTTTTCAGGTGACTGTATTTCCACGCTTCCTTTTCTGCTTCCACTAAATTATCACCAGTGAAATGCCATTATTTTCCCTTTTATATTCATTTTAATAACAGTTCTTTTTCTGTGTACGTACACCCATTTTCACTAAATTATTTGACAACATGACAAACATATTTATGGCCCCATCACCTAATTCGGTCCAAGCCAAAATTTCAAATTTTCAGAGAAATGTTAAGTCTAAAAACACTTTCCAAATTTTCTATCCAATGATTGATTTTAATTTCGAAGCAATTTCATTTGTTACATTGTATCATTATTTACGTGTTTGGTACTTTGGTACAAATCAATTCATCGTTTAACATTTTCAGTTGCATGTCTTCAAATTTACTTTGAGGGGACTTCTATAGTTAGAACATTTTCGACTCTGTAACATTACATAATTATAACATTATGTTACAAACATAGTATGTACACAGGGACGTAACCAGGATTCAACACTAGAGTAAACTATAATAAATTTTCTTAAGTGAACCCTAATGATACGAGTTTATTGATAGAAAAACAAAGATACATCTAATAGCATCAACCATTTATATTTTAATGTAGATAATCATAGACTTTATTAGAAATTCATTATCCACGATGTCTTTATCATTTCCATTGTTCAAAAAACACGTTTTCTCTTGTTGTGGAAACATGAAGAGATTGAATCAAATATAATAATATAAAATTTATAAACTAAAGTAAGACTAACTCTAAAATTTTAAAACAAAATAAAATAATTAAACACATATAACTCCTAAAAACATACCATGTTTAAATACATAATTTTTTAAAATTGGGAAAGAGGTTGAATCAAATTAAATTGGAAAAAGTTAGTATAAAAGTCTCTACCAGTTAGTGTTTATGATGCCGAAAAAATTGAAATTATAAATGGTGCTTTGTATAAATTTACATGCGAGTTTTTTCTTAATATATATATATTTTTAATGAGCTAGGCCCACCCAAACCCGTGTTAGGGGACGTCTCTGGTGGTACATCCCTCACACATATACCAAAATGTTGTGGGTTCGAGTCCCTTTCCTAGAAAACCTCATATCATATCATATATTTATGATAATAGACTTTCACGGCGTCACATGTTGCCGTGAGAGAGCTTCAGTATTAAATTCCATATATTCATTTTTATTTCTATTTTTATATTCCTTTTAAAAAAAATTATTATTTATCTTTTGGCATTCTTCTCATTCTATTTATTCTCTTTATTATTATTATTATTATTATTATTATTATTATTATTAATTATTTATCTTTTGACATTCCTCTTATAAAACTAATTCAACGTATGATTAAAATTTATTTAATGTATTTATTTAATTTTAATTTTATTAATAAATATTTATCTTTTAATATTCTTCTAATTAAACATGTATCCAGTATATAATTAAATATTTATAAGAATATCAATAAATATTAATCGTTTCTATATCTATATTTATATAATCAAAATGCTGAAGATCAAGATCATACTCATGCTGTCTTCATGCCTTTAATTTCCAAAGAAAGGAAGATCTTGCAATGTTCTATAAGAATCCTTTCTACTTGAGAGTTTTGAAGGAGAATGTGAGGCCTTACTACCATGTATATATGCACTAACATGTAAACACCAATACTCAGTAGCTAGCTTTGTAAACACAAAGAATGCTTTGACTTTAAATGACCATCGGTACTGGGTTGATGAATTTCCTCACTGTGTGAAGAAATATGTTTTGGAAGATGTGTATGTGTAATGTTTGTGTTTGGTTTGTCTGTTTCCTTTAAAAAAAAAAAAAAATCACTTTCTTTTAATTTTCTACTTAGTTCTTATACGACTAATATTCATAATTAAATTATATATATGTACTGCTCATCTGATTTTGTTTGCTGCATAATTGCAGGGATTAATAAATGTGGCAGAAGTTGAGGATGAATTTTTTTTTCATATTTCGTGAAGGAGAGGTGAGAAGCTATGTAATTGAAGATTTATATAGTTCTCACAGTTTATAAGTTACTTTTAAATGAAATAGAAATCCTTTTGCTCCATAGATGTGTTTCAAAATGAAATTGTAACCCATATGGGATTAATATATGTTTCTTTTTCTAATATCTATTTTTTTTTTTTTTATTTAAGCAATTTGGTGTGAGAATTTATGTTTAGTTGGCGAAAATCGAAAGTAAAATATATAATTATACAAAAGTGCAAATTTGAATTCAGGTTTCTTTTTGTTAAATGATGAGACCAGGTAATTGAACAAATTGTTTCTCTTTGTCAATATAATTAACTACCAAAATTATTTATTTGTTTAGTGATGAATGAGTGCAATTTAGTATTATTTGTTTGGTTGGCAAGAATACTCAGATTTGAGTTAAGTGTTTCAATCTAAAAAAAACATAAATAACATTAAGTTGATGAATACAACGTGTTCAAAAGATGTTAACTATAATTATTTCAAAAAAAATATAGGGATAATTACCCCGGTGGCCATCAATTTTTGCCACCATTATCAAAATGGCCACCAAATAGGGAAATGGATGGAAAGTATCCATTTTTTGTAAACACTGTTACACTAATGGCCATTCCATCTATGTCCATCCAATTCCATCCATTTACATCCAATTCCATCCAATAAGTGGCATTTTGGTAAATACGAGGATGACATTAATTTATTTTAGATAATTTTTGGAAAACAATTTTTTCTTTTGTTTTTTTGAAACAAATAATTATATTTAGTGTGTACATATACATATAACATATCTCAAATATATATATATATATATATATATATATATACATACATATATATTTCTTTTCAACTTTATCTCAAATATATTTTTTAGAATTTTTAGATTTTGTACCCTTAATCTTTTCCAACTTTATCTCAAACATATTTTTTAGAATTTTTAGATTTTGTAACCTTAATCTTCTCAAAAAAGAAAAATATATATATATATATATATATATATATATATTTCTTTTCAACTAATCTCAAATATATTTTTTAGAATTTTTAGATTTTGAAGTCTTAATCTTCTCAAAAAAGAAATACATATATATACATATATATATATACACTAAATATAATTATTTGTTTCAAAAAATAAAAGAAAAAATTGATTTCCAAAAAAATCTAAAATAAATTAATGGCATCCCCTTATTTACCAAAATGCCATTCATTGGATGGAATTTGATGGAAATGGATGGAATGGCCATTAGTGTAACAATGTTTACAAAAAATGGCCACTTTCCATCCATTTCCCCATTTGGTGGCCATTTTGATAGTGGTGGCAAAAGTTGATGGCCACCAGGGTAATTACCCCAAAAATATATATATATATGTTAACTATATTATGAAATTTTTGTTCGTATTAAAATAAAAAAAACGTTTTCTTTTTTATCTATACATTTTCTTGGCAACCAAACTTAGGAAAATAAAAGAACCCCATATCACAAAACCAACCTTAAAAACAGTAATAATGCTAGAGGACTCAAAAAAGTGACCCAAATTTTTGATCAAAACCTATGTGGCAACATCACACACAACATGGGTCCACGTCACTCTTCCCAAAGATCCCATGTGATGTTACTACATAGGTTTGGGTCCAAAATTTGGGTCAATTTTTTGGGTCCTCTAGCATTATTGTAAAAACAGACAGAGGAGCTAGAGATAGTGAACATGGGAGTGGAGATCCACAGTGTCACTGGATCCCGTGGAGATCAAGAGATGGATCTATCATTCTTTTTTATTTTTATTTTTATTCTTTGTAATTATTATTGTAAAACAAATTACTCAATGGATAATAAATGTTGTTGAGATTTAAAAGTTAAATATCTTATGCTTTTTAAAAAATAAAATAAATTTAAATATGTAGAGGCCACTCAAGGAGTGCTGAAGCCATCTCTTAATTAAGGAGTGAACTCCACAAAAACACATTTAAGGGAGCCTCCGAGGAGACTGTTGGAGATGCTCTTATAAAAATTGATATCATATATCATATATCATATCATTATTAATTACATCATATTTATATTATATTTCAAATAATAATCCATATTTAATGTTTTTAATTAGTTATAAAATATGAAGAGTCTCCCTATTAATTGCAATTTATAATATGATAATTATTAGTGTCTTTATTAATTATATCCTATTTATTATTTTAAAAAATATATATCATATTTAAATAGCATTATATAATATGATATATGATTATATAATATGAAATGTCACTGTCTAATGATGTTAATTAGTAATATATTATGAAGAGTCCCTATTTTCTATATTCAAAAGACATTAATATTAATCAAATAAAAGAAAACATTAATAGAGTCCCTATTAACCATGTTAAAAAAAGACATTATTATTAATCAGCTAAAAAGAATACATTAATATTTATTAATTAACTAATTAATAAAAAAATATGAACGATTTGGTGAAAATCAGGAAGTACTCCATATCATATAAAGTCTCACAATTATAGAATATTTCAATTACAGTATGAAATAAAAAAAAAAAAAAAAAAAAAAAAAAAAAACTATCCAGTTTGATAATGTTTTTAACAAAGTCTGTGCATCGCACGGGTTGACACACTAGTTTATATAATACTTTAACAAATAATAATGAACACAAATTAATATTTATTGTTTTTAAATAGAAAAGCTTAAAAAAAAAGTTAATATATTTATTCTTCAAGATGTTGAAATTGTAATTATTATTATTATTATTATTTTGAAATAAAAGAAACTCTCTCAAAGAAAGGAGACAACACAACCAGGTTTACAGCCAAACCAACAGTTCTCCTTATAAAATATAAATTGTAATTATTAAAATTAATTATTGTTTATATTTTATTGATGGATGTAAATTTGGCGAGTGTTGAGTGGTTGGAGCATCCATAATATTGTGATATTTGTTGTACCTTACACAAATTGTGTAATATTATTTTAATCATGATTAGAAATATAAAAGGTGAGGATTTTGTGCTTTTTACTCCGGGCGTTTTATTCGACCTTGATTGTAATAATTGGCCTCTTTTAACCCTACAAATCTACAATATAGCAAATTATTGGAAATTCGAAATTATTTATTTATTAAAGATGATTTATATTTTGTAAGTACTGTAAATAGTTTATATTTTTTAATAAAAATAAATGAATATTCTAAAGTTTTTAGCTTAAACTAGTACAGGCCCGATCCATGTTCAATGAAACACCAAATGGACTGGATCAAACTAACATGAAGCAGAATCGAATCCAAAGACAGATAAGTTTTGTTGGCCCAAACCGAAGCAACCTGCTTATAAGTCTTCTTTTGAACTATTACAATTTTGTGATTTTCAGAGCTAATCCTGATCTACGATTTCATTGATTTAAGTAAAATTTAATCGATCATAAGTTTTTTTTCTTTCCGATGTAAGTATGGTATGACCTTGATAAATTAATAATCTCGATTAAATAATATTTTTGGCCGATTACGACTTGGGACTAACGTGGTAAATTAATAATTCGCTAAATTTATAAAATAATACATTTAAAAAATAAAAAAAAACACATAAGTCCCGCTTTATATATAAATTAATAATCTCCTTGTACATTAAAATTATACATATACATGACTCAATTAGGAGGCCTTTGTAAAATATGACTCCAATTTTACTTGTTTCCTTTTGAAATTGATGTCTCCTTCGACATTATCTCTAACTTCTCTTAGTGCATTGAGAAGCTTTTGTGTAGCATTCTCGTATATCAAGACCAATTACATTCATGAACTTGTTTCGGTTAAACAAATACATATAATAATGATAATTCGTAATTCGGTAATCAGGTAATATTCGTATAATTACAATACATAACACATTAAGTTCAATGTTTTAGAAAAAAATAAAAATAAAGAAATACCTTGATAAATTAATTTTTTATTTATTGATTAAATAATATCTTGATTAATTAATAAATTTTCATGATCCCAAGGATATTAATTTATAGAGGTTTAACTAACTATATATAATCTTCAATGTATCTAAAGAGGGAGCAAATCTTCCGTGCACCTTGGCTAATAATTTCGTATTGATAACCAGTAGATGTTTTTTTTTTTTTTTTTTTTTTTTTTCATACCACGTAATATAATTTGAGTAGTCAAGTCCGTTAAATATCGTCTCAAAAGAGAAATCTAAAACGAAACACCTAAGACTTTGACCACCATGGGTATTTTGTTGATGAGTAATTAGTATGCCTTCAATTGCAATTCAACCTCGATTCAAATTTTCCTAGTTAGTGCATTAAACTAATTTTGAGACCAGATTAGAGATCCGATGCGATTACGTTTTTATGGTCTCCAAAATGAAAAAAAATGGAGCTCAACCAAATCAACAAAGAGTTGATATCTTTATCAACTCTTACCAAATGTGTGGAAATTTTATGAGAATAATATCTCGCGATATTATTCTAAGTTAATTAATAGTACAAGTGTACAACATATCCGTGGCAAGTGACAACAATGCTAGTAGTACACAAACGTGTAACAAAATACTACTTGGTAGCAGTACAAAAAAACAATAAAGTTGACGAAATAGAAAATGCCACATAAGATATTTTTAATCAACGTGAAATCTAGTCCGTTAAATCAGTTTCATTCACAAATAGTAACAACAAAGGAAAAAAAAAAAACTCATGGTCACCAGTTTCTTCACTCAAAAGTCAAAAGATTCAAACCAGATTCTCTGGCTCTCTCAAAATCTCCGCTAACGAATCCAATTCAATTCGATTCAATTCAAACAATGGCTACTTGTAGTAGCCTCTCGCATCGTCTTCTCTGCACACACTCTTCTTCTCCTTCTTCTTCTAAACAACACACTAATTCTTCTTCACTGCTTAATAAATCTCTAAATGTCACCAGAAATCGATTCAAAACACTGCTCAAATCATCTCCTAAGAAAAACACCTCCACTTCTCTCGATACTTCACCGCGAAAACAGACCATCAAGCGTCTCGATGGAACCGGCCCGACCCGATTCTCATTATCCGATTCATTTTCTCTTATCGTTAGCCGTTTAAGGTACTTATTTAGTAATTAAACGCTCTTTTTATGGTTATAGATTTGTCTTGTTTATTATTATTATTATTTGTGTTTTATAAATTGTAGTGAGGGGTTCAAGGTTGATGAATTGGGTTCTGAGATATGGTCGATTGCATTACCGGCTGCGTTGGCTTTGGCTGCTGATCCCATAACGTCACTGGTCGACACGGCCTTTGTTGGTCATTTGGGTACACACTTATTTCAATTTATCAACTTTGTAGAAGCTTAGCATTATTGAATTTGGCGTCTGCAAAGTTGAAGTTTGTTAAATTTGAGTTTCCAGATAGTTTGTAGATTTTTATTAGTGAATTTTTTTATATTCAGAATTACAGATAGTTTGCTTATATTTTTGTTTAGGATCGGTCGAATTGGCAGCAGTTGGGGTTTCGGTTTCTGTGTTCAATCTGGTCTCAAAATTGTTTAATGTTCCACTACTTAACATTACAACATCCTTTGTTGCCGAAGAACAGACTTTGAATAATCAAGGCAGTGGTGATTCTAGCCAAATTGGTGATGGTAATAAAGCTAATAAATGATAACATTATATGTTTAAGTATTCTGTTACGTTCTTTGAGGAGAAAGCAAGTTTTCGTTTTTACTTAGTGAGATTTTTGGTTGTGTGGTTTGTCATTAAGATGATGGTGTTGAGCAACAAGGCAAGAAACTACTTCCTTCAGTGTCGACTTCTTTGGCTCTTGCGGCTAGCCTTGGCATTGCAGAAGCTGTTGCTCTCTCTTTTGGCTCGGGTTTCTTAATAAATATCTTGGGTATACAAGCTGTACGTCCTGCTTTTCTGATATTGAATTTCAATGGTCATTGCACTACTTTAATCATGCATATATTTTCTTGATCTAGCATATCGTATCAACGTTTTAAAAGTGTTTTCTTGGGTATTCTTAAAGATGAGACAGATTTTTTTATCTCATTAATCATTCCTTAGACTTTAAAAAGACATAGCATGCTTGGTCTCCCAAACAATGCACACACGGGAAGGATTTACAAGACTATTTAGAAATGGCATGCTCATAAACATTGTACTACATGCAAGGTCATGTCTCATAAACAATTTGGTCAAATAGCAGACTCTACTTGTTTGCCACTGATATAATTATGTGTAAGATTAGTCCATTAGCTCTTTTGGCTCTTGCGGCTAGCCTTGGTATTGCAAAGCTATTGCTCTCTCTTTTGGTTCGGGTTTCTTAATTAATGTCTTGGGTATACCAGCTGTATGTCCTGCTTTTCTGATATTGAATTTAAATAGTCAATGCACTACTTTAATCATTTGTTTATTTTCTTGATCTAGCATATCGTATCAATGCTTTTAAAGTGTTGTCTAGGGTATTCTTAAAGATGAGACAGTTTTTATCTCATTAATCATTCCTTAGACTTTAAAAGGACATAGCATGCTTGGTCTCCCAAACAATGCACACACGGCAAGGCTTTACTGGACTACTTAGAAATAGCATGCTCCTAAACATTGTACTATATGCAAGGTCATGTCTCATAATTAATTTGGTCAAATAGCAGAATCTACTTGTTTGCCACTGATCACGTAATTATGTGTAAGATTAGTCTATTAGCTGTTTACTTCTTTTACACCTAACATAGTAAATTTTGGAAGGAGAACCTCAGCACATCTAGTTCTTAGTATCATTTTATGCTTAATGCACCTTAACACGTGGCTTTTCGATCGGTTATCTTATGTGGAAGTATGGAGATGGTGATACATATTATGTGTTTCTTATTATATTTGTTATATATTATTCATTGAGGATGTTTTCTGGGCATAATCTTTTATATTTGTTATGTTGTAGGATTCACCGATGCGAGTCCCTGCTGAGAATTTTCTCACCTTGAGGGCCTTTGGTGCTCCACCCATTGTAATTGCACTTGCTGCACAAGGTTCTTTTCGTGGATTTATGGATACGAAGACACCTTTATATGCCATTGGCAAGTATTGCAGCATAGCTCTTCTCTGTTTCTCCCTCTATATTAGTTTCCTGGTAGATTTTAATCGTGCATATGAAAAATTTCTACTCTGGATTATCAGGGGCTGGAAACTTACTGAATGCAATATTGGATGTGATCTTGATATTTCTTTTTCATTTTGGCGTTAGTGGTGCTGCAGTTGCCACTGTGATTTCTGAGTACGTCAATAATGTGGTAAACTTAATATTATCAGTGTACTTTGCACATTACATTCCTGTATTCCAGAAATTGGTTCAATTGTTTATTCCTAATGAATTTCCTTATATTCATTTTCACCAGATATTTGATTGCTTTTATCCTTCTGTGGAAATTGAGTGGCAAGGTAGAATTAATATCCCCAAACATTGATGGGAGAAGAATTGTCCGCTATCTAAAATCTGGTACATACTTACCAACTACAATTGAATATGTCCAAGTACATTTACTCTTCATTGGTAGGACTTTATGATGTGTCAATTTTGATAGGGAAGAAATAATTTGAATAAATATGGTGATGTTAATTGGCAATATTATAATGAAATTTTTTAGACATGTCAATAAGCCTATGAATCCATCGTATGGATGATAAATTTTATCAAAATTAATGATCAAGTGATAAGATCGATAGGCAATAGACGAAACTGAGTGAACTTTACATCACATATGTGTAAGATCAATTCTACGACTTATTTTAGTTTTCCACTTAAGCACTTATCATTTTCATTGTTATTGCAGGTGGTCTTCTGATTGGCAGGACCATAGCAGTGCTTCTAATTATGACTCTGTCAACATCCCTGGCAGCCAGGGAGGGACCTATACCTATGGCTGGTCATCAAATTTGCATAGAAGTTTGGTTGGCAGTATCTTTGCTTACTGATGCGCTAGCACTTGCTGGGCAGGTTAATTTCTTGCACTTCTCGCTGTGCAGTGCATTTTCACATGGTTTCCAGTTGAAAAATGGATTGACCAACTCCAGAAATAACATGTTTGCCTCCTGGCTCCTGCAAGGGACTAAGTAATCATTTATAGAGTCTGCTGGAGTTACTGATAATTGACAAACAAATTAAGATGGCTTCCGTGGTTGGTGATTATTAACAACTAGTTTGTCAGGGTATTAGTGAAACACTGAATGATGGTGGTTGACATATATCAGTCACTCTTATATGCGGAAACTCATTGAATGTTGCTATACAAACTTTATTTATACTGACATCATTGTTCTGATGTCTCTTTCACAGGCTCTTCTAGCTGGTGGTTACTCCCAAGGAAATTATGAACAAGCACGACAAGTGGTTTTCAGACTTCTACAAGTTTGTAACACCCATAACTCCTATGTAATTTTTATAGTGATTTGGTTTCTTTTTCATTTCCTGATATTATTTTCATGTTATTTTCTTTTAATTGCCAAGCAGATGGGTTTGATAACAGGAATAGGATTGGCCGGTTTTTTATTCCTCGGCTTTGGAGCATTTTCACATCTATTCACCACAGATTCAGAAGTTTTGAAAATTGCCTGGTCTGGTATATTGGTAAGTGTGATTTATGCTCTCGACAGTTCTTTTAGTGGGGCATTCATCTACCATCTGAATGGACTCTGGTCATCAAAATGGTTGGGTGGCTTGTTGGTTTCCCAGAGTCTCTGGCTACTTTGAAAGTCCATAACGCTGAACTGAGTCAATTTCATTGACTGGCGGCATGACTGCCCAGAGTTGATTTTCTCTGAGAATAGATGACCTTTTTTCTTTTGGTTTTCCTGGATAAGCATCATGTGTACCTTGGTTGCAGCTTGTGATTATTAAGACATAAAACTGCTAGGCCTATCTAACATCAACTTTATTCTGCAGTTTGTTGCTGGATCTCAGCCAATGAATGCTCTTGCATTCGTCCTCGATGGGCTCTATTATGGGGTTTCTGACTTTGGATATGCTGCCTACTCCATGGTTCTTACTATTCCTGTTACTATGATTTTAATAATACAATATCAAGTTTTCCTTTCTCACCTGCCTTTTTTTTTTTGGTCATGGGTAGATACTAGTTGCAGCGATCTCTTCAATATTCCTTCTTGTGGCTGCTCCTGTGTTTGGTCTTGCTGGAATCTGGGCAGGGTTATTTCTCTTCATGACCTTACGTGTAGTAGTTGGACTTTGGAGGTAAACTAATATCTGGTTCTGGAGGTGACAAGAAGCTTTGCACCACTTTATTATGGTCTTATAATGTATCCACTGCATGGATCAGTGACTTGTCTTTTAAGTATCTTATGAACTGGTAATTCCTTGCAGATTGGGCACAAAAAGTGGACCCTGGGAAATGGTCTGGTCTGAGACTGAGATGGAGCAGAAGTGAAAGGATGTTGAAGCTTTTGGCTTAGAATTGTAATCGTTGGCTCATGCTGTTGAATGCCACCGGGGTCATCATGCCATAAGTAAATAGCTGGAAGCATTCAAACATCAATCGAGCCAAAGTGCACCAGTGCTCCAATCACATCAGCTGCGTTTTACTGTATATGCAGATGCATCCTGCTGCTGAGGCTGGTCGGATCCACTGGTGAGAGTTTCTTTTCAGGTCCTACTACTACTAACATACTGAATATAAATTCTTCGCTGATCTGCTAAAGCATGAGTTTAGGATGATTATTAGATAGAGCATTTGATGGTCAGATAAGAAATCGTAGGCTAGATAATTTTCTCTTCCCAGCTTTAGCTTATTAGTCTGTCAGTACTTAATCCGTGTATGATTGATATCTTTCTCTAATCGTAGCTCCAAATGAATATTATTATTACATTTAGAAAGCATTCTGTAAATTTTATTAATATATGATGTATCGTTTCTCGATCAACAGTGACTCTTGAAATCGTATTAGTAGTTGTTTCCATTACTAGGAATTGACAGTGGTTATGAAAATCCCCATCATCTCTCTCTCTCTCTCTGTATCATCTTAACAACAGTAAACTAACAAGAGTCTTAAAAGCAACTAAAGAGAAACAAAAGCCTCTGAAATTTATAGGTGTGAGCATGGACTAATACAAAAACATAATAAAGCTTACGAAACAAATCGTAATTCCTAAAAAGCAGCTGGATTCAAACCCATTCAGGATCATAGGACCTCAAACAAAATCAGCAAACATCAATGCTAAGCATCTGATGTACTCAGAATCCTAAATCTGAAAACCACAAATCATCCTTTCCTTGCTTTTTCGTGAAGCCAACATCAAAATTGAGCCCTAAGCAATCCGAACCATAGTTGTGACCTGAATCGACCTCCTGCATACGATTTAAGGCTTCTGGTATCTGCAAGTGGTATGATAAATCAGATGAATTTCCACAGTCCCGGTGAATTGAATTTGTTGTCGATCCATTACAACTGTGATTACCCTCTTGTTGTAAGATCGAGTTATCGCTGCTAGTTAACCCGGAAGTCTTGATCCTCATATCGAATTCGTCTCCAGCCAACCAATTAATATCATCCAAGGGATTGAGTATATTATTGAAGTTAGTTATGCCACTGAAATCTGTTCTTACACATTTTCCCAGCATTTCTTCCTTCTTTGGTTGCATTTCAACTTTTACATCATTTGAAGGCTTGAAATTGACACCCTTACCGCCATTGGATTCTACAGCTTTCAATTGGTGTCCTACCATTTCTCTCATTACTGGAATCGAAGTCTTGGTGTGGAAACGTTCCCCACCAGTTTCTTTGTTCATATCACCAAAACACTCACAATCAGTTCTTGATTCGCATCCCACATTCTCCGGTTCACTTTGCAAGCAATTGTTCATATCTTTGAAGCCACCCCAGTCACAGAGCTTCTTAATTTCTTCAAGTTCTGTATCCATTTCTTCTCTAATTATTGATGTCTCAACTTTAACGTCAATGGACTTGCATTCTGCATGTTTAGGCTCTCTTTTAGTATCCTCTGGTGACTCTTTTGATTCCTCATTTACATAGAACTCAGAACAATAAGATGCATCGACAACACGAACATTAGATGAGTCCAGGTTTTTTTCCCTTGATCCTCTAAATACAGGCAATTGAGACCAATCAGGGGGATATAAATGGGATTGACGATTCATCTTATGCTCCTCATAGCTATACGATGTTGATGCAGCTTCCGGTGTTCTAGTAGTAACTGGAGGCAACGCCTTGTTGGGGCAATCCGGTGATTCCATAGAGTACTCAGGGAAGTTTAGACAGGCACCAGAACCATACATAGCCCTTGCAGCTCGATCATAGGCAAGAGCTGCTTCGATGGCTGTATCGAAGGTCCCAAGCCAAAGCCGTTTCCCTTTAGTACTTCTTGACATATTGCGCTTCTGAGTTGGCTCACGAATCTCAGCAACCCACTTGCCCCATCTCCTCTGCCTAGCACCCCTGTATCTACAAACTGTGTTATCAGGTCCTCCTTTGCCTCGCATACACCCCTTTTTCGAGCCCTTCGAGGGAGTCTTTCGAGCTTCTTCTGTTCCATCTGCAGCCAACTCAAGTTGGTTTTGTATCTTCCACTTCGCAAGAGTATCATCCACTGATTTGCCATTACTGCGTTTCCTCTTCACCTTCTTTCTATTCCTGAAATCAATATCGATTACTGAATATTTTTGCTCTGACAACTCAACACTGCTTCAAAACTATCAAATGATTGAATAGAAGTGATAAAAAAATCTCAATAACATAAAATCATCATGCACGTTAATTGAAATTCTGCTTTTTATGTAAAAACATAATTTTGATAGTGATATACTACTCGATTATACGAACAAAAAATTGTTCAAATGGAACTTTTTATAAATAATAATCAAAGATAACAATAAGTCTAAACATCAAATAGAAAAACAAAACCGAATCCAATCCAATTAGTATTGGAATTTGAGTTATTGAAAAATTCTAAAAGAAATTTCCTAAACGAAAACGTAATAAGATCCGAAAATAGTGCCCAAAAAGGGGAAAAAAACACAAAAAACCAAAACGACTGAATTTGGGAAATCAAGGTTTCCGGTGACTGTTGTAGGAGGGATCGTCAAGACGATTCTAACGGTATCCAAATTCGATACCGTATATCCCTTCCGCAGGCGTTCGGAAGGACCAAAACTGTCCTACATCAGATAACTTCACACAAAATACAGTATCTTTTATCATATAAACTAAAAGAAAACTCACTCATCATCAGAAGCCTCAGCAGTCATTTGTGTTGAAGGTGGCTAGTTTCACTTCTAAATCTTGTAAGTTGTAATTTGTTCTTGGTTGGCTTGTCTTGACAGAAAAGAGAGCTTTTATGGAAGAAGGATCAGGCGGCGAGACAATTTTTGCAGATGCTTCGTTTTGTTCTGATGTACACAAACCAGATTTCCAGATTGTATTTTAATGGTCCTTCTTTTTACTATATACGGCAAATTTCATTGAGTTATCAATCAGATTCTATGTCCTTTTCTTCATGGTTAAGACTTCCTTTTTATATTTTATTGATATTTCCAAACTAGCCAATTGTTTTTGGCCAGTTCCCATCAAGCCCTTTTATGAAATTGCGGCTGTTGTGAAAAGAATAATATATTATAAATAAATCAAGAGACCTGTCACCGCGTGCTCTTCATTTGCCCTAATGACACGACACGCGTTAAGCTGCTGACCATGTAACATTACATTGGATTGATTTTTACAATAAAAAAAAATGAAAAGAAAACTTCGGTGAGACTAAGATTACATGATGAAACAATAATTTTACAAACAGTCAGCTAGAAATATTCCCAAGAAAGTAAATCAAAGGAGAAAAATTACAATAAAAAAAAAAGATAAAAAAAAAAAAAACCATACCAATTGATGCAAGTCCAACCAGATTGGGTTCCTAAAGTAAGGAAGAAGAATCACAGAGGGAATGACGAACAAAGCTGACAATTATAATACAATGGAGTACTTTCATATAGTACTCCAACTTGTCGAAACTGGAAACTGAAAACTGACAAAGCCATCATGCTTGTCTTTACAAAATCCATCAAAAAAGTTCCGGTTGCTTATTTCAATACAGTCAATTGCTCCCAGAGTAATAGCCATCTTCAGCTGGAAATTTCCCACTAGATGAAAGAATCAATTATTGGATCTTTTACACCTCAGCTGAAGACCGGGCACTTCTCTGTCACCAGAAATTCCAGAAAATAACCAAGAAGATAACAGTATGACAGGAGAAAATTGAATATAACATATACATGAGCATAAGTTACATTTCAAACAGTTCACTTGAGAGTCTAGATTTCTGGACTATGGTTTTGTTTCTACACTGTCATAAACGTTAGTTTAAGCAAGCTTGAATTCAACTTCCAATACCATGTAATACTCAAAAGTCTCTATTCTTAGGCTTCCACTCTAGTGTTTCCCTACTGTATTTTCCATTATGAGAACTAGGAGATGGTTAGAGAACCGAAAACATAATGCATGTACCTAAATAAACTATCTTCCAACACCGTGTAATACTCAAAAGCCTCCATTCTTAGTCTTTCACTCTTGTGTTTCCCTACTGTATTTTCCATTATGAGAACTAGGAGATAGTTTGAGAACCGAAAACATAATGCATGTACCTAAATAAACTATCTTCCAATAACATGTAATACTCATAAGTCTCTATTCTTAGGCTTTCACTCTCGTGTTTCCCTACTGTATTTTCCATTATGAGAAGGAGACAGTTTGAGAACCGAAAACATAATGCATGTACCTAAATAAACTATCTTCTTACACAGTAAAATGTTTGATTGAACATATTAATTTAACGATCTTTGTGATCGAAACCATAGACAAAAAAGGCTGAAATTAAAAGTTTAAAACCTTAATCAATTCACTGTATCATAATGTTTTGTTACCTAAGCTATAATCAGCATTTCATCTTCAGCAGGCTCAATAACCCCTTGAATCTATATTCTAAATATTATTAACGACAAAGATTTATTCATGAACCCAAACATTTTATACAAATAAAAGATCAATGAGACCATTATACTGCATCCGAACAATAACGCTATTACAAATAGCCACAAATCATACTGCCAAATACAAGTCACAACTTCCTATAAGTAAGCTTCACAACGCACAGAGTAATACATCCATTTTTATAGACTTTCTATTACTACGTCATCTTCATTCCGGATCAAAACAACAGCTTTTTCCGTTTTCGTAAAATCAGAAAGAACACTTGTTTTAGAGTCCTTTTTAGCCTGGAAATTATCAATCAGAACAATAAGCATTATCCAAACACACCTATATAACCAAAATATAATTGTTTGACAACAAATTTGCAATCTATAAATCACTGATTCCGTTAACTAAAAAAATGATATTTAACATTGTAGGTAGGCTACAAAAATCATAGAGAATCCGAAAATGCAATAAAAATTTACCTGGACATACTCAGTTACAAGACGAAAACACGAACAAGTAGCTATTCCAATCCAGATGATCTAGCAACTTTGTATCTCAATTTCCTATTGTTATTTTCCTGTCAAACACATTACACATGAAACCATCGAATCATACCAACTATTTCTTTGTAAACATTTCAATAGAATTCAATTCACATTAACAAAAAATTGATCAGAAACTCACCAGTTCTAGAACCTTATCCGAGCTGGTCTCAACCAGCCGAGCCAAGCTGTCAATTTTGGCCAACATTTTCTCATACAAGTCCTCTACAGCTCCTGTGTAGCTCGAGGCTTCAGGTCCCATTAACCGACTCAGAGTCTCGACTCGAAACCCTTCGGCGCACAAATCCAGCTGCTTCTGATCGCTTATCTTCTCTCTATGCGCCGTCAGGCTCTCCACGTTCATCGCAGAGCAGGAGTTCCTCGTGTCGCAGTTCAGCAATGGAAGTGCGCAGCTCGGCGCGAAACTGCCGTAGTGTCCGCGAAACGCGGGGCCGATGTTCACCACATCGAGCGACTTCGCGTGAAACGATGGTGACGGCAACGACGACGACGACCGCTTGTTCGAAGCGTGGAGCTGGTACGCGCGGTACTGATGCGTGTGAATCAGCTGATCAGTTAAAGGAGTGGTGAAAAGGATGAAGACGGACGGCGTTAGGGTTTGGTTCGTCAGAGATTGGGAGGATGTTTTGACAGAGAACCTAAATTGGGGGGTTTTCGAGAGAGAATTCGTGACGGAGAACTCGCGGAGGGAGGGGCGGAGAGGGGACTGGCGGCGGCCGGAGAACCAGCCAATTAGGTTGTGGTGTTGGTGATTGTTGGGGGAGGGGACTCGAAGTGAGTTGACCCGGCCGAGTGAGTCGTAGAATGAGAGATTCTGGCCGGAGCAAAAGAAGCCGGTGATAGTAGCAACGAGTTGGGAGTCGGAGTCGGAGGAAGACGAGTCATCGGAGAGATTGGAAGGGGTGATTTGGGTGACGTGGCCGAAGAGGAAGCCGTCAACGTCGCCTAGAGAGGACGAGAACCGTTGGATCATGGAGGCTAGAGTGGGACCCGATATTGCTATTTTGTGTAACTGAGGGTCTTCCATTGCGAATCACACGAGGGAAACAGCGAGACAGAGGGAGAGAAACCGAGAAAGTACAACCTATTTATATTGGCCTCAACGCCAAACGACAGCGTTTAGTGGTTGTTGTTAATTAAAAAAGATAATTAACTTGAAAGATTAAGATTACAATTAACAGACGTTACAATTGATGTTTTATGAAATTGTGGAATTAATTTCAAGAGACAAGTGTGTAAAGGAAGATCATGAAATTTCATAATTTTATTCAATATTTCTTCTGTTTTACTAACAGAAGTATGAATTCAAAGAATACATTAATACTTTTGTTCAAAATTAAACCCTAAACCCAAAACCCAAACAAGCTTGTATAATACAAATTACATACACTTGAACAAAATAATATGAATCAAAGAATTTAAGAATTTATCTGGCTGCATCTCTGTCACCTATAAGTATACTATAAAACAAACCAAATGATGACGATGATAATTGATTTGATGTAATGTAATGAAAATCTATTCACTTGTGTGCTGGGCTGCTTCTTTAGCTCCATCATCACCAGAAGCAGCCAGCTCTGGTCTGATTTCCTCCAGTTGCTGGAGGACTTGAACAACTTCAGGTCGCGCAGCGGGTGAGGGATCGACACAATGCAGGGCCAATTTCAATGTGTTGAGCAATTCATCACCTATGGTTGGTGTGTCCCTCATGAGCTCCAAATCAAACACTTCATTTGTCCACTCTTCCTTTACAATGGAGGCCACCCACTGAGGCAAGTCCATCCCATTTGTTGGCTCCCCCGGAGATTTCCCAGTCAAGAGCTCCAATATGATCACTCCTAGGCTGTAGACATCAGTCTTTGTGTTGGCATTCTTGAGCTTCGAGAGCTCTGGCGCACGGTAGCCTAGTGTTCCAGCTGTGGCAATCACATTGATGTTGGCTGCAGCGGTCATGAGACGAGAGAGCCCGAAATCTGAAATGTGAGGACTAGTCTGCTCATCTAGAAGAATGTTGCTGGATGTGAGATTCCCATGTATCATGTTCTCTTGTGTGTGGAGGTAGTTCAGTCCCCGCGAAACGCCTATGGCTACGTTCATTCTTGTTGGCCAATCAATAACAGTTTCCGGGCCACGAGCTGCATCAAAAACACCTTGTTAGGCCTGTTCGTTCTCATATAGAAAAATCACATAATAAAGGCGTGAATTTGTCGAATATGCTTACCATGGAGGAACGATGCAAGGCTGCCATTGGACATGTAATCAAAGACGAGCAGCTTCTCGCCTTTTGGTCCCAAATAATAGGCTCTGAGTGCTAAGAGATTTGGGTGGCGAATCTTTCCAAGAGCAGCAGCCTCAGCTTCGAATTCACGTTGTCCCTTTGTAGTCTTCTCTCTTAACCTCTTCACAGCAACTTGACTACCATCCTCCAATGTTGCCTTGTATGCTGTCCCATAAGTGCTCTTCCCCATTATCTCCGCAGTCGCGCACAACAAATCATCAGCTGTGAACAAGAATGGACCATCAAAATGAACCAATTTGCCACCCATTTCGCCGCCTGATTCAACTTCAGTGCCAGCCTTTGGAACTGCTCTCTCGATGGCTTTACTAGTTGTGGATTTACCATTCTTTTCTTTCAAAGCTGCCCTTTTCCTCATTAAACAGCAAAGCAAAATGCAGCAGACTATTAGCAAAACTGCCAAGAGAGCACCAACTGCTATGAGGATGATGTCTTTGGTGCTGAGTCTTCTGTGGTGGTGATGTTTTTCTGGTGCCTCCATTGGTGGAGGAGGAAGATTGAGAGGTGGTGGTGATTGACATGCTGTTGAATTACTGAAGCCACAAAGCTGAATGTTGCCCACAAAAGAGCTTGAATTGAACTTCTTAGACAGGCGAGATGGGACAGAACCAGAGAGATTGTTGTAAGAGACATTGAAAGAAGTAAGATTAGATAGGCTAGCAAGTGAAGCTGGAATTTCACCAGTGAAATTGTTTTCGGATAAATCGAGCTGGGTGAGGCCAGAGATGTTGCTAATGCTTTCTGGGATGTGGCCTATAAATTGATTATTCTTCAAGTCAAGAAGTGTGAGGTTGTGCAAGTTTTGTAGTCCTTCTGGGATTTGGCTACCAAGACGATTGTTCACAAGACTCACTGACACAAGAGAGGTCAAGTTGGTAAAGCTAACAGGTAAGCTTCCATTGATAGCATTGTTGGATAAATCTAGCTTTTGTAGCTTAGAGAGCTTGCCTAGATCATCTGGTATGGTCCCAACAATCTTGTTATTGCTCAAAGAGATCTCTTGGAGCAAAGCCAACTTGCTGAGAGAAACCGGGATCGATCCAGAGAAAAGATTGTTATCAAGGACCAAGAATTGAAGTTGGTAAGAGGTATTGTTTCTTGATGGAACACCCCAAGTATCTGGAATGGATCCAGATAGATTGTTGTGTTGAAGAGCAAGAAAGGTAAGTGAAGGAGACCTAGTGAGACTCAATGGAATGGACCCAGAAAGTGAATTGTAGCTCAAATTGAGTCTAAAAAACCTGGTAGAGTTTGCAAGACTAGGAGGGATTTTACCAGTGAGTGCATTGTTGCTCAAATCAAGAGTCTGAAGAACAAGACAGTTACCAATTGAAGGAGGGATCGAACCCGAAAGGCGGTTATTGAAGAGATAGACACCTCTGAGTTTTGGGAGGAAACCAAGAGACCAAGGGACTGGTCCAACAAGAAGATTGTCATGAAGACTAATCTTTCTCAAAGCTTGAAGCTGGCCGATTTTCTCTGAGACTCTGCCTCTCAATCCTTTCCATGGAAGCTGAATAGCAATCACTTGTCCTTTAACACACTTGATTCCTGCCCACCCACCTGAACAAGCTCCCAAACCACTGTCATTCCAACTCCGTAGAACACCTCTCAAGTCTATCAGCTCACGTTTGATTGCTCGAAGCGCCTGGTGATCAGCTTGAGTCACAATCACACCATCCCCTGTTGTTGAATCCCCTGAAACAAATTTACAAGTCAAAGCTAGTAGTAAACACAACAACAACAACTGGGTACAACAAAGATAAAACTTTCCATGGAAACTCTTGATACTATGAGATTCCATGGACATGGAAAACAAGAAAAAATGTTCAAAAGAAAAAAAAAAAAAAAAAAAACGTTAATAAGAATGACGATTGCTTCCTCTTTTTTGATATAGTGAAGAGAGAGAGAGAGACTGAAAAAGTGTGTTCAAGTATTGAAGATTGTGTGTGAGCGAGAGAAGATAAATAAAAGAGAGGAGGGAAAACGACCAAAATCTCAGTGGGGGATGATGAGGTATCAGAATCAGAGTCTCTCCATACTTAAGTTTATTATTATAACGACTAGTTTTTTTTCTTGCACAAAATTCGTTTTTCTTAAAACGGTTATGTCGAAAAACTAGCCCAGACTCGGTCAGGTTTCTTCATTTTTCGTTGTATAGTTTAGACTGTCGTTTCTCCAACGGTTATAATTTTCTGGGGCCACGTATGCATTATTATTCAACGAGAATCTTGGACTGGGTCACGTGGCACAGTTTTTTTTTTTTTTTTTCATTAATTACATGTTCAGTAGTCCACTCAGCAGTCAACAGAAATTCAAAGCAATATTTCGGGCTCGGAGGCCTATGGGCTTCCGGCCCAAATAGCTGCTTCGTTTGAATCGGATCCACAACAGGCCCGAAAGATCCAAGTATTTTTTAACCTCCCAAAAACCCTCGAAAAAAAATTCTGGGTTCTCTCTCTACAGATTTCGACCTTTCTTTGTGTTTAATCGAGACAATTTCTAGTCGATTTTTGCTCACAGTTTTGCTCTCGGAGAAAAAATGGTGGTGAGGATACGATTGGCGAGATTCGGATGCAAAAACAAGCCGTTCTATCGAGTCATGGCGGCTGATAGCAGATCACCCAGAGATGGCAAGCATCTCGAAGTCTTGGGTTACTACAATCCCTTGCCAGGTCTCTCTCTCTCTGTCACTTACTCTCTTATTATAAACTTCAATTTTTTGTTTCATTTTCTGCTTGTAATTTTCGATTCCAATAATTTCTTACTTTGATTTTGATTTTTATATGCGTACAAACTAGTAAGTTCTGTGTTATTTGGTTTTTTTTTTTTTCTCCTTTATGACAAAATATGACTTTTTTTGCTCTTAATTTCCATATTATTCAATTACTGTAATGTTCTGTTTCATGTACTCCAAACGCAGTAAAAGAAACGATTATAAATTCACTCAACTGATGCTGGTATTACTTTTTGTATTAGTTGCCAATAACATGAATTCTGAGGTTTATGATATTTTGAAGCAACAAAATGGATGGATAGATCCTTTTATTGCCTCAACAGCCTTGCATGTGATGATGCAAATGAAAGTTTGTGATGGCTGTTGAAGCAACTAAAATGGCTCTAGCAATAATAATGTTTACCTCTTTTTGTGTACCATAATTCAGTTTCATCACCTACAAGACAAATTGTAACCTTTTGGTTTGCTAAATTGTAAAAACGTAGATGATATCGGAACATGAATCTTAATTTTACGTTATATGGCACCCGATAAGATATGTTAGAGTTTGTAAGGTCAACTTCGAGTCTTAAGGAACTTAAGTGCTATTATCTCATATATTCCTCCATTTTAGCAGCAGCAGATTGGAGGCTTATTTATTCGCAACGTACTGATTCTTTTCTAATCTTTGCTCTTTTAGGTCAAGATGGCGGCAAGAGGATGGGTCTTAATTTTGATAGAGTCAAGTAAGCCTCTATTTTTTGTTATATGTTCTATTTTATCTATTGATTCCATGGTTTCACAATAGCAATTGTATAGTTTATTTTGCATTTTGATGATTAGCAAGAACTGGAAAATGTTTGTTTCTGATTTGTTAGTAGTGTACTCACTTTACACTGTTTTATGTTATTTTACACAATGTGTATCTGAACTGAATACCGTGGAATGCTTATGTTCTAAAGTTGATTGTGTGCTTGACTACATATTTGATGTTAGAAATTTTGATTTTTTTTTCCCTTCAGTTCCGTATTTTTTAGGTGACATGTGAAACATTTGTCAGAGGCAAACTGATAGTGTTATTGATGTGTGAGGGCCAAGTACAAATCTGTCACCTATACCAATCACTTTAGATACATATTGGTTAATAAAATCGAATAAACAGGTTATTTCTCAAAATTCTTAAAGTTATGACCCTGCTTCCAAGTATCCAGAGCTTGAGCTTGATTGTGTTTGTGTTTAATTGTATCAAATTGATCATAATCTACCACGGATAAATATCAATGAATCATAACTTATGTTTTATTTTGTGCCTTCTGATTGATCTGTCTTTGACAAAGCCAGAATTTAGATTTCAATTACTATTTCTTTTCTCACTGTTACAATCATCTGCAATATTTTCTTTGTAGCCAGTGCATCATAGTATATGTTGTTACTTGTTAGCTTTGTAGTTTCTAATTTAGACTCGTGTTGACTTGGTAAGAGTAAGGTTACTATGGTTGGGTGTGGCCAAATCCCAAACTCTAAATTTACTTGATCTATACTCTTGTATAAAATGCGGTTTGTGCAAAGTGGATCTTTCTGGAAGTTAAACAACCTTTAGGTTCCCATTCTTTTGTTTTGTAAGGTTGGTTATACAAGAATTTTAATTCATTAACTAGTCATTTATACTGATTGTGGAGAAAATGATTCACCTCTATGCAGTAAAAGCATGCATTAACTAGTCATTTACATTGGTCCAATTTTGCTTTAACTTCTTTTTTGTAGGTATTGGTTATCAGTTGGTGCTCAGCCATCAGATCCAGTTCAGCGGATTCTTTTCAGAGCAGGGGTACTACCTCCTCCACCTATGGTGGCAATGGGACGCAAAGGTGGACCACGTGACAGGCGTCCTGTTGATCCTATGACAGGACGTTTACTGAATTCAGACATCCCGGCCAATGCCAGCAAGCCATTAGAAGATGCTGTAGGAGCAACTACACAGTGAAACTTATCATTTCTGCAGTTCTATTATAGAGGGAGAGGGAGACGGAGAGGGAAAGGAATGTCTCGAAATCTAAACCTGTTTCGAAATTATTGGCAGAATGAATATTTCAAGAAATAACTCCCCTCTTCTCTTCTTGACAGACATGTTAGCTTGCCAATGGCCAGATTGAATATGGACTTATTCTAGTTGTGAAATGAAACAAATTATGTTATCTTCTATACATTCCTGTCTTTTGATTCATATTCCATTCTTTTTGTCTCTCCTTGGTTTTGTGTTATATCTATGCGTATTTTTTGAGATATATCTCTCTGTTGCATTATAATTGCACATTGGCAGATATTTGCAAGTATCCCTTCCACGCATTTGAGGGTTTCTTGATAACAAGCAACAAAACATCAATCCATAAACACAACTTCAGAGATGGGAGAAGGATCAAAAGAAACAGATCAAGATTTCATAACTATGAAAAACCAGTCACAAAGGGATCTAACAACATTAATCTTATGATCTGTAAGATCAAAATTCTATCTACAGAACACAAATAAATGGATACTTGTACAATAGAATATAAAATCTACAACACAGAGGAGAATTTTCATATTCAGTCGATGATTTGTATTATAGAAACGAAATTACAAAATGTATCACGTAAAACTTAAAATGGGCTTTTAACAAGAGAGAACACATACGAGAGATCCATGCAAGTTTCATTACTAATAACAACTTCCCAAAAATCTCTAAATTGAAAATTTATTTCGTCTATCAAAAACTCTAAAAATTCAATTAACCAATCAATCAATCAATCGGATCAAACCGTTGTCTCAAACGCGGGCGGCGACGACGGCGGGTGCGGCAGCAGCAGCTGCATTGGAGGCGGCGCCACCGAGGAAGGACAAGAAACCTGTGTTGGCCGTCGGCTCCTGCTCGTCAAGGAACAGGTCCTCTGGAACCCTAAAAGCACCGTGAGCGCAGACGAGGGCGACTCCGATCACGAGAGCCGACATGAGGACGGATCCGACGCTGGTGAGGAAGATGACGAAGACGCTGAAGACGACAAGGATGCCAAGTGTCTCGCGGTCGCTGAAGCTACGGCCGAAGACGACGAGAGGCTGGTCAGATGGGCGGAAGAGATAGAGGAAGAGCCAGGAGGCAAGGAGGCCAAGGAGCATGAAGAGAGAGAAAGGGTTGGTGACGAGGGAAAAGCCGAGTACGAGAGCGACGACGGTGAGATAGTTGACGCGGAAGTAGGAGTAGTTCTTACGGATCCGGAGAGCAGCATCGGATACGGACTCGGGTTTGGAGAAAGCGGTGCGGTCGACAAGCTCCGACCAGTTGCGGCGCTGGGAGAAACCGTTGCGGAGATTCTCGGAGACGTTGTTTATGAAAGAGCGGAAGGCCGGGGTGGCGACGGGAGGCTGGGACTGGGCGGAGGCGACGGTGGAGGTGGTGGATGATTGGTTGGTGACGGGGAGGACTGGAGGGGCAGTGGAGGTCATTTTTTCGGATTTTGGATCTGGAGAAATTGAGAAGATTTTTTTTGTACGCGTTATTTGGGGATCAAGAATTGCTGGTTGGGGTGGTTTTTGATTTTTAGAAATTTAGAATTTAGAGAGAGAAAAAGAGAGATTTGTATAGCGAGATTAGAGAGGTTGAGAGAGAATATAGCGCCAAGAGATAGATTGATGGTGAAAGAGACGGATCACGGACGTTTCACGGAAATTTCCTTTGTTTTTCTTCCCATTATTTCGTGGTTACGGATTGCCCACCGACATGTCACAGAGCGTGAGAAAGGGTAAACGCGGAATTTCACAGATTGCTGGTATTTTACATCTTGCGACCAATGAGAATTTGACAAGTTCTTTCAATCACTTCATGATTAAGGGACCAAAATGGGTTGAATGAAACATAATGTTCGAAATAGTCAATAATAATATGACATATTTTGAAGATCAAAATACTCTTTACTTCTTATTTTTCCTTCTACTTTCTTCAACAATAACATAATTAATAGCTTCAAATAAATAAATACATAATAGATTAATTTCTCATCATTATGTCTATTTATCTCCCTTCGCATTTTTTATTTATAATTTTTGGGTAAAACATCTGAAGCATGTATGACATATTTCTAATGCTGATTATAAATCACTGGTCCCTTTATATCAAAACAGTAAATAACATAACATTAATTTTGAGTCCATGCACCAAGAATACCATAAAATCATTGGCTAACACCAATGAAACGTTCATGTTATTGAGTCTTGAGCTAACACAATATTCGGGCAAATATTGACAAGGTTCTAAAGAAACCAAATCACCATAACATAGATAGAAAGCTCTCTGAATGCATGGTAAAAAGCTTGTGATATCCAAATTTAGAAGGTGGAACCATTCCATCCAAAGTTGGAACCCTGCAAAGTAAACAAAGGAATGAGCATCAGATAGCACAAATTAAACAAGTAGTTATATGAGAATAACAGAAGAACATCATGCAAAAGTCGGATTCTCGTAAGAAAAGCTGATAGGAGTGAATGCTCATGGTTTTAAACAGTAAAGATTTATTTACATGATCTACTGCTGATGCAAAGCATGCAAACACTGTGCATATTCTTGACTGTGATGGGCCTAAACAAACAGGAAGAATGCAATGAGATGAGACAAGTGCATGGTGACAGTCTTCAACTGGACAATCAAGAAAATTTAAAATGGCTTGCCTTAGTGTCGTAGAATTTGAGGAAGAACCGTGACTTGGGCACCGACAACTTCTTTTCAAGAATCGTAGCAATTGCAGCACTCAGTTTCTTGTTTGTATCAGGGTTAAGTCCACCAATGGACACCAACTCACCATAGGCTGCAGGCTGCTCAGTTCCGCCAAATGCTATAGGTACTGATCCCTTCAAGACAATCATCACATACTGCATGCCAAAAAAAAAAAAATAGGTAAGGGTACAAATAGAGAAACATAAGGCAATATTGAGTAAACGACATAAATCATAATATAGATTCCTTCTTAGCTTACTAAAAATTCACAACTTCCACAAAGATCATAATGCATATGCATAACAATGGTAAAAATGTGCATGCTACATGCAAACTTGAACTAATAAGACTCGAGTCATAGGTCAGAACTGACATAACATCCCCAAGCCAAAAGAAATTATCCATCAAACAGTTTTACCATTATACATATAACCAAATTGATTACGATATACCAAATCAAGCCCTATATAGTTCAGACTTTAGGAAACATGTGAAATAAATAAAGAAAAAACTGATATAATAATCTAGTGAAAGAAAATCGGAGAGGAAGCGGAATTTTATTATTAAATTTCAAATGAATTTTGGATTGACAAGTACATGCCATGGGACTCCTATTTTTAACAATTGAAGACCAAAAGGAAATTTCCAATTCAAAACAATCAATGCCACTGATTTTTAGTTGGTTGGATGACATGTTCTTCCATGCCACTAACCAAGAAATCCAAAAATTTCTTGTATAGCTATAAGTGATCTCACTGCTGAACTAATCTAATTTTGTTGTTTTTTTTATTTCGTAGCATCAATGTTGAAGGAGATGTGGCATGGAAGGACGTGACATCCAACAAGTGGAATCAATAGCAATTTCATATTGGTAATAAATTATTATAAACAATATAAGTCTCATGAAATGCAGTTGTCATTCCGAAGTCATCTGAAATTCAATAGAATTTTTTTTTTGCTTCCTCTCCAATTTTCTTTCTCTACACTTATTTGATCAGTTTTTCTTTACTTATTTCACAACACATTATTATATAGAATCATTTTGAACATAATAGAATCGATATTCATAGTAAAAAGAAAGCTTGGTTCGGATGTTAAGACTGCTACACCAGCTATAACTCTTGTCCTAGTCTCCAACTAAAGAACAGAATTAGAACACACTAAACAATAACAACAGAAATAGAACACACTAAGCAATTGCAGTATCTAAAAAACGTTTCTCGTATGCTACCTAGACAACAAAATCCACAAATTTCAGGCTACACAGTTCAGAAATCCAATGGTCACACTCACACAGAAGACATACTATTCAATAGTCATCATAAAACAAAAGCAAAATGGACTCAATTAAGAGTTCCCTTTTCTGCTGAATCGAAGCAAAAAAACTACATTGCCTCCTCCGGATCTCAATTCTCGAGACCGATTCACTTACTAGGAATTCAATTTTATACATAAATTCCACACAAACACATGCACACACATATATAGCTATTAAACCTTCCTGATCATATAATTTGATGTTAATTTTTGACAGGTTTTAAGCTAAAACATATTAAACATAAAAATCAAGCTAAAATTCCAAAAAATACAAAGATGCGGAAAAACAAAAGAGTCTCGCATGCTTCTAAGAACGAAAACAGGTAAATCATATATAAATTTTTTTTTTATAAAAAAAAATGTGTCTTACGGCCTCGGGTTTTCCGATGATGCTGGCGACGGTGGAGGTGGCCTCGGAGAGGATGGATGACGTGTCGACGCCGTCAAGGTTCACGTTAGTTGAAAGGTTCAGGCAAGGCATCTTCTCTTTCTTCTTTTTCACTTCAGATGAAAACCCTAATTCAATCACCAGAGTCCACTGCTATTCTTCTACTACAGTACTGGTCTAATAGTCTATCCAGTAATCCAGTTTCAGTGTCCACAGATTTATTTAGGCGAATGTTTCGAGAGAAATTGCTCTTTTGAATTTACCCAAATGCCCCCATGCTTGCTTTTTTCTGCTAACATTGCTTGGTAGTGTCTTACCAGCCCAATGTTATTGTAGCCCAACTAACAATTTGTAAATTGGACTTGGACTATGGCACAAATTTTCGGATATTTCAAACTCTACGTAATATTTTATTTTTATTTTCTTTGAACTATTACAATAAATTCTGGATTTGGGGAGGAAAACATGACTCCAATCTCATCCCAATTCCCGTTCTCTACATAATTCTCCCAATTAATATTTATCTTGTGAACTATCGAGATCAGATATGGATATCGACCCCACAAGATTGAGGAGAAAGCTCCTCACACGTATTTGTAAATGTGTACGAAAAGAAGTCAAACTTCTATTAATGCGGAAATGGGATTGATGAGGGAGGATTTGCGATTTTGAAAGTTGATATAACATTTTAACGATAACAATTAATACAAATTGAAGTAAATCTCACCAAATAAGCTAGCTAGCAAACTGAGATTACACACTAAAATTCGAAAAGAAAAAACATATTATCACAACTTTAAACTTATTTTAATAGTGATCAATAATTAATCTACATACAACATGATCTTTTCAGGTTGTTTTTATTCAATCAATTATGATCATCATCATCATGTCAAACAGTCATAATTTTGAAACGTTTTGTCCAGCAGTTGTATCATAGACTTTGAGGAAGAATCTGGCTTTGGGTATAGAGAGCTTGGCCTGTAAAATAGAGCCAATGGTAGAAATCAGCTTCCTCTTCACCTCTCTGTTAATGCCTCCCATCGAAACTATCTCAGCATACGCAGCTGGTTCTTTGTTCCCGTTAAATGATATCGGTACTGATCCCTTGAGTACCACCATCACAAACTGCGCAATCACACAACATACCAAAAACATCAACGTAAGATTAGCTGAACCACTACTAGCATTATCCGGATCGGATAGCTACCCCACTACATTGGATCAGAGTTTTACACACTTTTTGAACCCGATTACAAATATGAAAGGGAGATACGTAACCACATGAAACTCAAAAGAGTCAATGTCAAATGTATCACGAAAGAACGTTCCACTTTTATCTATTCTATCAAGGAATTGTTATTGTCTCAAAAAACATCATTTGCTTTTGTTGTTGTCCAAAAAAAAAAACATTATTTGATTTTGTTCTTATATACTATCTTTATTCAATCTAATCAAACATTATATTGTAGCAAAATTACGACCAGTCGGCAGCTCTTATCCACATCACTTTTTTTTTTTTTTTTTTTTTTTTTTTGAGATTGGGCTTTACAACCACAACCCGGACTGACACTCCCACAAGAGAGGAGAGAGCACCCACACATAAGTGGAACAACACTCATACCAAAGGTGAGAAAATTGGCCTTAAGCCATGCATGCACTGGGCCTCAATCTTGGGTGGTGGTGTTTCCAAAGGAAAGATCCACCACCATGGCAAGAGGCCATGTGTGTTATCCACATCACTTTTTATTTAAAACTTTATCACATCATTTCTAATAAAATCATAATTAAATTGGATAAAAAAAACATCATTAAATTGGTAAAAGGAAAAAAAAAAAGGATCGCATGTTCTGTTTCTTATTAATTTCAGTAAAACTTTCAAAAAAAAAAAAAATTTGGATAAACAGTACAACTTTCACTTGATCACCGTTTATTTGGGTGTCACAGATTATATATATGTAAAGCTTAGACAAAACTGGTGAGAATTAGAAAGAAAATAAAATAAATAAATAAAAATGATCCGTTGTTTAACTTGCATATAATTCAAGCAACAGCTTCTGATAAAAGACACACACATATATATATAATTATATATACACACACACAACGACTAAAGATTGAGAACTTTTTTTGTTTTGTTTACGTACGTGTTCTGGTTTTCCGATGATATCGGCGACGGCTTTGGTGGCATCGGAGAAGACGGGATCAATGTCGACGGCGTCGAGATTTACGTTGGTGGAGATGTAAAGACAAGGCATCTTTTTTGCTTCTTTTAGTTGGTTTGGTGTTTTTTTGGTTTATCGAATAGATTAAGAGTACCGGAAGCCTTTATATAGTTGAAGAGAATGAAGACTGTGTGTTACTTTGGGTAATAAATAAATATTCATGAAGATGCCGGGTCGTTTTAGTGGGTATAATTCCCACAGGACCACTTTCAAGTTGCTCATGGGTCTACCCGACCCTTTTATATTGGGAATAATGGGACCATATATGGGTCGTTTATGATGAGAGAGCACCCAACGGGAAAGAAGAGGAATCCAGTTGGAGTGATGTTATCGCCTAGATGCTGATGTGGACACTGTACGTATCTCTACGTACGGCAAGGATTACGGATCGGTCTTTTTCGTAATCTAACGATGCTCTCAAGTATAAAAGAAATTACATTAATGTTAATTAAAAGAAAATTTGTTACCTTTTTCCTTTACATAAGCACGAAGCACGTTTTTTCATTTATAATTCCCAAAAAATAAAAAAAAGCATTAGTAAAACATAAGATTATGAGACGATCCCGATCCTAAAGGGTAAGAACTCGTGAAATCAAGTAGGGTTGGTATTTATAACCATAGTTGAAGCCAACTTCATTAAATCTAGATGAATTTTTTATTTTTATTTTATTTTTATTTTTTTTGTAAGGATGATTATAACAATAAACTTTTTAAAATAAATGTAACTAACAAAGAATCCGAAGGTAAGAATTTAACTATATTTAAAAACAATAATAATAATAAAAAGTTTAGATCTGCGTCTCCGGGCCTCCAAGTGGTTTCGCTGTGTGTTTCATGACTTCATCACCTGTCTGGTTGAATTTTAGGTATATTTAATATTTAATTTATATGAAATACATTTTATAAGTTATTGCACTTTGACGTAGATAATAAAACATGACAGCAAAAAAATATTCAGGTCAAATATTGTATTTATAATATAAAAATAACATTTTATATAATATTAAGTTGGATGTTGAAGCAACATGTAGTCGGTGTAATAGATAATGGTCAATGATTGGGTACTGACCAACCAATGAGGTTTTGCCGCGTGGCCCATTTATGAAAGATATAAAGAGATAAATGTAAAAAGTTAAAATAAAAAAGTCACATGGCAACACCCTATTGGTGGGTCAGTACCTTTGGTACTGATCAATTAGTACCCAAACAGTTTTCATAGATAATTATTGTGATGAGTACGGGTCATTGAACCTATTAAAATAAAGAATAAAAAAAATAGCATGACTCATGTATGATTGAAAGATACACAATCTATCATGATTTTGCCGACAAGGGTGTACGCAACTCAGTTGGTAGATGGATGAGTTTGGTGCTTAGATATATAACTCCTAGGTCAGTGGCTCGAATCCTACAAATAACGAAAGTTTTTTAAAAAATATTTGGTCTCGAATTAATAGATATTTTTTTTATATAAAAAAAGATACACAATTAATAACAATTTAGTCGGATAGACAGTATCTGGTTGGCTAAGTGGTACGATCCACACACATGAGTTCAAGATATACTCCCTTCATTAAATTCAAAATTAATTATAATAGCTAAAAAAGAATCAACATATATTGTTCACATGCAACTATCCTCTTTGTATATGTGGTGTGCTCCTTCCATTAGATGTTATTAATTGAAAATTTGAGTTTCAACATTTTTTTTTCTCCGATATTGTGAAAAACATGTGTTTTTGTGTCCGAACGTGGACAATCCCGCCCCTAGGGAGAGCCCAATGAAACAACCGTCTAGGGCCTTCAATTTGAAAGGGCCCCTAAATTGTAGTAATATATATATATATATATATATATATATGGTATTGATAAGATTTTAAATAATAGGCCCATAAAGTGTATATATATATATATAAAATTAACTGTCCACCGATCATTCTTACAACAACAATATTGGATCAAAGGAGGGGTTGAATCCTACTAACAATCGAGTTTGTCACAAATTAAATAATCCTCTTTTATAGCTCTAAACGAAAAAAAATTAAAAACAATGGTATCTTATCAGACATCAAATAAAAAAAAAAAATTAGAGTTTTTCAAGACTCTCTTGATACGAAAATTTAGAAGTCGTTGTTGTTGTTTCGAAGGTAATTAAATTAATTTATTTTTTTTCGAAAACCCTCTTTTTGTTTTCCTTTTCTAGTTTTGTTAAAATTCAAGAAGGTAAAGGAATCAAAAATCTTCTTGTCAGTGTTTTAGAAAATTAAATTTCAAGAAGGTAACAATCGTATAATCAATTAAATATATATAGAATATCGAGAGCCTCATTATCAATAATTCGTCTCGTGCCCGAAAATCTCAAGGGCGTCCATGGGCGTGGAGTGGACCACAGGTGTAAAAGAGAAAAAGGAAAAAATATGTTGTTCACGTAACATAACACTATAACAGTGTGTAAAAAGGGCTTTAAAAAGACAACTCTGAAAAAGGAAAAAATAACAAATTAACAGCTACAAAGCCTGTGTTTTTGGGATTCAAATCAGTTACAAAAATGTTGTCTCAATTTGTGTATAACCAACCAAATTGGAATATATATTTACATTTATAGAAGAAGTTGAACAAAAAAAATTAAATATAAACATATGTCCCAATTTAATGATTATGACTTATGACACAATTTTTAAACAGTTGATTCAAGTCCGTGTTTTTTTGTCGTGAGCGTGGGGACGTGGAGTGGACCACATCCCGCGACATAAAGCAACAATGCACCAGAATTGGCGATTTATATTTAAATGGTCCAGTGATTTCGACCCTGCAAATTGCGCACAATATGCATGCTTGTTGATTCCCTATTTGACTGTTTACTTCTGCGGACAAGGTGCCATCATTTTCGGATCCATGTGAAGAAGAATGTCAATTATTTATTGTGAGCAGTCATGTATCTCCCACTTTATATCATAATAAGTGTTGGAATCTCACGTTTTCCCTATAAAAGTAAGGATAATGGTAGACACCCAATACTTTTGTCCATCATTTACATCCAACTTGATGTGGTAGCTGACATGGCACTTCCTTATCAGCTGCCATATCATCACATCAAATGAGTTGAATTAAAAATAATAATAATTTGTATTCCTTAAATTTAGTACTTTAATATATATAAAAACTAAAAATAAAGCGTGATGATGTGGTGATGTGGCAGCTGATAAGGAAGTGCCATGTCAGCTGCCACATCAAGTTAGATGTAAATGATGAATAAAAGTGTTGGATGTCTACCATTATCCTAAAAGTAAATACGGAAATACCCTTCTCCGATTGTTTGAAAACTGTAAAGTAAATATACAAATCAAATTCAAACTTGTTTCAAAAACATCAAAATCAAATTCAAATTCAAAATAGATGGTAGACAAGATGAACATGTGTTTATCAAGAGCACTAAATAGGATTATGGTGTCCTCGTCATGACACAACTATAGTGTTTTAAGTATTTTAAAACTTTCACTTATTTTTTTTAAAGTATTTTAAGATTTTATATAAAATCATTAGATTTTTCTTTAATTTTCTTAATTACACATAAACCTTATTTAATTAACACGTTTGTGCTTAATTTTATGTACTTCTTTAAAAAAAATTATCTATTCAATTATGAATGTACTTTTTTTTTTTTTTTTTTTGATGGAACAATTATGAATGTACTTATGTACACTTTTTGTCAAAAGTTGAAAAAAGTAATATGTACACTTTAATAGTGGGTTGGATTTGAATATATTTTACAACAATTTTATTAATTTTTTATATTTAAATTTTAAAACCCACAAATTATGTTATAGCATTCCAATATTTCGGTTATTTTGTGTTGTTTAGTGCTTGATCAGTTGGCCATGGCAGTAAAAGAATCAATAAAATAATATGTGGAGGATTGATAACTTTTTAACAAAGCATGTAAATAATGTTCTTATATGATTAACACTTCATTCTTTTTAGAATCCATATAAATTAATTAAATCATATCACACTATAAAATCCAATTAGATTAAAGAACACCATAAAGTAAGTTCGAGCTATGCCTCTCCTTCTTAAGAGTTCTAAGAAACACGATGGATAAATTTGAAAATTTTGTTGATTTAGAATAACAAGCATTTTTTTTTTAAGAAAACTTATATCTAATGTGGTTCAATACAATGTTTCAAGTTTACGTCACCGTCACTATAATTGATATATATATATATATATATATATATAATATTCTTTAGAGAGAGAAATTTCCCAATGGAAAGATGCTAGTTAGTACCAAATTGACAAATTGCATGTCACTTCAACGATACATTTTCTACCTGGTATCATTAGATGGTATTGTATTTTCTCAGAATCAATTAGGTTTAAGTATTGTTTTGAATTTAAATTTTATTGTACGGTCTCATCTTGGCCATAAACCCTACTTGAACGAGTTTGCTCTCACCAAGTACGAGACAACTTGATGAGCATTAGTTTGTTATTCAATGTCATTGATATGATACAACACAAATGTTATACTTACATTTTGACATATCCTATTATTTTAAAAAAATTATTACGATAATATAAGGTTAACACAGTGATAAACCCTTCACAGATACGCTATGAGCTTATAGATCATTTGAGTCGTGTCTTGCTCCCCAAATCCTGAAGGGAAACATTGTATTCAATAATTATTGAATGTAATTATAACAAGAAATATTTTTATTCAATCATAATTGGATGTCATTACAAAGGAGTGTTATTGTGTCCTAATAATACAAGTCTGGGCAAAACATGTGGGTCTAGGTGGCAAGCTTATATAGTTTATTTCGGCCCTTCCATTTATTGGGTTTGGATACGGGCATGGTTGTACCACACCAATCGGTTTGAATCGGGTTCGACCGGTTTGACACATTTATTTATTTTTTGAAAAATCATTCACACTTTAATAAATTATTAATAAGTTACATATACTTGGTTTAGTGGTAATATCTCATATTCGAGTTGCTGTAAATATGTAATAGTAAATAGTATATAAAAAAATAAATAAACAAAATGATATTCGATATGTAATAATTATATGACAAATCTAATAATAGGTAAATATCAATAATACTTTCGAAATAACATCGATATTTTTCACATTTTAAATATATAAATATAAAAAACATTATTAAATATGTTCAATATTTTATGTGCATCGAAGATATTTCAATTATTTTTATCTAAATTTTTAAAAAATTGGATCCATGATATTTTTAGCGCAGCCGTCAAACCAAAACTTAATTGATAATTTTTCTTTGATATACCAGCTATAATTACTTACTAATTTACTATACTTAAGTTGATACATTATTTTAGATGGAATTTAGGAAGGTATCATTTGTACTTGTAAAACCTTGACACTGCATAAGAGTAAAGAAGAAAACGGTGGCGTTTTGGTGGAGATGTGCGATTTGCTCTCCATTCGTTCCCTTTTATAGTTCCCGGTGATTTGTATTTTCAAAATCGAGAGCGAAACACAACAACACTTGAATGGAGCAGCAGCAACAACAGCAACAACAAAAACGTGAGACATGCGAACAATCTCTCAGCCTCTCCAAACTAATCTCTCTCCAAACCCTAGCTTCGATTCGATCTCTCGTAATCAGCAACCCTAACACCTCCGATTCGACGCTCTCTTCCATACTAGAGACTCTCACTCGCTCTCTCCAGCTCACAGCTCCCGACTCGCTCAATGGCCACCACCACCACACTCTGAAGCTCCTCATCGACCTTTCGCTCCGCCATCACCACCACCGCCCGCACTTCTCGCGTCTCGTATTCGACTTGCTCAGCTCCGACTCGCACTCGTTCCTCTCCTCCGAGTGCGCTCGCCTCTCCGCCGACTGCCTCGCCGCGATCGTCGCTGTCTCGGAGCACGATCCGGAGCTGGTTTTCAAGGTCGACGACCGGCTCTTCGCCTCCCTCTGTTTCGCTCCCTGTGTGTCCGTACGGTCGTGGCTGTTGAGGAACGCGGAGAGGTTGGGCGTAGGGAGGCGTCTACTGTTCACGGTGATGTTAGGGTTTACGAAGGATCCGTATCCGTACGTGAGGAGAGTTGCTCTGGATGGATTATCGGGTCTGTGTAAATCCGGCGTTTTTGAGGACGTTGACGTGATCAAAGGATGCTACTGTCGTTCTGTTGAGCTTTTAAGTGACGCTGAAGACTGCGTCAGATGTGCCGCGGTTCGCGTGGTAACGTATTTCAATTTTATTGTTTATCTTTAGAGTTAGTTCATCGTTTCGTATTCATGTTATTTAGCTGATAATTCGTATGGTAGATTGAATACATTGTGCACACCTGAATAGTTAATTGGAAAAATGTATGCTGTTGAAAGAAGGCTACAATGTCCTGTGATGTCTGGTCTTGAATAATTTATTAGCATCTTTGTTTTACTATGTAATTACGAATTATGAATTTCAAGTTCAAGTGACAAGTGTTTTTTCAGTTAAGTCGCTGTCTGCACTTTGAGTTTTACTTTGAATCGCTTACTTTAATGCCATAGCTTGATCTTATCTATATAATATGTCCATTTGGTTTGGTAAAGGGAAGCATGATAGTATAGGCGTCACTTCAATGATAGTGAGACAGGTGGACTAGAGGACCGCTTATGGGATTGTTTGTTGTTGATTGTGTATCCAGGTCAGTGAATGGGGTCGAATGCTTGTAGCAAGTAGCCAAGAGAAGAATAGAACAGATTGTTCAGATTCAGTGTTTATCCAGGTATTTTGGAAATACAATGTATTAACTGTGTTTTCTATTTTTTTTTTCTCTTGTTTTGATGACACGTTCATTTTGTGGTGCATAAGTGCATTAATTGTTAAATGTGTCCGGCCACTGTCTAAATTGAATATGAAGTTATGAACTTTGAGATGTTGGGGAACTTCCTAGATTTGGTTCACTGTAAGTGGACTCTGTTTTCAAACTTTTTGTGGATGTGAACTATTGGAAGCTACTGAACTCGATGTGGATGTCACTGTATCGGAAAGTTTTTAGATTTTGTTAGATTTTTATAGTCTGATATCTTTCATGCTATATATGTTTGCAGCTCTGTTCTATGGTAAGAGATATGAGTATGGAGGTCAGGGTTGAGGCTTTTGATGCCCTTGGGAAGATAGGATTGGTATCTGAGGATATTTTATTACAAACTCTATCTAAGAAGGTTCTAGGAGTCATAAAAGAGAGGATATCTCATAGCAAGTGCACTGAAGAATGCTTTGAAATTTCAGCATCGGCCGCTGCTGGAGCTTTTTTGCATGGCCTTGAGGATGAATTTTATGAGGTAACTTTGTGAATTGTGTTCCACTTAAATCTCATTTTTTTTTTTCAAAACTTATTTTTGTATCTGTGAGGCAACAATAGTTTATTTTTGGTTACTTCTTGGGTTCACCTCTGCAAAATCAACCTGTTATGTCATGATGGCTTCACTAGAAATTGTCAAGCATTATAATGTTAGATTCCATGGTTTATTGATTAAAATGTAGTTGTTACATACACTTTCAAGTAATATTTGAATCTCTACCTACTAGATTTCTTAAATATTTATGGTGTATAAATTAGCCTGTAGCTGTTTGACCGTTATATAACTAGAAACTTTGTTTGAGATTTATTGTATTATGCATTGCAGTTTTGAAGGCATTTTTCCCATTGTTGTGCATTATGATTATGACACTCTCTGTGCTTCATCTGAAGGTACGAAAGTCAGCCTGTTCTTCCCTGTGTACGTTCACTGTCTTCTCTGAAAAGTTTGCTGGTGAAGCCCTAAATCTCTTGGTAGACATGGTGAATGACGATTCAGTGGCTGTCCGCTTACAGGTTTTGGAAACAATGTATCATATGGCAAACTGTGAGTGTCTAAAGCTGCAAGAGATGCATATGCACATGGTAAGTTTCTGCTCCTCCTTTCAACCCCTGAAAAACACACACATACACACATCATGCACGCACACATACACACATTTATACATTTTTTATGTATGTATGTGTGTATCCATTTCTGCTTATGCACTTATAAAATATTTAATGTGATCAACCTTATCATTGCATGAGACGTGTTCACAACATTGAGGTAAGAGCCAGAGTTCAAGTGGTTTCATTTGATAGATCTCCTTAGCATGTTGGTCAAAGGTCGTGTGGAAAGGTTGCTTTACATGATTAGTCTCTCTGAGAGATGCTGAAAATATCTATATATTACTTTTGATTCTCTCTTTTTCTTTTCCCGGGTTGAATTAGAGATCACTATTCTTTACTAGTCACCATGCTCTTAGAAAATATTGTTTGAACGTTCATGGTTAGCTAATGATCTGTCATTGTTTGATGTGGCAGTTTCTTGGCACTTTAGTTGACAATTGTGACCATGTAAGATCTGCAACAAGGAAAATACTTAAATTAGTGAAGCTGCCCAATTTGAAGTTGTTTAAACTATGTATTGATAACCTTCTTGAGAACTTGCAGATATATCCACAGGTCTGTTGTTTCTTTTCACCTCAGAAGATTTGTGAGACAACTTTGAAAAATTTAATTTATGCATGGTTTATGTAAATTGACTGTAATTTCCAACTCTGGCTTTCCTTTTTCTTTTTCCTCATTCTTCTTTTAACTATTTTTTCTTCTTCTTTTAGGATGAAGCTGATGTTTTTTCTGTTTTGTTTTATATTGGTCAAAGTCATGGAAAGTTTGCTGTAAGAATCATTGAGGAGGTTTCTCAAGAGGTAAGCTTGGATCTTTATGTGCAATTTCTTTGTATAGTATTTTGATGAACATTGATTCTTCATCTCTTTCTATATCTATTGTTGCTCTTGATATTATTGATTTTCATAGGGATTATAGGATTTATAGATGAGTTGTTATGTTTGATGGTGACGATATAGAGTGGACATGAGTTTATAGTTCTTCTCAATGTTTTTAAATGAAACTCTTAATTTTGATATTAAATATATATATATATATATATATTAATTATTCTACCATGACTTCTTTCCCATGTATGAATGCTTTGTACTTTTCTTTATGCTATTACAATATGGATTTGACTGATCAAATGATAATTATTATAATATAACTTTTTGCTTGTCCATTCATTTCAGATAGAGCCAGATTGTGATGGTAAATTGGGGTTTGATAGTGCAAGAGTTGCTGCGTTTCTAGTCCTTGCCATCTCAATTCCCCTCTCATGTGAACACAATACCCACTCCATTTCACCTAGAATATTTTCTGATGCAGTTACATTGCTAGGGAGAATTTCTCGTGCTCTAAGTGAATTTATGAACCAAGATTCTCTCTTGGCCTACTTGTCTCAGTGCAGTAGATTGTCCAGTTTCTCTAGCACAGGTTTTAAAGGGGAAGAGCAATCCTTACATGAAGTTGAAAGTGATAATCCAGATCATACTAGCACTGAAATTAGGAGTGCAGTTAAAATTCCTGTGCAGGAAACTGGTGATGAGGCCGCTGAAACTCAATCTTGGATACAGTCCAAGCTGAGGGAGTTAGCAACTTCAGAAAGAAGATGTCATCTGGAAGTGGATGATGAAATAATAAAGTCTTTGAATCTCGTACTTCTAAAAGTCGAGAATATCTGGTCTTTGGTGCAATCAGGATACACAAAAGAAGTTTTGAAGATTTTGAGGTCGTACCGGTTAGCTATACTCATTTCTTTTGCTGCATTAAGGCTTACTTATTTAACATCTTATATAACCAGTTTATGGGTATTAGTGCTTTGCACATGAAGAAGCTGAGAGACTTGGCAATGTAATGTCGTTTTTGCTCATATCCATTGTGTGCTATTAATTGTCTGTTCTTTTTGGGTTGTGCAGGTTCTGTAAGGAAGAAGTGTTATCATTTAATAGTGAATCCCTTGGATCTGATGGTGCATTAGCATTTACGTTGCAATATCTCCAGGTAGTGAAACTGCTTGCTAAGGTCTGGGAGCACTCTCTGCCCAGAAGAAAGTTTTCTCATATCGAAACAGGAGAGTTGGAACTTCTTTTAGGAAAGTTAGACAGGAGGCTTAGAGAAATCAGATGCAGGTTTATAGGGATGTCTAAAGAAGAGGAGTTGCATGTCTTGGAGTTGATAATTCTGACTTGTTTATTGAGACTGTCTAAGGTCGAAATCTGCTGCTATCTTAATACCAAGAAAAAGCTGGCTTCTACAACTTCTCACGTAGAATGTCTTTACAAGGAAGGATCCATTGAACCTTCTAAGTTTGTAATCGAAGTTAGGCAATCATTGCTTGAGATTGGCACTTCCTTCAAGCCATTTCCGTTCCATCAATTGCTTGATTCCTTTTCTCTAAAGAAGTTCACGCTATCCGGAAATCTTAGGCATATAAATGCTGAATTAGAAATTCCTGATAATTCTTCTGAAAATCCTCTTCCCTTTGTTTCAGGACTCCCGGTTGGTATACCCATGGACATCACTTTGCACAACATTTCTACTGAGAATAGGTTGTGGCTCAGGATAAGTACGAGTGAAGAGTCGAATCAGTTTGTCTTTTTGGATCCGGACTTATTTATAGACTGCAGTGAGGTCAGGAAGTTTACATATATTGCTCCCTTCTACATAACACCAAAAGTAGTTGCTTTCTCATTGAGGATTAGTATAGGTATGGAATGTTTATTTGAGGATGGTCATTCAACCAATGGCCGTGGAGGTCCAAAATATGCGCTGGCATATCTTTGTCGGGAAAAAGAAGTTCATCTGTCCGTGGCTTCAAGAGTCTGATTTTATTTATCCTCTAATGTTGCTCGGTGCAACAATTGCATCGCGTTGTTGTGTTGTTGCGTTTAGACAGACATCCGTTAGCTGTTAGCAGCTATTATATGGGTCCAACAATCGACTCAGATTGTTCTGCACATTTTCTACGATGGTCATGGAAATTTTTATGGATGGATACTTGCCAACACTGGAGCAGTCATGGGGATATCAAGTTATTGATCTTGTCTAGAGGATGCTTACTAAAGCATTGATGTTTTGAGTTATTACTAATTTACTATTATGTAAATGTATAGGATTTCTATCCAATGATTTAGGAAAAAAGTTATTATTTTAAAATAATAAATTAGAAAATTCCGTTGTTTTCAGTAACTAGACACAGTACAATAGAAGTGTATAACCCTGATGAAAAACATATTTGTATGTAATTAAACTACAATATATTTTAGCTTGTACCAAAAATCCATCCAAGTAACTTCTCAAACCCATCCAAGTATGGAATTTCGCTTATAAATATACGTGAGTAAAAAGCTTGTACCAAAAATCCATCCAAGTAACTTCTCAAACCCATCCAAGTATGTAATTTCGCCTATAAATATACGTGAGTAAAAATTCACTGCTAGAAGCCTAAAACATTCACCACCAACCAGTAGGAATTAGGTATAATCCAAAACAAAACAAAAAACAGTGATTGGACTATATCCCACTTTTACTATTGGGTGTAAGCAAAAAAGGAAGATATATAATACTCAGGCAAAAGTAGTTTTCATATACTAAACTAAGAGATGAACCTCCCTTCTCAACAAAAAGTGATGGCTGTCATGAAACATCTCTTCCCAATCACCCTTGAAATTTTCTCTTCCCAACTCAGACCCTCCTTATATCGTTCCACCTGTGTTTATCGTAAATCAGCGATTGTAAGATTCAAGCAACCGAAAAAGTTGGTTAGTGCAAGAGGGAAGGAAAGTAAGTAAAGGATTAGATGATACCGTGTTCACAATTTCATTGCCGGTTCTCACCCCTCCGATAACATAGAGAGAGTCTTTGACAACAGCAGCAGCTGAATATCCTCTGGGCTGCTTCATTGGTTCCCCATCAATCCATGTTCCTAGGCGCGGATCATAAATTTCAACACTAGGAACCATCTTCTCACCATTGAAACCACCCAGTGCATATCTAAAAAGTCAAACTGTTGTAAGAAAGAAATCTGGATAGTAAAAGCTGTTAAACGAAATTGAAACTTGTGGCGTAATGTTTTTTATACTGTTACTTATGCATTTCACTTGTGATCATAATAAAACAGTCTTTTACAAAGGAATTTAATTACCAATACGAGTTTCTGGAATAAGAAAGAAGGCACAGCCTCATATTCGACATTTTGATATATCAAAATCTACAAGTCCTAGACTCCTAATATCAAATGTACGCACAATATCAACGATATCTGCACAAAGTGCCATCAATAACACACAACTCAACTGAAAAAAGAGACAAATAAGAAGGATAAAACTTACATCTTTTCATTCAAAACAGCCAGCGAGTGGCAGCCCCTCCTTGTGTTCATGCTTGCAATTCTTGTCCACGAATGCTCTCTGGGGTCAAATCTTTCAGCAGAACTGAGACGGCAAAAATATGTCAGGCAATCCTTACAGTTATTGTGCCAGTAAACTAAGCTACATTATCTGACCTTCCTTTTTTTCTTTTCTTTTTTCATGTCATATGTTTTTTACGTTGTTAAAGGCTCTTACTGCTTCTATTGAAACAACCATTGTGAAATCCAACCTATAATAAAATGAAAAATCCACCAACAGTCTGAAACTGGGAACATCGAGCTTATTTTGGGATGGAAAAACCAATGAGACCAGTTATTACCCGGTCTATCCCACTAAACAATTGATAACTAGTCAGCAAACACCAGAAAGCCAGGAAGGCAGCAGCAGAGTACAGTTTTAGGATTTTCAAAAGTTCCAGTTTAAGTAGTTATAGATGTCTCTAAGGCCAACTGTTTTTATTTTTTCGTTTTTAAACTGAAGCAAATCCTATGGTTTTCATTAAAAATGCAATTTAGAATCATATAACAATTTTAATTGTCTGCAAAATTTAATACAATCAATTTGAATAAATATCTATTGAAACAAGACAAATTAATGAATTCCAAACACACACCCATGTTATCATAGTACAAGTAAAACCAAAATAAAAATCTTACTAGTACATTTGCATGCAAAACAATCAAGTAAATAAACAGAGAAGAGAGAACAAAGAGACATGATATCTTACTTCAGATACTCATTCCCATCAAATCCACCGGTAGCATAAAGTGCACCATTATGTTCAACTGCAGCAAGAGCGAATCGCTGGAAAACAAGGGAAGGACATTTGACCAAATTTCAATCAACTTATAAAAGTGTATTACAAGGTGACATACCTCAAGGACATATAAAGAAAACATACAAATTCTCCCTAGAAACATCTATTCAATTAAATCCTAAGTGTATATATAATATTACTTACGAATTTAATACTCTTTAAAATTTAGAAAACTCTTAATTTTCCACTTGTTTAAGCTTGCTTAATTCTTGAAGATAATGCCTCAAGTTTCAAGTCTCAGCTTAAAGAGTACATGAGCCTCCATATTCTTCAGATTCAATCATAACTACAGCTCTCAACATGCAAATTTAATATTTCATTCTGTCACAAGCCACTAATTTTTTTAAATGGAAACACATAAACAGATATGTAACAAGCAAAAAGTTTACCTTTTGTAGCATTGACCGTGTTCGAATCCATCTTCCAATGTCTAAATCAAGCATTTCAACCTCTGAAAAGCAATCAACACCATTCCCACCGCCAATTGCAAAAATTTTGTCATTCATAGCAGCTCCAGCTAAGCTTCCCTTTTTACCATTCAAGGGTGGGCAAGAGGTCCATTCATCATCAACTGGGTTGTATAATTCAACTTCACAGAAGTACAAGAGATATGTTAGAGATGAATAGAATTCAGGAACAATAACACAATTAGAATTTAGTAGAGTGAATACCTGTATCATACCAAAGATGACCATCTCCACCACCTAACACATAAAGCTCACCGTTCAACCGAGCTACTGAAGCATATGAACGAACAGAGTTCATAGGCTTAACAGATTTTGATTCATCATAAAAGGGAAAATATGATTCCACGGTTGATAACCATGATTCGCCATTATATCCTCCAACTAGATATATGGACTCAGTAGGATCCAAGTGCAGCTCCTCTAAAGGATGAATGACCTTTATATCAGTCTGTGCCATTGAAGAACTAGATGGGGTTTCCACCATTTCACATTGATCTTTCAACAATTGAATTTCTTTTTCTGCCTGGACCTGAAATGTAAGGGTCCAAGGTTTTCATACAAAACATCAAGTGGACAAATGCTTGTAGGCAACACTTCCATCAGCAATTTCAAAGGATGAGAAACAAAACACAAGCTCGGGGACAAAGACATGGAAATCATAAGTATTACTGATTCTAACTAAAGAACTACTGTTAGAGGGGGGAAATGCATTAACCTTATACTGAAAATATAGAATGGGGTTTTCACATATATCATTAATGCAATCCATAATTACAATCATTGAAAAACAGCTGCACTAATGATTCTTACAATGTGGTGGTAAGAGGTACTTCACTCAGTAGTCACTAAAGTGACACTCTCATGATGCACTTAATTATATTTTGTTTCTAATTTCTATTTAACTCCTTCACCAATTGTTCCTAACACTTTTCATATAATAGAACTTGCCAAAGTAACTATTATGCTTCTGCATTCATTCCTAAAGTAAAATTAATTCAATTCGACATAAGCCCTTATAGCAGTTGAGGAAGAAACGATTACACAGCATTATGACATTCCCAGCCGTGGAAAGAACTAAATTACATTAAGAGCATTTATAAATTCCAACAAAGAATGGTGGGTTTATTTGAACATCTAATGAAAACTAAACTGCTGCATTATGTTTAAGTAAAGCAATCAAACTCGTAACAGCAATGATAAGAAAGAATGCTTTTTATGAAACCCTAGGCTGCACTTCTAACAATAATTGATTGGATAACAACAATTACTTAAACAGCCCCAAATATGATTGTTTTATTCCTCCAAACTCTATTCGAAAAAAACTAGAGCCACTCCAGCAAAAATAGACAAATAAATAGATAAAGGCATGCAACCAGATCAATTTGTTTCAAAGACACGCAAAGGATGGACAAAACAACCATAGAAAATGGCAGAGTTCAACATCTGGAGAAATGGTGAAAAGAGTACCAGCTTCAGCTCCAAAAAACTCATCTTCAGAGTTTGTTCTGTTTTAAAAGTCTTAAGCTCTCCCACCTCTCGTAGCAACTATATGAAAACACAAAACAATGTTATCAAGACCAAATTTAAAAAGTGTCTGTAGTAGAATTTAAAGACAAACACATGCAGATACCCTAAATTACCTCAGCTATGGTGGACTGACAATGTGATGAGGAACAGCTGTATTCATTATTCTCTGTGAAATTCACCTGCTTACTAATAGGATCCTCATCCTCCAAGTGTTTATCTTTATTAACTGCCTGCTCACCCTCATAAGCAGTCAAAGAAAGGTCTTGATGTCCATGGTCAAAAACCAAACTCTTCAATTTCCCTAGAATCAGGTCTTCTTCATCTTGTGAATGAGCTTCCAATTGCTGGTAGTGACCATCTAAGGAAGCGTTACCTGTAGAATCCCTGAAATGCTCAAACTCCGAAGCCATTAGCCTAAACAATTCATCTTCCGCTTTTTCTTCATCAACAGAAGGATCAGAATCCGAAGCATCTGATGCCCAACTTGACCTTTTCACATGTTCCTCCAGGGCAAATGGCCTGCAACCTTCACTTTCCTCTTTTTTGTCAGTTGAGGGAAGAGGTTGGAAAAATTTTCTCCTTGCAGTATTCTCAGATACAAAAGAGCTCGGTGCAACTGCTACAGAAGCTAATAAGAGCATCAGCTTACTTGCTTGAGCATGGTCAAGCTCAAACCAGAAATGGTGATGGTTGTAGTAGTTATCAGCAATTATTGGTCTAAACTGATCTTCAACCAGCGGTTGGCACTGCATCCGCACTCGAACTTGAACCTTTATTCAGAAGAACAGCATAATATCAACATGAGAGCCTTCTCTTTATCAAAACTAATCTATCTCAGCTATAACCTTATAACTTGAAAACAATATACCACAGATACGAAAATATCTTAGAATACCTGTGCAGGATACATAGTTCTCTCAGAACCATTGTCGGTCCACCCATATGGGTTAATGTTCATTTGGCCTGGGCTCGCAGCTTCAAAGATTCCATGGAGTTTTCTGCTACTGTAGTTGAATAGAAAAAGTGGCAAACCTGGATCAACTTTCTTTACGTAGTGAAAGTGTGCACCCGGTAAGCCTGTAAAAAAGTTTAACAACAAAAATCAAATAAGATCTTGAGACAAAACTATGAACAGATAACGAGCCAGCAATTGCAAAGCTGCTAAAAGAAATCAAGAAATGGAAAACAAATCATATTTGAGAAAACTATGTTCTTAAACCCTTCTATCACGTCTTGAACTCCGATCATGCTAAAGAAGGAGTTCAAGGTGAATATGTGATGGATCTTGCTGTAAAGTTAAGGGATAAATATTTGTGTTATAAGAATAGGTGCAAAACTCATAATGATAGAAGGTGAAAAAATGGCAAAATTGTTCACTGAAAATGAGCCAACGAAATGCAGATGACGGACCGAATAGTTGTTTAGTTAAACATTCTTGAATTGTTTTGTTCGTGCAACCAAATATAACACCCCCAAGATTCCTTTTTGCCAGATTTCTTGCAGACACGTAACCAGACGTGGGATTTGGATAATCTACTTTTGTGTCAATTTGAAATGTCTCTGTTTTCCTCCCTGCCCCCATCCTCCTGTTGATCCAAATAGGACAAAATTTTCACAATCATGAGTTTCAAATGAAATCTTAACACTCACTACAAATAGAGTAAATAATCATAAGGTTTCAAGCAACAGTCATCACATAAATGCAGACTAAAGCTAATGAAAATCGAGGTATTGATCCAAAGTCCAAACATATGATTATTTTCAAACATACAGAATGCTTCTCAATCACGAAATAGCAACTTTTATACAACAGACTCATTTTATCAACAATAGCAACATTTCTGAGCAATGCAACTAGAAAAAAACAAAACAAAATTCTGAAATTAATCGGATTACACAACTAAGCTTTGTTAATCAGCATTAATGTCAAAAGTACAACAGGCATTTCATTTTACAACAAAATTAAATCTCAAAACGTCGCATAAATTAAACCTACATGATATACAAACAAATGACAAATGTTTCCTCGTAATTCTTCACATAGCAAAATCCACATACAAATAATTATAGCGAAAAAAAAAAAAACACTAAAAAAGGAACAAAAAAATAACTATGCCATAATCTAAAATCCAAATTTCAAATATATAAACTACGGCATTATAATACACATAAACAACCGCAATTCGCAAAACTAGCCAAAAACTTCAAAAAAATACTAAATAAAACTCACTATTAGCTTTTGATGTTCGATGAACAAACCCTAGCAGTAGAACATAGCTTTATATAACAAACAAAACGTAAGAAAACGCACTTTATCGAGGTAATAACTCGGTTACTAAAAGTAGAAACAAATAAAAAAAGTGAACACGAAATCGCTTATACACGTTTATACAGTTTATGATTCAAAGCAATCAAATACATTTAAAAACCCTGGATGATCAATAATCTTACTCAAAGTAACTAAAAATCAAACAAAACCGAGTTCGTCGTCTTAATCAGATTAATCGATTAAAAGGAAGCATTGCGAGGATTGGAGACTTACAGTGAAAATCAGAGACGGTGAGAGAGCAGGAGAAAACGACGAAGCACACAGAGAGAGAGAGAGAGAGAGGGTCGTACGGTGCAAGCAGAGGTTTATGAAGGAGAGCGTCACTGACAGTGTTTTTGCAAGAAGCGCGAAATGGAAATATAGTGAACTTTAGCTGATGTTACATAACGAGACAAAAGAAGTTAGAATGGGGTGGACTAGTGCACACGCGGCGCATTTTAGTGGCCTCGATCGACCGCACTATGAAAATGAAGATTGCGTGTCAAGGTTTTGAATAAATAAATAAATACGGTTTTTAGATGAGAACTTTATAATTTGACTGGTAATTTTTTTAAAATAAAATTGCAAATAATTTGTTTATAAAAAAAAAAAAAAAAAAAACAAATAATTTGGATTTTGGGAAGCGAATAGAGAATCTAAATAGTGTAATGTATGAGACATATTATTGAATTAGTTTCATCTCGTTAATTTAGTAATTTAAAAACAAATTTTTATAAAAATACATGAAAGAATTTGATAAATTTACTAAGGAACTTCAAAAGACAAAGTTAGATTAAAAAAAAAAAATGTTGCCAATAGCTTATTTGTATCTGTGTAATCATATATGATAGACATCTCGTATTTTGTATTTATTTGGATGGCCGTCAGTATATATATACATAATAATGAAAATGTATCTCATTTTGAATTTTTACCAATAACGGATTTGTATTTGAGTAATCAATATATGTTAGACTTACCGTCTTTTGTATTTTAAATAATAAATGGAATACAAATGTGAGATATTCGAAATTAATCTTTAAATCTAAACCAAGTGAATTTTCAAAATTTATCAACTTTTTTGATATCTTTTTATTTTAATTCATCGGAATGTTTTCCTTTTGTTTCATAAATATATATAGTTATATACCTTTGCCATACGACAATTTGAACTTTGAGACAATACCAAGTTGGACGAGCGTTGTTAATATCAAGTCATGTTGGCCCACAAAAACTTATACCATACTAATTTTCAAAAAATTATAATTTATGTTATCTAAAAAGCAAACTACTCTCTTGATACATTGAATGCCTTTTGCATATTTTTCTAATTTTTGTTTTTTAAAGGAATGACTACTTCTCAAGGAAGGGAGAACAACAACTTGTCAAGGAAGACAACTAATTAATTACTATCCCGATTCTCTAAGAAGGAAAGCCTTTTACATTTATTTGGTATGTTGGGAAGGATATATATTCTACCTATGAAGGAAAATAGGTAGTAGCCAGCAGGAGTCAATAACTCTGATATTTCTCGGTGTAATGCTGGTCCATTTGGTTTAATGAAAATTTTCCTTTCCAAAAAGAAGAAAAATAAATGCTGGTCCATTTATAGAAAAATATTAAAGCTTAAATAGGTGGTGGTTTTAGGGTGGAAAATGCCAAGCTATTTCTAGGGGATGAAAATGATCTTGGTCCATACCTCAGCTCCTTAGGCTTTGTCTTCGGCCTTATCTTTCTCTAAAGAGCATCTTTAAGGGGCTCCCTAAACTATGTCCTTAGTTAAAATAGGGAGTGAATTTGGTTTTAGAGCACTCCAAGGGGCTCCATAAATGGTTCCCTATTTTAGACAGCCATCAAGAGATTCTCTAAATGTAGGGAGTCATTTCAAGCTCCCTATCTTCTCTTTCTTATTTTTTTTTAATATTTTTAAGTTGATTAATCTTCTCTCTCTTATTTTTACAATTTAAAACAAAATAAATTTATATATATATTCAATTTATAAAATATTAAAATATTAATGACTAACTATAATAGGGAGGATGGTTGGAGTGACCTCATGAAAAGTTGTTAGCTAAAATAACTAAAATTTAGAGAGAATGGTATGTGTTTTTATTTTTTATTTTTTTATTTTTTTATTTTTATCTGAATTACAAAATTAAAAGAGGCCTAATATATATATACATGGAGGATCCGCAGTACTCCTCCCAAATTTTGGAAGAGGTTGTAATCTAATTTTCTAATCTAGGATAGAAGAGGATGAGGCAGCAGCCTCCTCCATATTTTCTTGAGAGAATATATTGTTTTTTTTCACTTTTTGATATATTTGGGATTTTGTTTTTCGTTATTATTTTTAATTTGATTTAGTTAGTTAAAAATTTGAAAAGTAGATGGTGATAAGAATTATTATATTTTGAATTAAAATATTAACAATTTAATTTAAGGGTAAGATTGGAATTTTAAAAATATATAAATTTTTTGTGCACATACGATTTTAAAGGGATGTAAATATCTCCACTCATATAAAAAATAACGGCTGATTCTGGGTTTTTAATAGGACTTGTATTATTGGTACCCCACCAATATTTCATCGGGCCTGTCTAGACCAACTGGGGTTGTCTTGCAAAGCGTCCGGGCCGAGCCGATCTTGTTTTTATTATTTTCTCTAGATGTTGTCCTAACAAATTTAGCCACACAGGAGAAATGACACAAAACATATTGGACCTGAGCCCAATAGACAGAGATTGGCTTGGACTTGAGCTCTATTGATAAGATTTAGGCTCCAATAATGTGTTGAATCTATCGGGATTCGACAAGATTGAACTCTAAATACAGTCCAAAATTGCATCTAGGTTTTTCCCACACTTAATTTAATAATTTATTAATTTATCAATAAATAAATATTTATTAATTTAAAAAGGAGTTTTGTGTTTTTACTATTTTTTTTTTTTTTGAGTTTTATGTTTTTACTTGTACATGTATTATACATATTTGTACCAAGATACATAAGTACATAGAAATTAAGGTTATCGAAGGTTTGACAAATGTTGAACTATTTTTCTTACCTCTTAATACAACATCCAAGATTCAACCATGCGATGCTGGGATTATTCGAGCACTAAAAATTCATTATCAATGTCATTCCTAGGGGTGGGCGCCAACCCGCCAACCCAATCCGACTAGATTGGGTTGGGTTGGATTAATAAAATATAACCCAACCCAAACCCGACAACCCAACATAAAAAATATATATTTATTATGAAATCTCTTTTTCTTTTTTTTTTTTAATATTTAAAAATGTTACTCATGCACCATTTATAATATTATAAGTGACAAATATAAATACATAATTTTAAATATTTTTATACCATATATATATATAATACATATATTAACAATATGCAATTATATTGTTTTCATTTTTTGTATTAATTGACACATCCTTGATTATACTTTAAAACTAGTTTGCAACTCGCACGATGTGCGAGTATGGTTAAAATATAACGCAATCACCATCGGATTTATGTTTTAAGATTTATTAATATTACTTCAAGTGCATCTTATATCAACATTTTCAACCTGTTTTTGTGACAATTTTGATCATTTAATTACTCCTTTATGATGTAAACTGTTTAGTAAATTATCGATATAATATACTAGATATAATCTTATATTTGAAGTTAATTGGCTACAAATTTCACTAGATGAATCCATTATTGGGATGATATAATTGGAAGATCAAATGGTAAACCCTATGTCTTTTGTGATGTATTTTTTTGATCCGATTTTGTTAATATAGATTGAAATTAATGCATTTAAACTAAAGCTCCCTACACGGCGACATATGACGATGTAAGGGTTTATGAAATTGTCTCTTAATTGACTTTTGATTTGTGATTTATGATCAAAACTTTCCAACCTAATACAAAATTTCAATTAATTATGAAGCCTATATAGATTTTAGAGATCTTAATATCTATATAAATATAGATATATATAAAAAAAAAAAGATTTTGTAGTTACAAAATTATTAATTTATTTGATTAATCAATTAATATCAATGTATTTGTTTTAATTATCAATGTAAAAATAAATAAAAAATAATACAGCCCATTTAAAAGAAATTAAAAGTGAGAAACAGTAGAATAAGAAAAAAAAATTTTTTTTTTTTTTTTTTTTTAATGAGATTGATTAAGAGAATTTAACCATTATCTCATTAATTATGGGATTGCTTCTTAATTTGTGATTTATAGGATTGTCTCTTAATCGACTCTTGATTTGGAAAGAATACCAAAAGAATATTCCATTAAAGAAACATTTATTATTAATAATATATTTAATTTTATATTAAATTAAGGAGTATAAAAATGTCCAGGTTCATTATATATAATGATATAGTGGTAAGAATAATAATATAAAAAAAGCCAAAAGTCTAAAACAACTCATTAATGGTTAAAGTTTCAAAAAAAAAAAAAAAATGGTTAAAGTTATGTTTATTCGGAAGAATAACAAAAGAAAAACATTTATTAATAAGAATATATTTAATTTTATACTAAATTAAGGAGTCAATTATGACATACTGCATATTCATCCGGTTTGTAATGCATTTAAAATTAAAACTCCCTCACGGCAACACTTGGCATTGTGAGGGTCAGCTTTTATCGTTTATTTTCTTAGTGATTTTCTTGAGAAAATCATAATCTCAATACCAAACAACACATATAGATATATTTCAAAGAATAAATTCACATATACACACAAATAATAATAATTCTTATATGGACAAAGTAAAACTTTAGAGATAATTAAATATATTTCAAGGAGGAAACTAGAAAAATTATAGAGTTATAATACAAAATATAAGAAAGAAATACAAATGAAATCTTCATCAATCCATTTGAAAATAGTTCACGCATGCTAACTTCCCATCATGTTTGGTTTACGAAAAGAAAATATCGAAATCAAACTTCTCTAATATAGATGAATTAATTAGAGAACTCACATACTAAGTGTCGAAGTCCTTGTTGAAGCAGTTGGTGTCACACTTCATTTCGCATATGGTGTAACCATTACTTCTCGCATCCCTTCAAGCAATTAGGTAAGAAGTTGATTAAGAAATTATTTGAGCAATAGGAAAAAAAAAAAAAGAATTGACAGAAAGACAATGATAAGAAAATGAGAGATTTTAGGTAGTTTTTATACAGAAAATTGAGGGAGAGGAAAGGGCTTGAGTTTTGAGGAGAAAATTTATTCATTGTAATTAATTAATTCAATTATTTATTGAAAAAAATTATTCACATTACTTTGATATTATATATATATATATATATATAGAAATGAATATATAAATATAAATATATTATATATAATTTAATATCGAAGCTCCCTCATGGTGACACATGGCGCCGTGAGGGTCAACTTTTATATATTATAGTGGAGAATTTATAGCAAAAAGCTTCTCACGCCGACATGTGGCACCGCTGTTCTTCCATTATGAAATATAGGGCAATTACCACATAGGTCCTAGAATTTTTTTTGTAATTTCAAGCAGTTTGCGACCTTTAACCAAATTGGTCTCTAACTTTTTCACAATAACCAAATTGGTCCCTGACCGTTCAGAAATACCAAATTGGTCATTGTTGACCGTTAATTTAGACGTTTGACTTTGCCTGAAGTTGTAAAATTACTTTAATACCCCTATATAAAATTGATAAATAAATAAATCAATTTGAAAAAATTAAGTTAATTTAAAAGTCGCCAGATTATGTAGATTCCAGGAAATGGGTTTCCAGATCGGGTTCTCCAAAGGCCTCCTCCATACGATCTCAACATATTCTGATTATTCATTATTCTGACATTTTCATCTTTCAAGGTCTACATAATTTTCATCCTAATTAATTCTCTGGATTGGAAGTCGACTGACGAAGGTATGATTCCAGGTGAAGGAGCCTGGCGGGACACGGTTTGATCAAATCGTTTAGCTTCCTCTTCTATGACATTCGAAATAGCCTCAATCTTCCTCTGTGCCTCTTTACTGAATCGGTAACGTGACGAAGGATCATAACACAATACTTCGAGGCAACTCAATCAAACCAACCAAAAAGACACCTAACTGTTAGTCTCCGAAGACTGCTCACCAGCCATTAGATATAATGTCACAATGAATGCAATGCATAAATAATACATACACCATTTACCCAGAAAACATATGCTCCTTTACCCTTTTCTTCCCTTTTAAATATAGTAATTATCAATGTTTTTCCACTTATAGTCTCGATTACAACTGTTTTATTGTCACAAATTGTGTCCGCAAAAATCATATTAAAAAAAAAATCAAGTGCAATAACATTCTAACATTGTTGGTGTGGATAAATAAATCTTGAAAAGCATGTGCCTTTGATCAAAAGCAAACACAAGTAGAAGTAGAAACAATGACGCAACTCTGAGCTTTGAATCTTAATTTTTCAACTCTGACGATCGAAATCCAGCTTCGACTAAGTGGAATTTATTTATTTTTTAATATTATTATTATTATTATTATTATTTTACGGTTATTATTTATTATTATTAGATTTTGATAATTATTTTCTATTATGTAAAATGATTTTAGTTTATTTATTTATTATTTTATGTTATTTATAAAAGTTAGAAAGACTAAATTACCCCTTGACCGTTAAGTTTGACTAGCGGAAGGTTAATGAAGGGACCAATTCGGTACGTGTGAAAAAGTTGGAGACCAATTTGGTCACTTATGTAAAAGTTGCAAATTACTTGGAATTTTTAAAAAAAGTCCATGACCCATTTGGTAATTGCCCGTGATACTTTTTCCTTTCTTAGTATTTGATTAAAAATTTGGTAGAAAAAAGTCTAATAATTGTATATAAACTCAAACTATTATGTTGATTGAAATAAATAATAGATTATCCAACTACGAGATATTCAACGAAGTGATTATAATTGTAAAATGGATGGGAGACTTAGATGGAGATTTTCCAAGTTGGATAAATTGTTGTATTTTTATTTTATAATTATGCAATAGATATTTAAAAAAATTGTATTATATGTTCTGATTTGATTTTAATACTTTTAAGAAATCTAAACTCTATTTGATATATTAGAGTGAAAAATTATTTTAAATTTGAATTTTGATATAACAAGATTTGAATTTAAATATATTTTTTCTATTGACCCAACCCAACCCAACCTGACAAATATTGGGTTGGGTTAAAATTTACGTTGGGTTGGATTGAGTTGAAATTTTTTCAACCCAACCCAACCCAACCCGAAAACACCCATCCCTAGTTGTTTCCACTATAGCATCTTGGAGGGCTACAAAGTAGAAGTAACAAATCCCGAAAAAATCAACATATTGAATGCTATGAAATTTATTAATGCAGTTTCGAACATTAATATGAAGATAACAACCATTGCAAATTGTTTTCGACATTTAAAGATCTGTTCAGATGAAGATATAGCTTATGAACCACAAGTTGGTGAAGATGAATGCATCGATGGATTACGTGAAGCCATTTCTAGACTTATAGTCTACACTATAGAAATGTGATGGATGTTGATCACCTTTTGAATTATCCTAATGAAAATGATATAGTGATAGAATCACCTACGTACTAATGAAGAAATTATTTAAGGGGTAATGAATATGCTTACCGATGATCATGATCCAGATAGCAGTAGTGTTTTTACCAATCGTTTCTCCTAAAGAGATCTTTCAAGCAATAGTAATATTAAATAACTTCTTACTATAAAATGAAAAAAAAAAATTAAAATTAAATAAATACCAATATAGTGTATGATTTGCAAAAAATTAAGGATCAGATTGAGTTCGGTTTCAGTACAAGAAAAAGCAAATGACTTTAGAGGCATATTTTAAGAAAGATTTGAATTGAGAAAATAGAAGTTATTAATTTATATATTCATTAAGACTTAAAGGACTTAATTTTTTTATTATTATCTTATGCATTTAGTGAGGTTATTTAATATATAAACCCAACCTTGAGTTAGGATCGAAATATTTTATTATTTAAGTAAAGTTATTAATTTATCAAGGTTTTACTTTACATAGGCAACAGAGCTTGGTAATCACGTTTTTTTATTTTATTTTATTATTTATTTATTTATTATTTTTTTTTATTTACAAGTAAATAGTATAATAATTAAGGATTTAGAGGAGAAAATATGACTAAAACACACAAACACATAAGATACATTTGATGAGCATATACTATATACGTTACCACCGGACCGATCTCGTCTTATAATTAGGACTTCTCTAAATATACATATTTTTAAAAATAGTTGATTAAACAAAAGCTTGATCATAAGTGCTGGCTGGTAGTCCGGTACCGGGTCTGATCTGGTCTGGGAACTTGTATTGTATAAGAAAGGTTGGTAGCTTGTCAGACCTCTCCCATATGGCCATATCAATCAATCAGTCAATCAAATCAATCACTAAATTTTTAAACATTTTTATTGTCCTGAATTGGTCGATCTAGTGATCTAGTCCATACCCAAAAGAATTCACACAAATACACACACTTGACAGTCCCTATTTTTTTAGCTAGGGTGTTTGGAGAGTACATATAAACTTGTGGGGTGGGGTCTGATTCTAGAGAGGGTCTTGGGTGTATCCAATGCACCGATCATCTCTCACCAATTGATACTGTCATATCAGCAACTTTACTGACGTGGCAGCATTAGGGTGCACTCAAGTTTTAGTCTTGAATCTGATGATTTTTTAGAGGGACGATATTGAATCATCATCAGCCATGTTTTTCAGGGACGTTTTTTCACACACTAACACGGCAAACAAAAACAGAGGTAGCAGAGCTGATCTTCAAACTTTTTTAAAATCAAAAAGTACCAAACTTGGTATTTTATTTATTTTCTTAATTTTTTTTATCATTCAAACTCATGCACGAGTCGCGACAAGAAGATGATGATCTGATTCTGGAAATTAAAAATTTAAAAAATAAAAACCTATAAAATATAAGCTACTGGTTACCACCTTAATAAATGTCAGCTGCTGATTCATCCTCACTGTTGAGCAACATGGGTCCTCATGTTGACAGGTGTTGCAATTCTATTGGTTCAAGAGCATGCAATAGACAACACTGGTGTTTCCTATGAAAAAGAAAAAGAGTGACCATTTGATTGAGAGATATTTTTGATTACTTTGGATTCTGGATTTGAGTAATTTTTTTGTCCCTTTCCAATTTTTTTTATACCGTTTGTTTGTAATATGAGAAAATTTAATGTGCATCGATACATGTTAGATATATTTTCAATACTCTATGCACCAAAATCAAGATATCTATTACTATAATACTAATTTTTCAATTAATCTATTAATCTATTATCTTAGTAGGTACACTTATGTAATGGATGTAAAAATAGAAATGTGTTTCAATCAAATTTGTATCCAGCTTGTGAGTGTGATATTTTTGGTCATATGTCATTTAATATCCTTCAATTTTAATTGAAAATTTACTCTACTTTCAAATTCATAGCCACACTAGGTGAGAAAAAGGAAATAACAGAGATGGTACTTATGCAGATAATTGAGGGACAATTAAGAGGAGGATTGATCATTCTGCTTTATTGTTTTCTTCTTTTTTGTTGTCGATCTAAAATCTAAATGTTGACATTTGTGATCCTACCATGAGCTGTATTCCTAATCTTTTTTGTGATTTAAGTCGTTATGGTGGGACATAAAATAAATAAATAAATAATAAAAAATCTTGTTATTGAAAGAATCTTATGCAATGTCAACAGGGGTATAACTCAATGGTAGATAGACGGGCTTAAGATTTAGGTAAATGATTCTCAAATCAGCGGTTCGAATCCTACCAATGGTAAAAACTTCAAAAATAATAAATAGATATTGTAAAAATAAAAATAAAATCTTAAGCAGTTAATTAGCAGAATATTTGGGTTAATTTTTCCATTGATTGAGATAAAATATTTCCTTTTTACATGATAAAATAATATTTGATCTTTAAGTAGTGATCAAGAACATAAATATCAGTAACATGTCCTAAATTTTAGTGATATTCTTTCATAAAATTGGACCTTGTAAATTCATTGAATTAATTTTTATTTATTTATTATTATTATTATTATTATTATTATTTTGTGACACTATCTATTTACCTATCTAGACTAATTATTTTTTTTGAAACTTTTTACCATTCGTAAGATTTGAGCCGTTGACTTCCGAATCATTTGCCCACACCCCAATCTCATTCATTTACTAGCTGAGCTACGTCCCTGTGAGCAATTCATTGAAAGATTGAAGTCAATATTTATTGTAGTTAATTATAAATTAATATGAAGCATCACATGCTTATACTAAAACAAATGACATGATTTCCAATAATATAATACACTTAAAGAAATTGTTTGTGACTACAAGAAAACAAAGTAGCTCTGCTGCATTGCATGTGAAATCTGCAAAAAACCTGATAAAGGCCCAAAGGGACACTCTCCTTCTTGAATCAGGACAGAAACAAGAAAACAATAATGCTTTGTTTCTAATAGCCAAGAGGTGTCCAAATCACTGCCTTCTTGTCCATAATACAATGAGTTTTTTCATGTTCACGTCTCAAGTTATGTGATTACACATTTTATATTAAAGTCCTACAAATAATTATCATTCAAGAATGGAGATACGATTCGTACTCACAATTTCAATAATATATATATATATATAAATTATGTGGTTATATATATACAGATTTTCTATTGTCAGTTCGTCCTAACAATAAATATATCAGGACGAAAAATGTGGACCACTAGATTTACATACTTTGACTCAAAGTGTATGCACTTGTCAAAACTTCTCTATAATCTATGGTCCACGTTCTTCGTCCCGATATATTTATTGTCAGGACGAACCGATAATAGAAAGACTGTATATATATATATATATATATATCTTGTATCGAGTCATACAAATAATTCAGAATTTACACCATTCGAACCCGGTCATAATTATGTAAACGAAATGCAAATACTTCTTTCTTTATAATCGTGTCATGTAGATCATGTTTACAACGTGGCGGGATCCTAACAGGAGATCCATTATACATCAGGTTGCACCCAAGATTTTGAATTTTTTTTTTTTCTTTTCTGGATTAGAAAACAAGATTAGGTATTATTAAGACACTGTTAAACTTTTTGGAGAGTGATGATTATAGGGTGCTTAATTGGGTGAGATTAGTGCAAGAGTCAAAAGTTGATTTGGTTCAACCAAGGAAAGTTAAGGAAAGCAAAAGGATTACTTTAGACTTTAGTAATATAATTTTGAATTTACCTTGGCCTTTTCACGAATTCCAAAACAGTGAAACACCATCCTTAACTAGCTGTACTTCTTTAAAATAAATAAATAAATAAATAAATCTTCTAGATTTTGGACTCTTTTTAGGGCACGGACACCTTGAACTAGCAATGAGTGCACATAATAATATTAGAGGTCATGCTTTGCTTTGGATCAAGATTTTGAGGATTATTATTAAATGTACTTGACAAGCCAAATTTTCTAGGTCAAATTGTACACTCATTAGTTTGATATGTCTCTTTTATTTGTTAGTAGAATTTATTATTTGAAAATGAGGATACAAATTGTGTGGTTTTACTATGTAACCTTTTTCATTTTATGATAAATAATAATAATAAAATTAATGCTTGGATACTGAAAAGGTCACGTGTTACACTTCCATTGATGGGGTCAGTATTTTGGATACTGACTAGTCAGTACCCAAGTATTATTCATAAAAAAATTATTGAAAATGTTTTCAAATATTTTCAAATTTGTAGATTTGGTTTACAGATAGATTTTATTAAAGGACAATGCAATCAGTATGTATTTGACCCCTACCAATGGGGTGTTGGGATGTGGCCTATTTTGGAAAAATATAAGGAGATAAATATAAAAAGTGAAAGAAAAATGCCACGTGCCAACACTCCATTAGTGGGTCAGTATCTTGGGTAGTCAGTACCCAAGTATTATACTTTATTAAAATTCATCATCAATAAAAAAAATAAAAATCATATCAATATTCACTACAAATGATTACATTTCATCAGGATCGTTATAAAAGTTAAAACGGAGAAAATCACGATAAAAAACGATTACAGCTTTTTAATAACTAAATTACAAAGATAATAATGAAAAATTTATTTTATTTTTCGTTGATCTAAACTCGTGTCGTATATTTATTGAACCGAATAAATAAAGTAAAGAGTAGATTTTTATATTCCAAATGATGAAGGATCCATAAAGATTCATGGTTTTTGATAAAAATTTGTGGGTTCCTTGATCTTGAAAGCTCATCCTATTAGTAGCACACAATTTTTGAATTTGAGAGCAGAAAATAAGGGTACTTTGGGTGGGTAAAATGATGATTAATGGGTCCAAACCAAAGATAGACATGAACAAAACCATGCTTAAATTACTTGTGTTTAAATTAATCGGATCCCCAAAAATTCTCATAAACCATCCTCTCTCTTCCCAACTTAAATTAATGCTATATCTTATTTTTTCCTTTTAAGAATCCAATGCAAATTTCTGGGAGTGTGGGACTTTCTTTCAAAAGTGGGGCCGAAAAGTCTCCCTTCAAGTCCTCTAACAAAGCCCATATGTTCACATTTCCTATAAAGAGCTTGTAGTAAAGGCCAACAAGTAGGCCACCATCCTATGTGGCACTATTGATTGGTTTTGATCTCATTTATTTGTAAAATTTGAAGATCTATTAGAAAAATTTAGACTATAATGTTAATGAATTTTAAAATATATTTTTTTTAAAAATGTGTCCATTATAAATTACCCATCAATTAGGCCACCATCATATAAGAAAGGAGTTGTCAATATGGGCATAGTTCAGTTGGTAGATGGACGAACTTAGGGTTTGGACAAATGACTCCCAGGTCAGTGGCTCATATCCTATCAATGGTGAAAGCTTTTAAAAAAAATATCTAATCTCGAATTAATAGATATTGTCAAAAAAAAATAAAAATCATACAAGAAAGGAGTTGAAGGGTTTCTTTATTCCCAATTAGCATATAGTGTAATCGAAATTATCTCGTCACAAATTTTCATGACTTTAAGTGGTTAATAACTTAATATGTCACAAATTATTATAGCTTTTTAAGTGGTTAATATACGACAAAATAGCAAAAGATTTGAAGTGGTTAATAACTTAACATGTCACAAATTATCATGGCTTTTAAGTGGTTAATATATGACAAAATAGCATAAGATTTTCTTGATTCCAAAGCTATGAACATAAAAATGTGACATGCAATTAAGGTCACTATATATATATATATATATAGCGATCTAAAATCCAAGGGAGGTTGACAGGACATGTATATAGCTCATCCCAATCGTTTTCTAGACCTAGATTGAAGCATCAATGATGGGAGGATTGTAGAGATTGAAAAATGAAAACGATGTCTCATTCTCTGCTTCTATTATTATCATTATTTTTTCTTGTTTTGTTTCAATAATTTGGAGAATATATATATACAGTCTTTCTATTATCAGTTCGAACTTCGAACTGATAAAAGATATATCAGTTCCTTGTATATGGGTCATTGGATTTTAAAGATGCTTTGACAAGTGCATACAGTCAAGTCAAAGTATTTAAATCCAATGACCCACATGTAAGGAACTGATATATCTTTTATCAGTTTGAACTGATAATAGAAAAATTGTATATATATATATATATATCTTAATCTAGCAAATGTAGGATGAGAATGAATGCCTAAGTTTTCGAGACCTATCAAGAGGACCACCATCTTCTCTTCAAACACTAAAATTAATCTTTTCCATAAATATAGATATAAGCAGCATTTTAAAGTATTTTAGTTCAATTTTTCAAAATCATTTATATCCAATCTCTATAAAAAATTAATTATGATAGGAAGTACATAGAAAAGAGGCGAATTGTTACTATGTCCAATAAACTTTTTCAAAATATGTACTATATTTATTATTATTTTTTTTCGCCACTAAACCTCCTAAACTCTCATAAATTGGTAAATACCAACTGTAGATGCCCAATCATAGGGGGTAAAAAACCCAAATGTTTACCAAAAAAACGAGAGTTCAGAAAGTTTCTGTGGAGAAAAAATAAAAATATCAAGGGCATAGTGCGTAATTTGGAAAAGTTTAAGAAGCATCGGTGTTAATTACTCTAGAAAATACAACCAACTCCTTTTGCTTTTCAAATAAGTGATTAATAAATAGTAAATTAAAAATATATTAATATCCTTTTAAAAAAAATTAATATATTGGTATTTATGTCAAATCTCATAAAAGATACGGGTACAAATGTACAATTTTTAAATTTTTAATTTTTTTTTCATATTTTCATTAATAATGTGAATGCAGTACACGGCAAGATAAATATACTGGGGGTACAAATAACTTTATAGCTTTTATAGAGCTATTTCTTACACTCTCTCATTATTATCATTTATCACAAACCTGAAACCAAATTTTTATTGACTAAATCATTGAAAGCTGAAGAAGAACAAATAAAGTCATTAAACATTTAACATCACAGCACAGCACTTAAAACAAATAATCTTTGCTTTTCCTGTTTTACAGGACCACCTGACCAGAAACCACTATTCTCCTTCTAGTCCACCATACACTGATAATAATAATTAAACAACCGTTCCAAGTTAATTATCACTGATACAAAGCTGGTAATGCACATCCCTTACTGGTGAGGGGTTCAAATCCCACCATATATATTTACAAATATGTGTGGGGAGTAGATATCTGAACCGTATATGTATTGTTTGATCTCAGCAGGTCCTGTTCTATTGTAATAGAACCAATTGGATGATAATCCGATATTTAACTTTGGTTTTAAGCTATTACTTACTAATAATAGATGGTTTAAACTTTAAAATCTAAATCCACCCCACCACCACTAGTCCACTACTATGTCTAATGTCTCTTTCTCTATATATTTTACTTTTTAATTTTTTTTTGTTTCTGTTTGGACCGGTGTTGCATGAAAATGTACTCTACTACAACTACTGGTTTTTAAAGGACTGTTTGGGTGTTATCCACTTATCTCCCGAAATTCGAGCTTATTTAGAGAGAGAGAGAGAGGCGTGTTGACAGAGGTGGGGTCCACGGAAAAGAAAAACTTAAGCTTAAATGGGTCCCAGTTCAAAAGTCTCTCTCTCTCTCTCTGTGAGTCTCTCCCTCTCTCTCAACAATCCCGTGCCCAGTTTCTTTCTTGCCTCCGCTCTCACTACATGTCTCTGAATTCATCAATTATTATCACCTCTTCTACAAGCCACCACCAGTTCTCCACCAGACCACCACCACACCCCCACTGCTCTTGTCTTGTCTTTGGGCCGTACAAACACAGCTCCACTCCACTCGGCTCGGCTCGGCTCAATAAACCAAAAGTTCGTTTGCAAAATTATTATAATATATATTTCTTAAAAAATATATATTAGTTTTGGAAACAATGTACTTTATAATCTTATATTACTTTTTAGGAATAGAGAGCGAAAAAGTTCTTAATTTATTTTGAAAATATTACTTTTTTATTTTTAAATTTTTAAAAATTACAGTATAACACATCCTAGTTCCTAGTACATACTAAATATTTAGTTACACGGGTCCGATACACTATGGGAAGCGCGTGAGGTCTTTTACTTGTTACTTGTTCAAATTTAAAAATTGCCATTTCCTTAGCTCTCTCTTTTTCAAGCCACTCTTTGTTTGTTGATGTTTGATTTTTCAAATCGAAATCGCGGCTCATTTGTTCTCTCTCTCTCTCTCTCTCTTTCTATATAATATATATCTTCTCTTCTTCTAGTTTTGTAATTACTCTCTTTTTTTTTTACTCTCTCTGTTTGGTTCCTCACACAGTACACACGCCTCTCTTCCCTTTTTGACAAATCTCCGCTTTGCAGTTTCAGAGAATCGAAAACTGAGTCTCTCTTCTCTCATCTTTAAACATTCATTATACAAACAAACAATCTGCTTATTTCTCCAAACACACAAACAGATATCAAGAACAGAACATAGAACAGAGAGTAGAGAGGGAGAGATTCCATCTGTGTCTCACTCAAAACAACCATTAATGGAATCTGAAGCTTTAACAGGTTCGTCCCAAACCATGACCATGCATTTACCACAAAAATCCACACCACAACAAGACCACAACTCATTACCAGAAGCTTCACCAAAGCCTTATAACAACAATCACAAGAAGTCCTTCGTGACTTCTCTAATGGAAGCCGCAACTCTTCGCACTCCATCTTTCAAAGAAGACACTTACTTCGTCTCCCACCTCAAATCCTCTGAAAAAAAAGCTCTACAAGAGCTCAAAAACAAGCTCATGGACTCTCACAACGATTGCTCCATGTGGGAAATCCCTCTACTGTCCAACGGAGACGAGAGAGCCGATGTGATACTGTTGAAGTTCCTGAGAGCCAGAGACTTCAGGGTCCAAGACTCATACAACATGCTAGTGAAGTGTCTTAGTTGGAGAAGTGAGTTTTCAGCAGACAACGTCGTTGAAGAAGACTTGGGTTTCAAAGAACTAGAAGGCGTTGTTGCTTATATGCAAGGCTACGACAGAGAAGGACACCCAGTGTGTTACAACGCGTATGGTGTTTTCAGAGACAAAGACATGTACGAGAGAATCTTTGGAGATGAAGAGAAGCTGAAAAAATTCCTCAGATGGAGAGTTCAAGTACTCGAGAGAGGCATCAATCTCTTGCATTTCAAACCTGGTGGTGTCAACTCCATTATTCAAGTCACTGATCTCAAAGACATGCCCAAAAGAGAACTCAGAGTTGCTTCTAATCAGATCCTCTCTCTCTTCCAAGACAACTACCCAGAAATGGTTGCTCGTAAGGTATAATAATTTTTATTTAGGTCGATTTTTTTGTTATAATTAATAGCTTTTTATTAGTATTAATAATTGATTTGATTTGAATTATTATTATTATTTTTTTTTTTTGGGTTTGGTTTAGATTTTCATCAATGTACCGTGGTACTTCAGTATGGTGTATTCAATGTTCAGTCCGTTCTTGACTCAACGAACCAAGAGCAAGTTTGTGATCGCTAAAGAAGGCAATGTCGCCGAGACACTCTACAAGTAAAGTCTCTGTTTTGGCTTCTTTTTGGTTTCACATTTTTTAACAATTCTTTTACCTCTGTATAAGATTATAACAAGTTTGAGAGAATCTCTGTTGTGATTGATGCTTGTTTTTTTTTTTTTTTTTTTTTTTTTTTTTTTTTTTGTCTGTTTCCTAATTTTATGCTTTGTTCAAACTGTTCAAAAATTTTGACTTGTTTGAAAGTTTGATTTTGAATTACAAAACTTTGTATATATTTTTTTTCTGGGTGAATTTCATATTTACTTTGGGAGATTCTCTGATGATGTGATCAGATTTATAAGGCCTGAAGACATACCAGTACAGTATGGTGGGCTGAGTCGACCCAGTGATTTGAATAATGGTCCCCCAAAACCAGCTTCTGAGTTCACAGTCAAAGGAGGAGAAAAAGTTAACATCCAAATTGAGGGCATTGAGGTAGTTCAAATTTTGATTTGCACAACATTTTATATTCAAAAATGTTATCTTCTTGATTGTGGGTTTGTTTTTTAATGTTTTATTGATAATTATAATTAGGCTGGAGCAACAATTTCATGGGACATAGCGGTGGGAGGTTGGGACTTGGAATACAGTGCAGAGTTTGTGCCAAATGCTGAGGGCAGCTACACCATAGCAGTTGAGAAGCCAAGGAAAATCTCTCCATCACAAGAAGCTATTCACAACTCCTACACATCAAGAGAGACTGGGAAAATGGTGCTCTCTGTGGACAACACTACCTCCAGGAGAAAAAAGGTCGCCGCTTATCGATACATCGTCCGCAAATCATCCGCTCTTGCTCTGGTTTAATCATCTTCTCATAATAGTAATAGTAATAATACTTACTAATTAGCTAGATCTTCAAAAATGAGTATTCTATTTTGTTTTTCTTAATTTTGTTTAATCAGTTAAATTGATATGATATTATGATGGATATGCTTGTGAACTACTTAGAGAGAGAGAGAGAGGTATGTGATGTAAAAATATGGCATGGTATTGTATCTTGATTACTGTTAATCTTGTATGTCTTTATTTTCATATGTGGTATTAGAAGAAGAAAAAGCAGATTAAGTTTTGTTTAATATCAGAGTCCAGATTTCTGTTTATTGAATTTAGATCTGGTTGTCTTTTATGGGTAGTAGATGGTTGTTGAAAACAGGTTCCTTTTCAAATTTTACACCGAAATGCATGAGCTTTTTCGATTTGTTTGGGACTTTGTGTTTTCTTTGGAAGAAGAGATTATTACGTATATTAGTCTAAAGGCAGATTGTTAGTTTATTTGGCACAACTTTTTTTTTTTTTGCCATCTCCCTTTTCTTTAAATTTTTCTACGTCTTTCTCTCTTGTTTTTACTTTATTACCGTGAATCTATGAAAAATTGGAAAAAACAAAATTCTTGACTAATAAAATGTATTTAGATTTTTATAAGCCGATTTTGAAGGTGATCAATTCAACCTGATAATGTCTTGAATAGCTATACTCTTCTTGGGTTTTCGCTTATATGAATGGGTTATTAGCAGTTTAGCACTAGTTCCACTTGAATTTTACACGAGTTTTCATTTTACACCTTGAACTTGGTTCTAGACATTAAACACACCGAACTCTCATATATTGACAACGGGTTTAATGTCTCCTAAACGTCTGTTTGAGGGGTATTTATATTCAGTTTTTGTTAATAAATGAAAGTTAATGGGGTTTAATGTGTAATAAAAAAGTTCAAGGGGTAAAATGTAAACTTTTGTAAAGTTCAGGGTACTAGTACGATTAACAAGTATGGAGGATTCACATTCACGGGATACAAAAAAAAATACGAAGGAGGTATGAGTGTGAAAGCTATTAAAGTAGGGAGGGTTTTTTCAAACTTTTGGCCATGACTTTGAAACCACACTGTCACTCCCTGCTTTGCTTTGTTATTTCTTTTGGGTACGGGCATGCTGTTTGCTTTTACTTTTTCTTTCTTCAATTTTTAAAATTTCATTGTCACTCTATTCTCAATGGCGTGTTGCTTGTCTGCCCAACCATGGCAAAATAGACAGGCAAGTCTCCTTTTGTCATCCCATTGAACTTTTCACACTAGACTCACATGTTCTCTGGTTGTGAACGTTATTCGTTCCAGAGTTGCTAATCGTTATTCGTTAAATAAAGTTAAACGTTATTTGTTATTGGAGCGGATGATACAGATTTATTAAAATCTATGTAGCTGTTGATAATCGTTTTTTAAAAAGTAAATAATGGAAGTCACGTTTTTTAAATTTGTAAAACAAAAAAATTAAATGAAAGAAAACCCCACCTTGAAAAACAAGTGGCATAGAGGAAATGAAGGCTTTTTTTTTGGAATCTACCGGTGATTTTCTTCTGCTTCTGAGAAAATTAGTAGTACAATCAATTGTGAAAGCAAAATTACGACCAAGAAAGCGAAAAGGCCCTGGAAAAAAACACTGGCACAAATAAAGCTTTAATTTGCAAGAGATTTTTGTTGCAGAAACCGAGAAGGCAATTTTTCCTGGTCATTTTTTCAACATTAGCACTTAACATCACATCAAAGCACCAGGCCTTCTCTGCGATGTAGCTTTTATTGGAAACATAAAAAGAAGATTTTCAGATTCTGGACAAGTATATGCTCTTTTGGGTTTTTATTTAGAAATCTCACCCGCCCACACACAAACAAATTTTAGTTCATTCCTGGCCCAAATAACAAATAATGATAAGCATAAAGAAAACGCGACCTTGATGTTAGGAGTATACAGCCTATACTATTTTCCTGTACAGGATCCTATATTGATATTTGATAATCCGGAAATACGAGTTGTATTCCACAACTTAAATATGCTGATAAAATTGTTATTTATTTATCCAAATTTATATGGATATAAATCGCTCGAAGGACGCAACATTCAAAGAAAAAAAAAAAAAGGGTAATAATGTTGTATTATTATCCCTAACATTTTATCAAAAAAATAAAAATAAAAAATAATCCCTAACATGTGTATGAATATGCTATTTACAGCTATTACAATACGATTGTCGGAACCTGTTAAGATCGGACAATACGTATACAGTTTTGATATCTACTCTCACAAACAGGGAGAAAACTCCCTACATATGTTGTTAAGATCAGACAATACATGTACAGTTTTAATATCTACTCTTACAGACCGAGAGAAAACTCCCCATATATGTTTTTAAAATGTGTATGGTGGGACTCAAACCCCTAACTATCAACGTAAAATAGTTGATCGATTCTTCATATCAAGAATTTATTAAAAGATAAAAATAAACATGTTAATAAAATTCCTAATTTATTAATCTCAAATATGTATTCATATAAGCTATATTTTTTTTTTCGTTGGCCACAAAATTGTTGCTCTAAGCAGTATAATCTAACTATTAATTAAACCATAACAACAAATACAGTTTACAAATACTACCAAAAAACAAAACAAAAAAATAAATAAAAATCATTTACTATGAGATGAGCCAATTAAGGTAGTTCAGACAATTTAAATCCACTAAAAGAGCATTGATCTAGGCTTCATTTTTGCTTGGTGGGAATTTTCTCCTTTAATGGAATGTATGTCCACTAATTTCATTTCTCTCTTTCTCCATGAACCACACTTCCATTTTTTGTTTTTCCTTGTATCTCATCCACCATTATTTTCCTTTTAGTTTTCTTAGAACAGCAACAACAACAACAACAACAACAACAACAACTTGGAACCCAGCATTCATACATACACAGTCATGGCTGTAGGAAGAAATAAAACATATATTAATGAACTTAACAATCAACTGTATTGCGAGGCGTACAATGGGATGACCTCCGGCGGTTTAGTATTCGGAAAAGGTTTTACGAAATCACCTCTTCCGCTTCTGTTGATGCAAGTCTCTGTCATTAATGTTTTATCAGCATTTTTTCAGTTCCTTCTCAGCCCTTTTGGACAGTATAGCTTTGTTTCACAAATTCTGGTAAGCTCATATATAAATAATTCTATGTTTTCAAATGAATATCTGATATTCTTGTACTGTTTATTTTTATTGTACCACTCGCCTGAGAGCTTTTTATCATTGTTTGGACAATTTCCTTATATAATATGCACATTTTTTCAATATATAACAAACCTTAGCCGCTAACTACAACTCTAATCCTCAAACAACTCAAATTCATTGTTTATTACTTCAATAATAGCACTTTTTTTTTTTTTTTTTCAAGTTTATTACTTTAATTGTCTTAGAAATGGTAAATTTTATGAGATGATTTTTAATAGTTTTTTGGAATCACTTATTACTTTATATAATATATTATATATATTTGTTATTTTAATAAATTGAGTAAATGGGTGGGTAAGGGGAAAGCATTCTCTGTTTTACCCCGTCCCACCCCAACCGTTCATCTATGGTGGGGTTTTTATAAAGAAATGGGTATTTAAAAAAATAAATGGGTGAGGTGCGGAAAAAGGCCACTCTATCTCGAATCCGCCCCATTGTTCATG